>JAOVYU010000063.1:16848472-16866473 GCA_025674565.1 Synodontis membranacea | reverse complement strand
CTCTCTCTCTCTCTCTCCCTCTCTCTCTCTCTCTCTCTTTCTGCTGCTCTGCCAGTCCAACTCAATCTACTTTTCTCTCTCTCACTGTCAGCACTCGTTCCCTTCTGGTCCTCTTGTTCTATATCGATATGATTTTATATTATTTTGAATCGAAAGCTTTGCCATTTAAACACAATTGACTGTGTGATATTTGTGAGCTTTGCTAAAAACAGCAAATCGGCTCAGACGCTTTGTTCACATCTGCCTGTTGCGTTCTAGTGTTTTTGCTTTTAAATATAGTGTTTCATTGCATCTGGTTGTTACATTTGTCACTTTATTACTCTTTTATGACTCACAGTGTCAAACGTTTTCTAAATATGACAATAAAGCCGAAACTTGAATTACGAGAATTATGATAGCACAACATCTTTGTCTGAAGCATAAGAACAAATAAACGCACTTGATTCATTTGCAGAAGATATCTCATTACCTGTGTGATTCTTCCTACTGAATGAGCCAAGTTTTTCCAAATATTTGGTTTAGATATTTGGAATAAAATAGTAACAACACGACATTTGGAAGGCATGTATCCGCCATGAAGTTGAACCGAAACACCGTTTGTTTAATAATGTGGCAGCTTATTTATTAGTTTATTTGTTTTCAATTTAAGGATTTAAAGGAGATTAAATTAATAAGTACAGAGCAGTGTGTGAAAAATGAAAGTGTTTTTTTCTGATTATTTAGAACGATACATCGATAAAGCGCAATTAAACTATTTAGTTCGTAAATTGGCGGAATAATTTAATAGGACATTCACCACCAGCCCGTTGTTTCAATAACTTTTGTTTCATTTGTAACATAAATGATATTTTACGTTACGCTGTTATCGCATTGCAATCCTGTACTGATTATTTTCATTATAAAATATTCTATTTTTTTGCTGCATTGCTATGACAGGATATGGATGTAGTACACACAAACATATTGCACAGAATATTTTCCTGAGCGGTGACAGTGTTGACTTGTCACATGTGGCATCCTGTTCCCTGCTTCTCTCTCTCTGTAGGTGTGTGTGTGTGTGTGTGTGTGTGTGTAGTGAAGTAACTATCTGTGTGGCAGAAGTGCTACAGTGTGTAAGCGTGTGTGTATGTGTCCTTGTTTAGTGCTTGCCCTTCACTCCACTGCAGTCCCAGACCTTTTCCCCCAAACACAGCATTCACACCTCTCTACCCCATGAGTTCCTCTTTTACTTGCTCTTCACCCCCGCGGTTTGTCCTGGATGACAAGACAGAGATGGCACGACTGTGCGGTGCGTGCACCCGTGTTTGAAATTTGGTCATGAGATTTTATTGGCTGAGAGAGTGACCTGTGATGGACAGACAGTGCCTTGTTGGAAACGCCTCCTTCACTCGGTCCCCCCACCCCACCCTCTCGGGTTTTGCTGGAGCCTCTGCTTCTGCATGATAAATCTGATGCTAAATTTAGAGGTCGTTTTTCTTGTGCAGAGAAAGAGAGAGAGAGATTACTGACAGGGAGAGACAGACGGGTGTGTGTGTGTGTGTGTGTGTGTATAAAAGAGTGGCAGGCTTTCTTTTTAAGCAATCCTCTATCAGAGGGAAGTACTTTCGATCCTCATAGCTTAAAGCTTCTTCACTTACCCTTGATTTGTTTTATATGTAATGTTTGTTGTTGCTTAAGCATGTCTAATTCACTTCTGTTTAATTTGATACTCGGGTCAGGAATCCCATCCGTGCATGTGCACTCATTTCCTATCCACGAGGCTAAAGGAACCTCTCGATCTTTCCGTACTGAACCGGACTAACTTCAGCATCCGTCTTAATCCCTCCTCCACCACATTTGCTCTTAAACCGTAGTTGAAATGCTTTAGTTTGTCAACACTGGCTGCACAGTTACGTAACGGTGAGCTTGCAGATCTTCCTCTGGCAGCACCTCATGCACCAGTGCAATCACTACCTCAGTGTCTGTTTCATTCGCTTCACTCCACAGTCCCTGTGAAACCACTTAGCTTCATTTCCTAGCCTGCCACCTTAATGCTAGAAACAACAGCACACAAGGTTGGATTTGCAAACAAAACAACTCCCGGTCTTCTCCGCGTTCCCATCTGTATAGAGACTTGTGTGAACGTGTGAATGCGTCCAGTGTTGTGCTCACGCTCGTGTGTGAATGTGGGTAGTTGTGAAGAGATTAAAGCATTGCAGGCCCAACAGGGGTGTGCGTGACACTATGTGAGAGCGATGGGAGGTGGCCAGGACTGTTCACAGTGCTGATCCAGCTGAACCAACAGGAAGGACAGTGCTTATGAAAGAGCTGTAAACTGACCTGCTTTACCTACTCTCCCCGTGCAGCGAGCGCTGCCAAGGCAAAACAAACTCCGATCTGTGAAAGGATTCAACCTCTGTTAATCGCACTGAAGTGTGCAGGGGCACAGGTGTTTCAGCAGCATTACTCTCTCTCTCCGTTTTGTCACGTTGCTACTCTTTTGCGATCGCGTATCAGCCATATGGCTAACACTTGATTAGCAGCAAACTCCTGCCACTGGGAGCCAATAGGAATGAATGAAAAGCTTATTATTGCAAAACAGCAGCACATGGTCCAAGGCCTTGACTGACAGAATATCATCTTTGCTCAATGTTTATTGGTCGGAAGCAGATGTTTCCGCAGCTCATTTAGCTAGCCAGGACAGATAATACACGGCAGTCAGCGTGCCATCTAACTACAATAATAATTCTATTAATTAAGCATAAAGGCTTCATAATCGTGCTTCGCACAGACAGCCAAGGTTGCAAAAAACATTCAGTCCATGCGGTCCATAAAACTTAAGCAATATGGCAGTATGCACATTGAATTTGTTTTTAGCGGCAAGCTTCGGTTGTTTACAGGGACGGGAAAGGTGCACTAATACGAAAAATAAGTAGCTCATATAGTGCATGTACTTTGACTCGTGTTATAGAGCACTTTTAATTCATTCAAATCTGACAATACGTTATTAGTTTGTGAAGTCTTTTTTTTGTTATGGAATTTGATTTCCTCTAACTGATTCCTCTGGGTTCTCTGGTTTTCTTCCCAAATCCCAAAAACACCATGCCAGTAAGAGAATCTAAATTGCGACTAAGTGCTAATGTGTACGCATTGGTGTCTTGTAATGATCTGGCATCCCATTTGTTGTGTATTCTTGCGCCCAGGATTTCCGAGACAGGCTCTGGATTCCCCCTGCGCCTGTGACTGGGATACAGCAGTTACTGAAAGTAAACGGTTTTAAGTACAGCACAGAGGACTCTTGCTTTAATACCGCCGTGTTGCTATTAGAACTTTTTTTTTTTTTGTTTTTTTTCCCCCCCTCCAATCAGGAGCCAGTCGATTATGAACAGATGCACAGCTGAGTCATGCGTTGTTATGGTTACAGTATGCACATCTTGCGAACTGCTTCCTAATTAGCACAGAATGCTTTCTGTGTCCTTTTCAACTGTTTAATTTATTAGCTATCCGGCCATCTAGAAGAACACGAGACTGAAAGTAGGATTGATTGATTAAAGCAAGCAGGTGTTTTCCTCCTTCAAATTGATAAGCGAAGCACTAAAATAATTGCCTTGTTCCACTTAGGTTAGTGTTCATTTTGCATATTGCCTGCTAATAAACACAAGTGAAAATGTGTAATACTTGATTTGACAGAAGAGAACTTAGAGCCTCGGACATTCGTCAGAGTAATCAGATTAACTTTGTTGAATGCAAAGCAAGTGGATCAGCTCATCGTGTCTCTACGTTTCACTGATCCATACGCTGAGTGCCCTGCCTCTGCCAGCTGATCATTTTTCAGGCTGTCGTAAAGGCAGTATTTGGTGATGTTATAAATTAGTTGTAGTAATTGGGATGTTATTGAGCTACTCTTCACAGGAGAAGAAAGAGTAGCGTTCGTCTCAGTTTTACAAAGGCATCTCCGTGCTCCACGTCAAGGCTGTCCTTTGCTGAACTTTAGCATGGAGATGCTCAGTGCTGGACCCCTCACTGGTTTGCAATTTTAATTTTGGCTCCGTTTGCTCTCCGGATTGCTGGCACTGCTATGTAGACGAATCTCTCTCAACTCAAGGAACCCTTACTCTGTCTGTGTCTTTCTTCCCAGACAATTTTTTTTATCTCGAAGTTAAAGGGAGAAAGAGACTGTAAGATTCGAATACATAAATAATGTTTTTTTTTTTTTTTTTTTTTTTTTTTCCACCAGTGGTATGGTTGAGTATTGTTACTAATTTGAATAATAACAGCTCTGTAACCTAACCGAGGACAGATGGGTGACGAATAAATGGAATTGGCTTTACTGAATGGTTTGATTGATAAATCATAAGCTATAGCATTAACACTCAGCAGATTTCAACCCAATTGAACACCAGTAGGAGATTTTTGAGAGAAGTGTAAGGCAGCGCTTTCTTCCACCATCATCTATTGAAAGCGCCTATTGACGGAATATCTTTTGGAGGAATTGTGCTTTCAGTTCTCCGATACAGCTCCGGAGACGGGTCGAATCTCTATCAGGGTGCCATGAAGGTGTTCTGTCGCAGGCACAATTTACACGTTATGTGGTTTTATTTATTTTGTCACTTTTCTGTGCATGGGTCTGTTTCTCATTGCGTAATAGCTCCCTTTAAAGTAGGAAACGTTTTCTGGGGTTTGGGCGATGGTGATTTCATTTCGTACATGATGGACAACAGAAAACACTTACAACAATAGCAATGATAGACAGGCTCCCCCATCTGATATTTTTACCCACAATTTGTCTTTATGACATAAAGCTAATTAAAAAGGGGTTTGTCCACAGTATTTGACTTTATTACTGATTGCTGTGGTTTAATCACTGGCGGAAAACGTACTCTAGCTATTTTTGTTTTTATGGTGGTGCCTACGTCCATGGCCTATTTGAACAAATTTTATTCACAATTTTCTAAGTTAACGTATAGAGTTAGTCTTGCCGTTAGTTTCTATGACTTTGTGCCATTTTCTAAAGAGGGATGTTTAAATAAAGTATTAAATACTAAATTATTAAAGAAGGTTACAGGTTTTGAGGAAATTAATTAACCACTGCAATTTCATACATCCTCGACTTGTTTGAAATGTTGGCCAGAGAGCGCATATTGCAGTGACCTTGACAAGTGGAAATCCGACGTGTCCGGTGAGTAGCCTGGATGCGGTAAATCATGCGGATGCGGCTAAAAAAAAAATCATGTCTTTCGTCACTTTTGTGACATGCGGCCTTGTGTTGTCAAGAAGAAGGATGATTTTCTTTTGTGAACGGCCACTGGATGATCGTAGGCCATCGAGTTTTTTCACTTAATTTGATCAACTGATCACTGTAACGTTAGAAGTTTGACAGTTCCTCCAGGATGGAGCAGCTTGTAATAAGGGGGCGATGCACCTGTAATGCAGCTGTTAAGCCTTTGAGCGATATTTCTCTTTGAAAGTGCATGTGGAACCCACCTACCAACTTTCAGAATCTTTCCCATTCAGGCGACTTCAGACGCCTTAGAGCAGTAGAATGATGCATATTCGAATGTCTTGCCAGCTCTCGAGGTGATCGGGTCCCAGCTTCGTCCAACAGTTTCTGCAGCTCCTCGTCTTCTGTTTCCTTTGGTCTACCACTTCTTGGCTTATCATCTAGCTCGAAAACACCTTCTCGAAACAGCAAACCAGTTCTCGATTGCAGCGTTGCCGTAAACGTCGCAAATTTCCTCTCTTGCTTCCTTCGAGTTTCTTCCACTAGTGAATAAGAAAAGAATCAGTGACGAATATGAATCTCGCTGGGCTCCATGCCCGATTGATAAACTACCTAATATGTGTGCTGTTATTGGGAGTTTTGATAAATAATTACAGCTATCTACTAGGCCACAAATGTGTGCAACACCCTAATAAATGATGTGCACCATTTCTTGCTCTATATATGTCCTAGTTTGGTACTTTTGGTACCTGTGTAGGAAAGTAGCGGTGTATATAAGGTGACCTCGATATTTCACAGGTTTCTTCATGATGCGGCTGTTAGGGGGTAGCTCTTCCATCGCATACCCTGGATCTGTTGCACTGATTAACCGCTACACCGGATTCAACTACGAGTGCTGCCTTCAGTTCAACAGCAACACTGACTCGAGGTGCTGATAATTGGCAGAATGATTGCCAATCAATTATGAATGAAAGGGATCCACCTAACACACTGGGCTGTCTGTCTCTACATCAAATTTTAATGATCAATCATGAGGAGGTGTGAGTGTGCATAGCAGGGTTCTAATGAAGCTGTAGGATGTGAAGGGTACAGCGAGGGCTCAAAGCACTGCGCGTGACCTTGTGTTCCTCACTTCAGCAGGAGACACGTCTCAATTTGACCTCGCCTCCGACTGTAAAGGAACCCGGTCAGCGGGACTCGGCACTCGAAGACTATTAAATCATGATAATGTTTCAAATTGTGCAGATTTAAGCTGGGAGTGCGGTTTCATATTGGATGTGTGTGGCGTAGCCTTCTTTTCTTGTCTCTTTTCAAAGCCTCTAAGGCTTATGGTGCCTGTTTAGCTTGATCTGACCAAAGCACAGTAATCAGTTCCTTAGAAGCAGCCCAAACGCAGAGGGCTTTTTACTGTAATGGGTGAGACGTAGCGCTCCGTGTGCTGGATGCTTCGCTTGCTGAAAGCACAAAATAAATTACAAATGCAGCAGAGGAGTGCAAGAGGATCGGAAAGGACATGGATTGAGGACTTCCCTGCCGGCGTCGTGTACTCCGAGGTGTACAATTTTATAATCCCTGTAGGTTGTTGTGAGTGGTCACATGACCCCGGTTGCTAAGTTACTGTATGTGCAGGTAAAGGACTGCTCCCCGGGTGGGAATAAACTTGGAGTACATCTTAGAGTGCAGCTAACACTTGTACCAACTGAGGATCTATTTCAAGACTATTAGTTTTCAATAATCATCTGGTCTACACTGTGAGCGTTTTAGCATTTACAAATGGTATTAAAGCTCGAGATTGAATACATATTGACTCTTTGGCACAGGCTTAGATGGCACCTCAAATAACACCATCATTAAGGGAATCGCATCATCCTGTTAAAGTGACCATTTGGAAGGCTTGCACTGCAGCGATAGAACACTTTTACCAAGAAGTTGTGCTGTTCAGATGGCAGTTGATGGTCAGCGCACGGTGTATAATGGGAAAGTTATGAGGATAAATGTCTGACGGAGTGCGGGATAGTGGATGGGTATACAGATATAATGTTCTCGCTGACCACATTGCTCAGATGTAAATGTCTATTTGATAGCAGCAATTTATCCCTTCCATAGACACGAGTGTGGCCTTCAGGGAAGATTGATTTGAGACTAATAGTTGTGGGTTAGGTGGAGGCATGCGTTGCTCCCCTTTCTCCTCCGAAAAACACTCTTCTCCATTATCAGTGCATGTTACGGGGTGTAGCTTGCTGAAAGGCTGAATCAGAAAGCCTCTTGATGAACTTAAAACCTACTGTACTGCGCTGTTTGAAATAGTTCATCATAAAGAAGTACGTTTGAGAGTAATTGCGAATGGATTACATTCAGGCAGCACCATAAAAGAGGGTTCGTTTCAGTGTGTCTACACATTTAGACGAGTCTTCACCTTTCCTGATTCATACCGCGCATCGCGCTCATTGTGCGCTGAACCTTTGAGCGATCATCAGAGACGATTCTGACGATTCCGATGTTTGTGCCCACTCCCGAGTCCCGCGCTCCCACGGCGAGCAGCCGAGGTCCTCAGGCCACTCAGGGAGCGCTTGTTTGTTGATTGGTGACTGTAGCGCGGCGCTTGTTTCCACAGCTGCCTCAGTGGAGGTTTTGATGTTTCTTGAGCTGACCTTGGGGAGTCAGGGCTTTCTGTGGACGCTTCTAACATGGACCCGGCCAGTCTCGGCGTAGCCCGCTGTCTTCGCCGTGCATTAGCTGCTAGATATGACTTTTGTAACAGAAACGTATAAGCCTGTGCCACAGGGAAGCTTTAGTATGCAGTTAGTCCTTTGAAACGTTGCAGCATGTCTCCTACTTTACTCCTTTACTCTCTTGAAGAAAGCAAACAAATAAATAAGGCACGGCATTCTAGTTTTGACTGAAATGCAGACATGTCTGGTAGATAAAAGCAGTTGCGATCGTTAGAAAATGTTCAGTCGAGAAAGAATGTTTAGAGGGGCACGCTGTATGATATGTAATGCGACGTGTCCGGACGCAAAAAGGTTAGGTAGGGGCAAATTCTAAAATCACTTTGTATTAACAGAGTCGCCAGTAAGTCACCAAATGTCCAATATATATGTCCCTGTGAATTAGATGTTAAAGGGAAACAATGATGTCTTACAATAGGGAATTTAATTAGCTGGTACTGCAGTGTTAGCTGAAAAATGTCCCTGTCTGATAGGAGAATTCAACAGCACCATGATTTATTGTATATAGTATATACATATCAAAATAGTTTATTAGATGGTTGAGAAAAAAAAAAGAAGACATTTTTCATACATTTCTTGTATGGGCAACAACGTGCAAGCATTCAATCAATAAATTGTATCAATCAGGTATAAAAGCACAAAAAAATACGAATAAAGCAAATGAAAATATCTCAAGTAACCTTCTCGACCATTTAAAATTATGCATATTCTCATGTAAAATGCCATGCATGGTCTTAATTTCTTTTTTTCTTCCAGGGTGGTTTTTTGTTTTCTCAGCTCTCACAGCCCTGTTTTTTTTTTTCCCCCCAACCGTTCCTCAATTCCCCTACACCGCTCCTTCAGTTCTCGCTAAATTCCAGCCCCGAACACCAAGGTGTAAAGATGATGTTGTGACTATCAGACACCGAGTCCTGTCGAACATGCTCTTACGAGTCATCTGAGACCAGCGGCGAGATGTCACAGTCCTGCTCAGAGGAGGAGGCGTGAAGAGAAGGTTTATTGGGGAAAGGGAAGAAGGAAAAAAAAAGAAAAAAAAAAAAAGAAGATGCCACCTAGACTTGAACTTTTGATTGGCTCCATTGACTTGCTTTGAGCTGCGCTGACGAGGATGTGCATTCATATCCGTGAAAGATATGGAAGTGTCGATGTTGTTTGCGAGGGCGATGTGCAGAGAGACAGCTGGCCTCAGTGTTACACTCCGAGTAACACGGCAAAGATTAATAGCTCGCAATAGACAGTAAATGAAAGTTGATTTATTGCTCATTATATACACTGCTGTGCGGATCATAGAATTACATACTGGGGTTTTAATACCGCTATGTCTATCAAAAGAGGCAGTTGATGAATATTGGAGCAGAAATTATACAAAGTAATTAACGGTGAAAAGACCAGGGCTTTATAAATGATCTCGCCATTAATTTGGCCCGCCTGCGGTTATAAAGCGGCGTGGACTGTTGGCAGCTAGGGGGCAGAAGGGAAAGATTCTTGAGGAGTGACAAACTAACTAAGAATACAGTATACACTCGCTGTGTTTATTGGTGTGTCAATAGTTTAGCAGGTCATTTATGGCTATTTCCAGAAGCCTGAGATTAGAATGAGTTGTAATGTATGACTGAGCACCTTAGAAAATATCACTGCAATGTGTTATCTTTATGGTTCAGGGCTTTTCTTTTTTAGTTGTTGTTGCATTATCTTTATGGCCTTTGTGGAACTGCTTTTAAATTCAGGGCGTATACATTAGGGATAGGCATTTCAAGCAAAAAAAATTATTCGATATTCACTGGGAACTATTCGACCATTCTTCGAAGGCCCCCGTCCACCCGTGGTTGCGGGAGATTTGCGATACGTCCGGCGTACTCTTTGTCCATCGTTTTTGTTTCGTTTTGAAGGAGTTCCACAAATAACTTTTCAGTTGGCTGTAGTAGTCTTGGCTTTGCTTGTTTCTCCCGTTTCTACAGTAGCGTCTAATCTCACAGCGCCAAACACGTTTACTGGTGCCCGGCAGTAATGCGTTCTTCTTCTTCTTCTTCTTGTTGTACTTCATTGTTTAATGGCGATTGTCAAACAGCTTTTAGGTGCATTACCACCGCCTTCTGGCAACCTTAATGCGTTATTCACGACCAGGTCAGTTTTATACATTCTTGTTTAAATAAAGTTGTTGGCAAATGCTCAACTTGCCTTATAGTAGACGGGTATTATGCTGCTTTCAGCTCCTCCAGGCTAATGATGATTCTGAAGCTAAGACTAAACACACCAGAGTCCATTTTGGGTCCATGTGGCTTTCCATGTTTGCATTAATAAGCTGGTGTGAGTGGTTCAAATATTTACCTGGTGTCAAGCACTTTGGATGGTTCCGTCAGTTTCTAAAACTCTTTATAAGTAGACGACAGGTAGGTTGATTCCCTTTGTCAGTCTGGTCTAAGATGCGCTGAATCTCGAATACAGTATGACTGGTTCAATCGCGCTACTGTGATCAGGACTGCGAGGGACTGACCTGCCACCAAAATTACACGATTCAGTTAAATCCGACCAATTGATTCTTTAGGATAATTGCAACCAGAATATGTGCACTAGACATACCTAAAATGTACTGCTATTGTTTCAGTACTTTAGAATTTGTATAGGTGTAATAGTGGAAGGTATTCATATTCTCATATTCTCTGTACTTTTTTTTTCCCAGCCATTTCTTGCCTTATAGTCGGGCTTCTTGCAATCAGAAAAGGAAATATTGGATTTGCTTAACCCAGTTATGTCAACGGCTTCCACAGAACAGAGCTCAATTAATATGGAAATCTAATGACTAAATGCTAAATTAACTTAAGTGCATTCATCACTGTTCAGTAATTGCAGATTTAAACATGGTCAAGTTAAAAATTCATTAACAATGCTAACAAATATCAGGACAAGAATGGATTGAAACCTTGCTTCCCTATTCATAATCTGTTCCAGGTTTAGACTATTAAGACCTAGAAGTTGGACATTTGCACAGTAATTACTATCAGTCACGAAGATTATTTATCTTTGTTGTCCATGTGCTAAAACAGAGCCTCATACAAATGCCTTATCTTTCAGTTATTCCAATTCGTACTACTCTAAATGGTCTAGAGAAAAGACAGTGCAGATTTACAAATGTTTTCATTTGCAAACCAGTTGATAGCTAAGTGTACTGTAAGATGTGCTATTAGTATACACACGTTTTTATTCCTTCGCTTGAGAGCTTATTGTGAAATGTCTGTTATGTGAGCGATGCGAGAAAGTAATGTTAAAAGAGCGCCGTGGTTGACCTCGCCTTCTCAGCCCTGTCCGTTTAAAGAAAACTCGTATTATTGTCAGACTTCACATACTCCGCCGTTGCTTTTGTTCACGGACAGTCATTACTAGAAGTAGCACCTTGTGCAAGCCGCTCACACATTTCCTCCATGTTAGCTTTATGTGGAGACCCATGTGTGACCAATAGGGTGCAAGAAGCAAAAAAAAAAAGAAGAGGGCAGGTGATGCACTTGAAGCACTGTGCTGTTTTCACACACAGAAATAAGTGACGAGAGCAAAGCCCAGGGCGTCCTGCAACCTTCTAGTGCGGAATCTATCAGGTTTCGCTTTTTTTTTCCACTTGCTCTAGGGATTAATGAAATCTAGGTTTTTCAGGTTTTGGCCCAGCAGCAGGACACTAAATCCCTCATTGTGAGTGCAGGCCTGGTCTCTCTGGTTCCAGTAGACTGCGAGAGGGAGTGTGAAGGCTTATGTGCTGGTGATTGGCTGAATGGTATTTAGTGGACAGTGGGCTGTGAACTGGGACCGCAGCAGGCTTTCTCCTCCTCTCTTCCCCTGTCGTCTCTCTGCTGTGAGCCAGGCTTTATCAGCTGCATAATCTGCAGCTTAAACAAACAAGCACACTCATGGCCAGCTTTTAAACCAACACACCTCGCGTCAGCTCACAGAGGAACACAGGACAGGAGGTTAAAAAAAAAACAAAAAAAAAAACCCTCACAGATTTCCACAGTCAGGGCTGTATCCAGAGTTGTGTTGCGAGCATTTGGCTAAGAGTTCATGCCAAAATTTTGCACGTTGGCATTCGGAACACAGGCTTTACGTCAATCACAGAAATTCTACGCACTATTTGGACAGTGAGATGCACAGGGGGCGGAGTATGCCGAAAACGGCGGCGTGTCTCGTTTACATGCGGTTCTTACTTTAAACATAATTTTTTTTTTTTTTTATTGGCTCGATATTTGCTCAAGTGTGGAGCTGTATAAAGACGATGCAACCGCAATATATCACACTGGAACATATGTTTCGGGCTGAAAATGCACTCAAATGACGGGATGCAATTTAAGGTGAATACTAAATACATGCTAAATAAATAAAATCCATAAATTTGACCCTGT
Source organism: Synodontis membranacea (assembly GCA_025674565.1). Classification (NCBI taxonomy): domain Eukaryota; kingdom Metazoa; phylum Chordata; class Actinopteri; order Siluriformes; family Mochokidae; genus Synodontis; species Synodontis membranacea. The sequence goes on along the minus strand of JAOVYU010000063.1, from coordinate 16,854,159 downwards.
TCATTAGTTATTTAATTGATCGAGTCCATCGAAGCTTTGCTTCCACGCACGTTTTGGATAGTGGCATAAACCTAGAAAATAAAATTCATTTTGTTCATTGTCAACTTTTCAAACTCTTTTCCGTGCGTATACGTCTTTCGTCCTAATCCACGATTCATAAGATTTCTTCGGAAGTACGTTCTGGCCCCATTTTCGATCGGATTCACTCGATTTCGACCCTTTAAAGAGAATCCCAGGCCATTTTGCACTTGGCTTTAAGGAGGCGTTTAAAGCCTTAGCAAGCACCTGATGGAGAAAATGGACCATTTTAATTAGACTATCTTACTTTCATGATTCTATTTTGCATATTTTAAGGTTGTTATTTAATTTGTCCTTGTCAAGGGCCAGGTTTGTCTAGCAGCGGCTAATCAGCAAGTCGTCCGCGCGGCTCTTCAAATTTATTTTCCTCCGCAGTGCCGAAACATTTTTCACGTTAAGTAAAATGCAAATGCGGGGTAGTAAAATGAGGAATTGTGGCCCTGTCGTACACGGCGACTCCATTATCATTAGGTTGGAATGCATTTCGATTTTCTCTGTCAGTTCATTTAGCTTTGCATAATAACAAATAGACAGCGTTTGGTGTGATTCCCTAACAGCATTGCTACCTCTGCACAACAGCTGGGGGCAAGATTTACAGCCTATGTTTACCGGTTACATTATGCACTCTCATTTGCCTATTACTTTGTCACGGTTTCATCAACAAAATAAATATAGAAATAGAAGAAACAAACAAACCAAGAAACAAACAAACAAAAAAAAAAAGCGCCCCTTTTTACAGAGATACCTGAGGCAGTCCTGAAGCTGAGAGAGAGGGATAAGGAGAGAGAGAGAGAGAGAGAGAGGGAGTGTGAATTCTGCCAGTGTCAGCTCATGACTTATTCAGTAATTTGTCAGTTTTATTTACTTATAGTATATTGCCACGATATTACCTCAAGTCATAGGATTTACCGGTAGAATACCAGCGCTAACTCCGAGGCTGTCGATCACCGGTGCTGAAGCATTGCTCTGAGCTTCACCAATCAATGTGCATTTCAATCATTCCCGGTAAAATCGTGTTAGAGATTACTGACTCTGCCCGAAAGAACAAGATTGTTCTTCTGTAAGTGACACGCGGCGTACTGCTTCCTCGGTTTATACACTGTAGTGCCATTGAGCTGCCGGGCTGCCACTGATCTTCTTTAGCGTGCTGTTGGGGAAAATCTGCTACACTTTTGGAACAAAATAGAGTTAAGTGCCTTGCTCAAGGACACACTGACAGTGATCAGGGGATGTTCTACGACCTGCGGTTCCCTGCAATTAAATAAACTTCGCTTGGTGTTCAAACCAACGTACAATCCAGCAGATCCCCATGACCTAGCGTAAATCCATTGGATTCGGCTACTCGCACCCAGGTCACGTCCAAAGTCTGTGAGCTGCCACTCAGGTTAAGTCTAGGTCATGTCCTGTTTACATGGAAAATTGTACAAGACCAATCTCATAAGCTCAATGTCCACATCATTAGAATACATTTTGACATTTTTCGCCAGTTTTATTACTAAACACAACCAATGAATAGGAGCCATTTGTTGGTTTGAGAACTAACAGTGAAATCTGCGACTTTCGTTTAATCAATTATATCCTCGTGGAGTCACGGAGATTATAAATATGTTGCGCAAACCAGTCCACACACAGATGCGTCAATATCCAATCAGACTGCAACTTTCAAAATTCCGAGGCTGGTGGCCAACACGGTGTACAATAACTATCAGACTGTGGGCGGAGCTTCTGATTGATAATGTGACGCAAGTTGGACATCAGTCCACATACAAGACTCAAGCGCCACTAACGAATTCAGTTCGACTTCTGTGCGTGGCGTGAATTCTTCCTCTTAATTCGCAAACGAATTCTTAAATTGCACTGTTAATCGTTCAAGAGGCAAAGCATAAGCCCGCTGCTTGATTTTCTCATCAAACACAGGCCATTTGATTTGATGGAGTGTTATACGCTCCAAGTCATGCGGTATTTAATATAAGCGAGGGGTTGAGCAGCTTGTCTGGGTGAGTGGATGCTGTGGTTGGAGCAGACTGGCAGGTGGACTCATGAAGCCTGAAATGGAGTGCAGACTTGTGCGGCTGCCCTCCGGTGCCATGTGCCCTGCTCGGCGGTTTATTTAGCTAGGAAGCTAAAGTAGGACGTTTGGCACAGACGTAATTGAATGCAACTTTGCTGCGTTCACATTAAAACCGAGAGGAAAGAGGAGTGCCAGGGAGAGGGACTGTTGTTTAGCGTTTATAGAGTAGCAGTTGACTGTGCTATTGACTTTTCTATTAGTCCATATTATGGGATTGTATGACTGGTTTACACGGATGTTCAGCCTTTATAATAATTACACCGCAGTTGGTCGTGTTTATGGAAGAATAGATTGCAGCATTTAGTATGTATTCTTGGTCTTCTACTAAATGGCAATAGGAAAGTTTGAGACAACTGTCACTGGGGTATCAGAGAGAGGAGTGTGTGTGTGTGTGTGTGTGTGTGTGTGTGCGTGTGTGCGTGCAGTAATCTGTCCTCGTTGGGCAGAGCTCCCTGCTTGTCATTGTGATATTAATATGAGCCTCATGTCTGAGGAATATGAATTTGACTCAGCAGGGTGTAAACATTAGATGACCCTGTTTGTTTACCTCGCTGTCAGTTGGCCATTGTAATCTGCATGGCTTCTCCCAAACACGTACAGCAGCACGTAGAAAACTAGACGGCCTGCTTTCAGACACAGATGCTGTTCCGCCAAGATGACTGTGACCGTCTGATGATGTGTGATGCGCTGTAGATATCAGGAAGCTCTGAACGTCTTTGTAAACTTCACAATGACTTTGGAGTTACCGTCCAGTTTGGCGAATAAACAGCCTGTTACATCATGCAAATTGGGGAGTAGTTCTATTACTAACCATGCTTGGTTAGGGTCCCCTGAATCTTCTGGGGAAAAAGGCTCTGTCGGCAGCGATGGGAGGGAGCATCGGGCGGACACGTGATCCAACGGTAGCAGCTGCTGCATGAAAAGATAAAGGAGAAGCAGCGAACCGTTCGCAGGTGCCGCGCGAGAAGCTTCACAGAGAGTCTGTTGCTCCTGTTGTTTCAGTAAGCAATACCCGTGTTTTTTTTGGCAGTGTCAGCCGTCACCACGCCGCGCATCAAAGCCCAAATCACGCCCTTGAAGTCACCTGAGATGGAGCAGCTCTCAGACGGGAGACATCCACGTTTCAACCCACCCTTATTTAGTGTTTGAGAAGAGAGTGGACGTGCAGCAGGGTTCTGGCTTAGCCGTGATTGCTAATGGACCTCCGAGCTTCAAAGGGCCTAAAGCCAGAGCTACAGCCTCTGTCAGGTCACCAGGCAAGATTAAAGCTCTGCGGAGGTGATACGTTGGCCCCAGACTGCATCTGCCGGTGTGCTCTGGGATGTGTCAATAAACGAAGGTGGTTTCTGCGACAGATGACCTGCAGCATCTGCTTTCCTGGCAGTGTGAAAGAACAGAGAAGCAATTTTACAACGGTATATTTTATTTGAAAAAAAAAAAAAAAAAGTTTTTTTTGGTTTTTTTTTTTGGGTATGATTGCCCTCTAAATTCCTTATTAACTCAAAATCTCTATCTAACCGTCTAGTTTTTCTCTATTCCTTTGAGGGAATGAAATCAATACCCGAGCCTATTACAATCCATAGCCCTTTGAATTGTACACAGAGAGAATAGGAAATGAAAAAGGTGTATAAAAGCGATTAAGACCTGGTTACTCCTTGAACGACTCAGCTCGGTTTCGTTAAATGCTCGTACAGTTTTCTGTTTCTTTGTACGTGACCCCGATCTGGTGCGGTGACTTTCTGGCTCACTGTGCTCCTCCGAGTCCCAAGCCTCACCGAGCTCTCGGTCTGTCCGCGGTAACAGGAAACCTGGGTAATTTGCACACCTTAAACACAGTGCATCCAGTCGATGAATCCCCTGGATTCCATTACCATGTACTGAGCAGCAAGCAGCACTAATTAGCGAGGAATCGAATCAGAGAGAGCTCCTTTCTTTGGTCGCTTCTTTCCAGTTCAGAAACTTTTAAAGAGCTTCGGCAGAAAGTCAGACGGGAGTGAAGAATCTGCCTAAGAATAGATCATGTCTTGTCCCGGCCTTGCTAGTTCATTAGTCTGACCATTACCTGAACGGAAAGGCTAATCAAAATAGTAGCAGATCTTTGTTATTTGTATTACTCCTCCAGTTGCCACAAAGCCCAGAATATTGTTTACCTCTGTATATATTACAGCATGGCTCCGTGTCTTTGACATTCATGTGGAGCAGAAAGGCCATATTAGTGCATTATTTGTTGTGTTGTTGCCTCTCCATTTACCATGTGTGGGACTGTCACTGCATAATGGTGTGCATTCTCAGCTCTGCAGTCTCTCCAATAATGATGACTGCGGGAAAGGGAAACTAGGTTATTTTTGGCTGGTAGTGTTCCTATCAGGGAAGTGTGCTCAGATTCTTTGTGGCAGAGAGGGTGTTATTTACCCTCATGTTTATGATATGATTGCCAAGGGTAACAGCATATCAGATGTCTCTGAAATAGATCATTTCCAGAAGCGATGAAGAACTTGAGAATCCTTAGCGCTTTATCCATTACTCCTAGCACGAGCATTAGTTTGAATAGATGAAAGGCCTCATTGTATTTGTTTAGATGCGACACTGGCAGAACGTATAATAGGAGCCCATGGGCCTTGGAGTACTGTATCATGAAGAATAATGTAGCATTCATGCCGGTGGGGTGGGGAATATCGAATCAGAGATGTCAACAAGGTTTAGCGTGAGTTTGCTTGATGGAGACGGCGGGTTTTAATGCCAGCTGCCGAGCTGTTGCTCTTTTCATCGTCACTGTGCCTGGCAGGTGAAGGCAAGTTAATGGACCTGCTGGACTTCTTGACGTAGTCATTTCCACCATTTCACTTTGAAATATGGATGCCGTGCTATTCTGGGGACTGTATGGGGGGGAAGAGTGCAAAGAGACCAAGAATAATCGAGTATGAGTGTAGCTCCGGGGGATTTTATTATTTTTTTTTGCCCAGTTAATTATTATTTTAGGAAAGTGCCTGCTCTGTCGCTGCCGCTTCGGCATGGCCTGCATCTCCTGGTGTCCGGTGGGAGGAGGACACGGGCTGCCGGGAGAGGAGGAGCGTCATTAGGAGAAAACGTGCTCTGACAGAGGAAAGGCCCGAGCACCGAATCTCCAGAGGAACTCGCCCGCTAAGGTCTCCGTTGGGGCTCATTTTAAGATTACGACTCTGATCTCTCTCTTAAGATGTGCAAAATCATCCCTGGCAACGGCTGTATGAATTATGCACGTTTCTCAATCTCGGGCTAATCTTCTCTCTCACTTTCACGCGCACTCTTTCCCTGCTATAAAGTCTTGCTTGATAGATCCTGAGCTGACTTTGGAGTGTCGTTAAATGAAGTGTATCAGCTGCCTCCTCCTGTGCTTGACCCTTTTGCCCTTCTCATCACTTTTCTTTTTCAGGCTAATAAACGCTGTCAGAAAAGCTGCAGCTCGTAGGGCAGAAAAGGACAAAGCCGAAGAGTGAACTTTTCTTTTCCTCTTATCACTTGCTGGGCCACTAGCTAATGAGTGAACCCCCTTCCCCCC
>JAOVYU010000063.1:16836173-16848440 GCA_025674565.1 Synodontis membranacea | reverse complement strand
GACTGCTGTGCGTTTTCTGACCGGACGCCGAGTGACCTGAAATACCCAGGTCACCGAGAGGTGTCCAGTGCTGCTGATAGCGGCAGCTCACGCTGCTTTCAACGCTCTGTGACTTTTCCACCGCATGGAAAATGTTCTAAATTTAGCACCAAGTTTGGTGCTGCGCCTGTTTGCTCCAGTCGCTGGAGTATTTATATATTAAAACCTCTTGGGCGTTAATGATTGCAGGGCACATGCAGAGGCACAGTGGGTACGAGAGTCCCAGCGTTCTCCTCTCCATGCCTGTTCTTGGTTTCATTTGATGGGTTTCATCCGGATGATGTGGTTTTCCCTACTGTTTCCTCTGCGTTCTGGTTCGTTTGAAGTGCATGGCTTTACCCCTCCCTCTGGCTGGGTAAAACAATCCACCCTCGGCTGGCTGGGTTGTGCAGCTCTGTGGGTGAAGGCCGGCAGCAGGAGCAGCACTGGAGGCCATTCTCCTGTGCAGCATCTCTTCTTTGAAGGACTCTCTCTATTGAACATGCGGCTTTCCCGCTAATCAGCACCCCCGTCCACTCCCGACACATTCTACTGATTCAGCGCATGCATGTGACTCCGGCCTGCTACGAGCTGAATTTTCTTCAAATTTAAGCAGATCACAAAGCGACACAGTTTGCACTTTGAACCTCATTTCCATATAGTTTATGATTTGCTTATGTTTATGATCTCCCCCCTCAAGCTGTAAATATGTAGCCTGGTGAAACATTTCCTGCCCTCAGTGTGCCAACATCTTGTCAGCTGTACAACAAGTTTGAATATATTCATGACATTATTCCTTCAGTAGTTAGACTAAGAAACTTAGTCAGATTTATTAGACAGATCTTACTGCCAATTTGCTTTGCATCTTGCTACAATTAGACTAACATATTGCCTTACATAAATTCTGGACTCATTTATAATATGTGAGGAATAAAACACAGTAGGGCATGCTGTTCTAGCAAAATATTCACAGACAGGTTGGTGTGATGCTGCTACCACCCTGAAGTTGATTATTTCCCGATAGAGGTTTTTTTTGTTTTTTTTAAACTTCTCTTACACCAAAGCAGTTTGCCAATTTGTGCAATTTTTTATTTAACAAATCACACACACCGCCTTCCTTAACCCCTTATAGTGTTGCTCAATGTCCGTGAGTTTTGAAAAAAAGACGACAAACTACTTCTTGTCGTCTTTTGCATCTTATCAGCTATAAACAGTGTTCATACTCACTGCCTCACACTTCAGTATATTTTCTCACTCTTCAGTAATAAGTAATAAGACAAAAAAAAAAAAAGAACACCGATTGTCATGATGCAGAGACACTGGACAGCATTCTTTGTCCTAAAGACCTGCTCGTATCAGAAATCATACTGACCATTACAAAAACGCGGACGCTGCGAACCCCTTCCGTATATCTTAAGGGAAACCTCACCGTATCGATGGTATGCTCATATGTTTGAATGTTTTTTTTTTTAACAACACATTTTTAAAACCTATTTATTATTAGGTTCATGTAGATCGTCTACCGCACATGTCCCCGTGAACGAGTTGCTACTTATTAACGTGAGCATGCTGTTCTAAGAATTCAGTTAACTCCATCAGACCAATCAGAATACTGAATTCGGCGATGCTGTGTTTAACAAGTAGGGAAATAAATATATAAGTGTTTCTATTTATTTTTGGGATGCAGTCGACATAAAAGAACGTGGCTTCCTGTCATGTGTGGCAGGTAGGGCTCCAGAGCCTCATTAGCCGAGGATCGAACGTTTCAGGTTTAGCACCTGCGCCAGGTTGCTTCTAAGTTTGACCGCCGGTGCCGAATAAGATGATTCACAAAGTCTAGACAAAGTCTGGGTCACCTCAGTCCAGGTGCAGGTGTGCACACAGCCGAGAGCCACGACGATGCTGCTGTCTCTGAATTATACTGACGGAACTGAGAAACTCACCTGGAGCCAAGACACTTATCTATGCAAGACTGAAAAAAAGAAAAAGGAGCCAGAAATCAGAGCTGCCTAATTTTTTGGGCTTGAATTGTTATGTTGAATGTCTGTGGCACTGCCAAGCAAACAGGTGGCTAATGACAATGTAACATGAAACGGTGTGACAAACGAGGGGGTGCTTCAGGCAAAACACCATACCACGCTTGACAGCATAGACACGTTTTTTTTTTTTTTTTTTTTTTTATACAAGGAGACGTAAAGCACTCTGTGCGGCATTCAGGAAAGACGTGGTGAGCCAGGGAATCTCTCACTCTGCCGGATTGCCGGGTGTGCGACAGGGCCCGGAGCGTCACTTCTCCCTTTAATCACGAGCTTGGGCTGAGACATGCACCACGACGCCACCTGGAAAAGCCTCTTAAGCGAGCACTGATACCTTCACACCATCACGCCATGCCCTTCAAGTCCACCCACTGCATCTCACAGCAAAACGAGTCCCAGTGACCCTCGTGCCGATGTTCGGCCGGTCAGAAAGAACTCTGTTTTAACTCTGTGAGGCCGGGGTTCGTGTTAGGTGTAAGCATTGTATTAATTAGCTGCGTTAATGATCATGTCAACAGAAGGTCTTCGCGAGGATTGTAAGAAACAAGCTCATGATACAAACAACAACAAGGGTCACTGTGACTCGTTGCGCTGGATCGGCTCACATATATTACCTTACAACTGACTGCATTGCCTTCTATTTTTGCAGAGTAGGGCAGAATGACATCACAGCCCAGTAGGAAAGGCGAACTCCAATCACCTCAGTGGTGGCTCATATTCTACCGCTATTTCCTTTAATACTGAAACTTGACATTTGAGAAAATGGCCTTTTCACTCTAAATTGTCTGACAGCGCTTACAATTATGTGTCCACTGCTTCCTTCCTCTGCTGCGTTTTGCTAATCTTAGCCTCTCGCGAGCATAGGTCGACATTACATGCCACAGAATAGAATGAATTGAATAGTAACCAGAGCCGGGGTTTTTTTTTTTTTTTTTTTTTCCCTCCCCGCCATTGCCTTTCCTGGTGTATTGGTTGTGTTCTTGTGCGTGATGCTTGGAAAGCTGTGGTAAACATGCAGAAGAAGGAAACCCAGCTTCAGTACGACTGTGTTTAGATCCCCAGCGGAGTATGGAACAGATATCCTGCCAGCCAAAAAAGACGAGAGGGAGCGTGAAAGAAAGGGAGGCAGGGCGAAAAGAGAAAATAATGCATAGGAAGCAGGAGAGAGAGAGAGAGAGAGAGGGAGAGGGAGACTGTATTTGTAGAAGCCTAAAAAATAGCTATTCTCAATGAGAATAGATGGATATCTCTAGGGGCCGAGTTAGAATAAGGCTTTGCTGTCCTATATACATAAATAGATACAGGCCACTGGGTATTGTTTACGAATAACACGATAACTCTGGTGCATGTCCAATGTTGCCTCCTCTGATAAGCCGTACATATAACAAATTCCCATGGGGGTAAGATAAGATCAGTTTAAATTATAGGGATCTCTTGACAGATTTTTATTATTTTTTTTTCCTTTTCCAGCATCTGTCTTTTCATGCTGGAGGTTCTGAAGGATACAATTTGCCATGACAGATTCACCACGGGCATCACACAGTTTAAGAGCACTAAACAGGTATCGGGAGAGAAATCAGTCGGCAAGTGGAAGAAATACGATGACGATGTCTGCCAAACATGATTCAAAGGCAGTTATTAAAATAAACGTTGTTTTTTTATAGTAGTAGAACAAGGGATCGTATGAAGGCTGAGGTGTGATCTGGTACGGCATTTTATTTATTTATTTTTTGCTTCTGTCTCATGTGTCTCTCATCGAGTCGTTTATCTTGAGGTTTAAGATCTGTTCCATACTTTCGGAAACAGGGCTGCTTGTCCTGAGGAGTCAGTATGTGTTCCGAAACATGAGAACTTTTTTTTTTTTTTTTTTTTTTGAGCCCAGGCGTGGTCTAGAGAATCGATCCCTGATCCTCTTCAAAACAGCTGCTATAACTGAACCCCGGTGAAGTCCGCATCAGGTGTGGACACTGTCCGCTCTCGGAGCTGCGACGCGAGCGATTCCTGTTATGTCCTCTTTCACGTTTTGAGGTCGGTTGGGAAAGAATTTCAGTGGTCAGCAGAAGAGGCAAAATTATTTGTATATAAAAGCAGCCGTTCATAGGACCGGAGCACTGTCATCAGCTCACCTTTGTGGTTCGAGTGCTTGAGAGAAAAAAAGCAAAAAGCGCCCTTCATGCACCCGGCCTGCAGGGCTACAGATCTCATACGAGAACAGCTTCTTGTTTGTAAGTATTCCTGCACAATGACAAGTCATGCCTCTAAAAAGTGCTGGTTTTCACTGCTTGGGTATTGGTACCAGTATTGGAAATGATAAAATAGAAAACGCCAATTTAGTGCCTACCGCTGTGCAAACCTGTGTGCGCAAACGTGACAGATGGAATTGTACAATTGTTCCACGTTTTGCGAGGAAACCTTCTACAGTACGTGGAAAGCAACAGAAGTCCAGAATCGGTCCCGGGTGTGGACGCCGGTTCCCAGTTGTCCACAGCCTGTCCTGGTCTGAATCAGATATCTGTCTCTTCTCGTTCAATCATTACGATTCCAGCACTAGTTCCAGTATTATTATAGTATAGTATAGTATTTTATATCGTGTGGCCCATTTAGTTACTTCAGACTATTGATTTTAACTTGACTATGATCTTGCCTTTTGTTAGAAAATGAAAGGAGACTTCTCTAGCAGGCCTGAATGAAACAGAATAAAACATTCTCCTCTGTGACAGCAGCAATATATCTGCTCAGATGTGGTTGTGGAAATGACAGCCATTATAAACCGAGTTGTGCTGCGAAACCTTTATAGGACTGTCAATTTCATCAATATTGCTTCTTAAGCTGGGAAATCATAACATCTCTTGGCATTATGTAACGTTTCAGGTGTAGGTACTATTCCGATGAAATCCAGAAGTCTGCTATTTGCCCCTCTTGAAGTAAAAAGACTGAAACTACATTCAGTTCACTTGTGTGTGTGTGTGTGTGTGTGTGTGTGTGTGTGTGTGTGTGTGGCATTTCACCGTAAACATGAAGCAGAAATGAGAGTCTGCGCTGGTTTCTCCGAGAATCTCTGTTTCTCTGACACTCATTCTGTATGTCCGTCTGTCTGCATGTCTCTGTCTCCCTCCCTCCCTCCCTCCCTCCCTCTCTCTGTACGGTAAATAACCTGCTCCCTCCGCATGGTGATCTGCAACGGTGATAGATTGCCCCATGAGCTCTTTGTGGTCAAAGCAAATGGGGGCGTAAACAGTGACGCCAAGCAGCTGAATATTAATCGTCGTCTTTTTTCCTAACTATGAATCATTTATATGGCAGTCCCCATGGAGCTTGTAGAGTAGTTTGTACAGACATGTTGTGTGCACTTCTACAACAATGGTACACGAGAAGCACTTCATATGAAAAAAAAACACACGTCTGCTACATTACCAGTGCTCAGTTTGATTCAGCCGAAGCATTTAGCTATTAGTGCAGAATCACAATTATAAAGACCGAAGCTAAACCGCAGCAGAGCATTTAATTGCTGCAGCCTGATGCTGGGTGAGATATGGGTTTACAGGGCTGCCACGTAATTTGCTTTTGGTATCTGGAAATGCAGAGTTTAGGACGGAGACTGCGATTGGCTGTATAGTGCGTGTTCAGGGTTTGGTGTATTTCCTGTCTCTCTGAGGATACACTGTGTTATGTTGGCGTGTCAGGAGAACGCTCCACAAGATAGAGACAGATCCTAGAATGTTAGCTGGCAAGTCGGAGAACCCAAATCTTGAAAAAAGATGGAAGATCATATTAATTATTTTGCACGGGAAAAAAGGGAGAGTGAATATGAGTACTTGGAAGTACACCATGGGAACCTGACGACTACCGTACGCTCTAATATTTGCTTAGAAAGGGAGGGGTAAGGGAGTCTTACTATGTAACTGAATCTTACATAGTGGACCTTTAAGATGCTGTTTCTTCATAAATGATGCAAATAAGTTTCTTTTTCCCAGTCTCAAAAGTACTACCAATTCCTTTTCATGCCTCATTAAACAGAACAGTAAATACTAGTAGATATAGCACATAACTACATTCGATAAGGAAAAGCGTTTCAAGTTAATTTATCACAGTGTGGGGATTGAAGTAAATAAGAGAAATGTTTCTAACCTGACAGTGATGCATATGCCTTTTTGGGTGGATTTCAATCTATCTATCCATCCATCCACCCAAGAACCCACCCACCCAGATTTGTGAACTATATTTGAGAGTAATGGGTCTTTAGTGTGTGTAGAAAATGTTTCAGATCTTTGAGTTCAGCTCATGCAAAATGGGAGCAAAACCAAAAGTGTTGCGTTTATATTTCTGTTCAGTATATATATGATTGGCTGATGACAGTAGTGTAACTGTCTGTAGGGTAGCTGTAGGATATGGGGATAGAAGTATCCATTAGATCCACTAAGCTCCACCCTTGTACAATGTGTTGTTTTCAGAAAGGCAGTCTCTTCCTCCTGTAAGCGGTGCTGTACCTTTCCATGAACTCTCACTCTCCAAAATGACACACCGCATTACAGAGAGCCGGCACTTAAATTGGACTCTCTGTCCAAATATGCCCATGTGTGTCTATCCTTCTGATGCTGCTTAAGTGAGGTGTCAATAGCATTTAAAGATAACAAAAGAGTGCCGGCTCATGTGAAGGCTCACTAGCTCTTTGCCATTGACTTCTTTTGCACAGAGGAGAGCTTTATTGTACAAGATGCTTCATGGACCATTTGTTGCACCTTTTTTTTTTTTTTCTTTCCTCCTCCGGTCCTCCCACTCTCCGGTGGCGTTCTCTAGCTAACCTTCAGGTTGTTGGTGTAATTAGTATTCGGGGCCTGAGCTGTGGCCTGTGGAGGTGAGGCGGATGCCCTTCGCCCCTCATTAACGAGGTCGCTCTGAGGAGTGGACGTCTGTGACACAGTGTGTGAGGCGGTTTGGGGGGGGGATTGCAAAAGGTAATCACATGTCAGATGGGCCTACGGGGGCGCAGAGCCTGTAACTCTGCCGCTATCACAAACCTTTTTTCGCCGTTATTCCCATAAGTACCCAGGCTTTGGGGATTGCAGATGAGAGCGGGCTGAGGGCTTGTCTCAGTGGAGCTGTTTACGATATGTTCTGCTCATGTTACTCCTTAGGGCTCGGCGGCGTAACAGTCATGTGAACGTGAAGTGTAGTTATAGTTTTCCAAAATTTTGTAGTGTTTTAACCTGGAAAGGAGATGGACTTCATGAGATCATATGTAATGAATCTATTAAAAAAAAGGCCCGTGATATGATGAAGTGGATGTTGGTAAGATCCACGTTGTAGATGGGAGTAGCTCTGTACAGGACAAACGTACGGTAGCTGATACCCTTCACAATGTTGGGCTTACGGAAGAGTGTGGAGCCATATAAAATCCAGTCTGGAGTTTGGAAACACGTTGAACAAGGTTCTCTGGTCTGACGGGACTAAAAACGGGAATTTTGTTTGGGCTACTCATCACCCTGAGAACACCGTCCTCAGGCGAAGCACGGTGGTGGTAGCATCATGTTGAGAGTTACCTCGGCCAGTTGCTTCTCTGACTAAAGCCGTCCGTACTCAGCCACTGGGTTTGGTGGAAGACCTCCTCTAGGCAGAAGAGTGTATGTACTTTATATTATTCAGTGTACTTTATACTTTGCACTGTATGTGCTTTATATTATTTTATACTGCATTAATGATGCTCTGTGGGGTGTTCAGGGACGTTCTGTTCATTAAAACAAACTGTTGAATCAATATTGTGCAAGGATTGAAGATTTGCCAGCATTAGTTTTACAAGAATTGTTTTTTTTTTCCCAAGGAAACCTCATAGAACAGTGTTATAGCTTATGCATCAGTATTTGAAAGATTAACAAATACTATGTTAAATATTCACAAACAACATGCTGTCCAGCCCTGTTTCTCTTTGAATCCAAACTCGGCTGTTCTGTAACGTGAATCGCCTTTTCTGGCGACCGAGGAAGCAGACTTAGTTCATGAGTCTGAAGCTTATTCCTGCATGCTTTTTGCCACTGCACGATAATCGTAGAAATTTCCTGTCAACTGTAAATAATATCATTTGCTCACCGGATCACACAGTACGAGTATTAACGTTTCACATTTTTTCCCCCTCCACACAGTATGAGCATTTACACTGAAAGATGTGCCAAATTGAGCAGGCAGTGCTCTGACCCGCTTTGAAAATGAATGAATATTTTCAGATGTGTGTGTGGGGGGGAAAAAAGTATGAAATTTACACTAATATGAAATGGCTTAGCGAATTTGCTTTGTGCAAATGTTAGTGTTTTAGTATAATATTTGGGATGGCAAAGTGTGTGTTTTGGCAGCGAGTGAAGTATATGCGGTCTGCAGGCTAAGTGATTGTTATGGTTCACGAGCTTTTGAAGAGAAAGAGAGAGAGAGAGAGAGGCAGAGATAGAGAGAGAGAGAGAGAGAGAAATTGGGAGCTGTGCAAAAAAAAAAAATCTATTACATTTTTTCCCTCTAAATGGAGCTTGATTAAAGTGTTAAGTAGAGAAGTGTCCCAAAAGGTACCCTTCTTGTCATTGTGGAAACAGCAGCGTGGCTCACACCGTGGGCAATGTGCCGTGCCCTCATTTCATCTGATTTGCATGCTAGAGAGAATTAGGTAATTGGCATTTATGCAGAACAAAAGAGGAGCTGCTCTCTTGGATAAAAGGAGAAAGAGCTTTTAAAGTAGAACCCAACGCATGCAGCAGGAGAGCCTCTTTTTTTCATGCGCCGTTGTGCGCGTTCATTTTATGTATGGAAGCCGTTACACCTTCGGTAGCTGGGACCGAGGGGCGGCAGCAGTGTGAGAAAGCGTAGGCTTCGTCATCGTAGAAAAATCCCCGCTTCAGCCTTCATCGTCCATAAAATATTTAGTTGCACGTGCATGAAAGATTTGTTGTGTTGCTAACAGAACAGTTGGAAATGAGACGCAAATATTGTACAGGGTTAGCGAGGCTTGAGAAATCAGTGAGAACCTTCAAATCGTTCATCCAAATATTGCACCCATGCCATTTAAGCCGCGCTTACGGTGTGCCATTCTGCTGCTGCAGTTGTACCGTACAGTAATCCAGGAGCAGCAGAGTGGCTTCTCACTAATAGCTCCTATTTGACCGAGGGAGAGACAGGAAGAGAGGACGGGAGAAAAAAAAATCGACGGCTGTTCCACTCAGACTCGCACTTGAAATGGGTTTGAACAGGCCGTATCTGGCTAAGGCAGAGCCGCTCGCCTGTTTACTGTGTAAACCGATTGGAGCTCCAGCATGCCATGTGTGCAGTTTTTATTAATTAGAGCAGCCATCCTGTTTGAGTTCAAATCGTTCTCAAAGTCATTTTGCTGCTCGCAAACCCCCCCCCCCTTCTCCATCCCCAAGCTGATATCATGGTGGAACAGATGTTAAATTAGAGACTTCTCTGGTGAAGAGGGAAGTGGAAGTAGAATGGATTTGTACACACAAAATCAAGAAGGATCAAAAACATGCTGAAACGGTTAGAACAGGCTGAGCGTTGCCGTACAAAGCTGTGCAGATCACCTTCAGAATTCCTTGAACGTTGTGATTGATGCCACCTGAAATCATATTAGTGGAGACGTCAGAGACAAACAAAAACCAAATGTAATCAATTTCCAGGACCAGCCCTTCTAAAATTGATGCAAGTCAGCACTACGACCTTGTTATTACAAGAGCAAAGGCAAGGTCCTGGTGCTTGCACCGTTTAGGCACAATTGGCTGGCTATACAGCAGGATACGCAACACTCGTGTGCTGTGTTTATGGTGTTCAGGAGCATGTACACGGGCTCCTGGCATCAACTCTGGGACGCCGAAGGGATCGGGGGTGTGCTGGTTCATACGGCAAGCTAACAGAGTGGCTCTATCTGGGCTTCGAGGTGGGACAGCTGCCCCTGTGCACTTCAGCGTGTAAGCAGAGCTGGACGAACGTGGAGTGTTTTTCACGAGTGTGGAGATGTTCGGAGGGAAAGAAAGCAGCACTGTGCTCAGAAAAAAAAAAAGATGTACTCCTGCCCAGCCCACCTTGCAGCAGTGCAGAGGCAGGTCATACATGGATGAGCAGAGTGTGTTTGTGTGTGTGTTTGTGTGTGTGTGTGTGTGTGTGTGTGTGTGTGCGCCTGTTAGAGAACATGTGCTTAAGGCTGTGCAATGATTCTGCAGTGATGTGCAGCCCCCACTACATGATCTGCGGTAAGACCCAGTCACGCTGTACAGCGTCTCCACAGTCGTAAACAGAGTTCAGTTTACATCGCAGAGCTAGATTTGCTGCATAATAAGCGAAGGGATGCAGGAGAGGAGCAGACAGTTACGAAAGATATCATTTATGTGCTTCTTTATGCTCTTTTCTGTACTCGATTGTATCGTATAGCTCTTGAGTTCAACACCGCAACCCGCAACAGCACGGCTGTCCAGATAAACGATGTAGATCTTTCCCATAGCTATGGGAAGCCGTTGACAGTGGGAAGGGCAGGGAATCTCACTGAGAATGCTAGCATTTGAAGCATATCCGTGGCCCTTTCAGCTACAACGTCTGCGCAGCACGCTGCCCGACAGCAGAGCCGGCTCGCTCCCAAAGGCAGAGTCACTCAGAAGAGCCATCGTCCTAATTGCAAGTTAATCCCTTGCTCCAGGTTCATTTATCCTCTCGCTGCCTAGTAACAATGAGGAGCAACGTTGTTTTGGATACCCGCCTCTGGAACCATGTTGCGCTGGGAGCCCCCTGGAACAACATATGGCTATTTTCGACTTCTGTCAGCTGAAATCTGGGAACTAAAATCATGCTCTGAGTTTAGAAATCTCCATGTACTGTCTTTATGTTGGAAATTCAAATTAAAAGTTTTGCTATAACATTGCTAGTTTATATTCCAAAACTTTTACTTCACAGGGATCCAAAACTTCTATGAAGCTTGATTAAGATGTAGGCAATATATATATTTATTATGTCAAAGTAATAAATATATGGCATATTGCCTAAGCGTGTAGTCAAGCTTGATTAATCCTTTTTTTTTTTTTAGAGCATCAGTTGAGTCTATTGTCCTTTTATTATTAAAAGAATTTCAAAGATTTCATTTGTTTTTCTTTTTCCTTCAAACTTTGCCATGAAAATCAGAAAGCTGAACCGAGAAAGAAATCATCTGATGTTCAAAAAAAAAACAAAAAACAAAACAAATCTCAGAAACACAAACTATATAAAGTTCCATTCACTTAAAGGAATACTGTAGTTGTTTTAAATCTAATCTCCATGGCATCTGTCGTGTATATATAAGATTACAGCGGGCCAGGATTGTTTCCGTTTTCCACTTCCATTTCCACTTATTCTGTCATGAAGCTTTGGTGGTGACACAAAACGGTTGGTAATGTACTGTATAACATAATGCATATAGCATCTTTTCTCTCGGACCGTTTAATACACTTAGAGGAAAGCGCTGTCTGCCCACGAGTATAAAAACACCCTTCCAGAAAGCAGAGCTTTTCAATTCCATCCATGGGTGGATATGGCATTGCTGGGAATTAAACTCACAATCTCCTAATAATAAAGCAAATGCATCTTTTGTTGCACCACTCAAGAGTGCGAGTTAACAGTTTAAATGGTCATTTCCTATACGACAAAGATGCAATGGATAGAGATGATCATAAAAAGTGTTAAAGTATTCTTATAAATTCCAGTTCCGCTTAGATGAAGGTAACTTTGCCATCTCCTCTCTGGTGCCTCTGATGAGTTCCACAGCCTCAGAGATGAGATGTGTCTAGACCTTTTCTATTGGTGACTACGTCTACATGGAAATGTTTTTGTTCCTCATCCTTTAATCTGACATTATTAGTCACCGGTACAGTCCGAAGGGTTCAGAAGCTCTGAGTAATTCTCTCCTTCCCTTTTGACAGCCTTCTAGCCTGTGCATCATGTCTCGTGTGCACTCGGCTAATACTGGTGCATCAGCAGGGATTATATAGAAGTGGCAGAGGAGATCAATCTATTTAATCAATCAATTAAAGCCAACATAGTTAACCTGGCACTCTCATTCCGTTCTCATTGAACGGCAGCTTGACGATGCTAATGGGGAAAAAGTTGCAGTTTTTCAGACCAGCAGTGTCTGTCGTAGACCGTACAGCCATGCTGCCCTGGGGGTGCCCGATCTCGCCTGTTCTCGGAAGCTAAGCAGGGGCGGGCCTGGTTAGTA
>JAOVYU010000063.1:16797228-16810098 GCA_025674565.1 Synodontis membranacea | reverse complement strand
AGGAGAGATGGATAACTGGATGAGGCAGTTCGGATAGATAAATAGATCCACTGAATGCCGGCAACGTGTGTGTGCGTTTGTGTGCGTTTGTGTGCGTTTGTGTGCGTTTGTGTGTGTTTGTGTGTGTTTGTGTGTGTGTGCCAGCAAGCTCTCCATGAGCATTCTCGTTGTGTGAGTCAAGCACACAAGGAAATGTTGAAGGACTTGCCAAGATGCAGTCCTAATTAGCTGAAATGCCAACGTTTACCCACTTTTTTCCCCCACAACAAACTTTCAAATCATCTCTAGGGGACTCGGCGGCCACCACTGATGAGACGTCGGCGTACCTGCCAGAGAGGAACGCTTTAAGCTTTGGAGTACACAATAGGGAACACGGGTTCATCCTCCAAACAGATCTCTCTTGCAGTGTAGTCTAGCAAGAAGGCAAGGTCAGCCAGCTCCTCATATCATGTTCCTATTCGCAGTGGGCGTCTCAGACAGCAGGGATGCTATCCCCTCTTGTTGCTTGAATGATTAGAGAGGAGGAGGTGAGAAATAAAAGAATGAACAATAGCTCACTTTGGACGCTATTTATTTTTAAGGAGCGACATGAAACCCGAAAGCTTTCTACATCTTGGCATGAGGTATATGGTGCACCTTGTAAAGAAATGTCTAACAATGCTTCTTCATATTGTGCTTTTGAAAACACGTTGACAAAAGGCAGCGTATCTCCTGTCACACTAATGATATATAACTGTTTATAAGGAGCCGTATTGTGTATGACAGTTCAGGAAATGATACTTCCATAGTATCATAGCAGCTCAAGCTCTGAGCCAGAGCACACACTTGGTTGGCTCCATTCCCAGACAGCGGAGATCCTTGGAAATGAAAAACATTCACGATCCATTAAAATAAATACTATTTTGGGGGACTGATTTATCCTTCCCAGAAGGTTTCGAACAAGAGCCAGTCAGCCCTATAAATGTCACCTTGAACATATTAAGAGAAAGATGGACCGTACCTGTTTGCTCTGACTGTGAGTCCACCTTATATTTCTGGCCGTCCTGGTGAACATTATCAAGGCCGTGAGGGGAACTGGAGACGTGAACTGCCTTCGGTTTGCCCCTTGCAGGCTCAGAGGAAAGACAGATTGTCAATTTGCTTGACGCCAGCGAAGAGCTGACCAATCCGTCTGCGCTGTAGCCTCAAGAGCGCAATTCCACGATGAGGGAGTGAACGATGAAGCACGTTCAATAGGAGCGGAACAAAGCGGACACGAGTTCTAATTTCCCTCCGCAGCAGGTGGTTGTCATCCGTCGTTCCAAACAGCTGGCTGGAGGCGGGTGAGAGAGGAGACCAGGGCTTAGTGTCCCCATCAGCCGTCTTAATGACAGCATTCAACATTCTGTCCTCCAGACCACACCATCGCTCACAGATGTTCAGTGCATTCCCCTGAAGTGCCGACCTCCATATTGGAGTCGCCAATTTAAAAAAAAAAAAAAAAAAAAAAAGTAATTAGACACAATTGTTGTCAACGTATCGGGACTTGATATGTGATCTCTAACAGATTTGATCCCACAGCGTTTTGGTAAGTGCTGATACTGTGGCGTGGAACAAGAGAAGGAAGTCAAAGTGGGGAAAAATGTGATGAAACACCTTCTGTTTTAGAAACCTACTCTACCTTCTGTACCTTCACAATGCCAGCTGTTTAAAAAAAGTTTCAACTGGAACTAAGGCTTCACTGTGTTTTTATTTTTTCTTTTTTCTACTATTTTCCTTAGAGTATATATGAAAGCTCAGAGTACCGGCCAGTGCCTCAATACTGACCTGCTCTTAGAAAGCAGCGGCGTACGCCCAAGTATATCTCTCCTTTAACGTCTACTTCACCGCATTTTCAAAACAAATGCCTACTCCAATCTGAACACACTTCCTCAGGCACATTCATTACTTATCGTGGTGTTAAAATTTTCATGCTGATAGTTGCTATTGCTTTGGAGTCCTGTCATCCAAATGGCTCTTCAGATCTGAGTTGAATCACAGCATTTAATTGAAAAGATTTTACTCGGAGAACATTCTCGAAGATTGACTGGAAAGAATGGATTCAAAGAGCTAGCTCACTTAGTGAGGACGCTTCACTAAGTTTCACCTCATCAAACAGGGATAGATCGACAGGGTTCCTTCCAAAAATATTGGAACAAGAAGGCCAATAAATTTGCTTTTGCTGTGCACTGAAGACATTTGTGTGACGCGAATAGATGAATATGAGAAGAGAGATCAGAGTTTGTATCAAAGCACCCGGTTCTTCGAGTGAGCGAAAGTATTAGAACAGAACGTTATCAAGTCTGAAAGGACCCCGTCAACCCTATGACGTTAACTCCACATATCTTTTTTTTGTTTCTTCATTGGTTATGCCTTTCTGAGAGGAAGGAGACGTAGAGAACAACAATATCGAGGCCATACTGCAAGATGCAAACCAATCGGAAATTGTGTAAAACAAACAAACAAAAAAAACGGAGATAAGTACTTTGTGACAATTATGTACAAATAATATGAAAATTAAAAAAAAAAAAGTTATATTTTGTTTTGAGGAAGCAATACAAATGACGAATAAGTAACAATAATTGGAGCACATCATGGGCGATTATGAGGAAGTCTTTATATGAACGTGGATTGTTTTCCTGTTGTGTTTCTGCCCAGCCTAATTACGTGTGTCTGCTCTTTAACTATAGTATCCAACATCCGTAACAAATGAACAGAACTTACCACTGGGGGGAAAAAAAGCTGGCCATGCGCAAGTGCGCTGTACTTATCTACACAGAGTGACGTTCAGGCATCGGGTTAATCGCTCACAACAAGAACCAGAAAGAGAATGGAATGGGCCGAGTCATGTGTAATTAACATTCGCATGCATGGCGTAAGTAGCGAACATGCTGAAGAAATCTGACGAAGTAGTGCAGTTCACTCTTCCCATGCTTTCGATCAGTGACTGTACTGGAATACCGACCAGAGCATCCGTCGCTCTCCTAAACCCCCTGCATCCTGGTAACTTTCAAATCGGGGGGTTGTGTTACGGTCGCATTTTGTTAATTATTTGGCACTCTAGTGGTAGTGGATTTAGAAGTTGAGTGCTGAAGATGGAGAGAATGTGCAGATTGTTTTGTTTAAGCCTCGTAGTTTCTTGGTCCGGGACTGACAGGCACGCCGCTCAGGTGGGTGCTAAGCTGCCCCGTCACTGGCACAGGCTGCCAGGCCCACTGTTTATGTTTATGACGAGCAGAGCCATGTGCCAGTGGACACCCGCTGAGAGAGCGTGGGAAGAGATTTTAGTAGCTTTTATGCTCCAAATCTCATCTTGTTACTCATCAAGTGTAAATTACTGTGCACATGTTGCACCGTCTGCCTTTTTTGTTAAAGCACTGTACTCAGATTTATATTAAATGTTTTGTTTCATGCCAGTTGGATCATTGTTACAGTTTTGTTAGTAATGTAATATAATAATTTGATATTTAGAAATGTAGACAAAACACAATTGTGAATGGTCTGTGTGAGTGATGTTATGTGATTAAAGCTGGGCTTTCTCCTCCCACGCTAGTTTCTCCTCTTGTTTCAGAAAAGTAATGTTTCCATTTGCACTTTGTCACCGCCATGTGACAGCGGATTTTCATTAAGTCGTCTGAAAAAACGATCAAAACATTTGATCGTGAAAAGAGTTTTTTTTTTTTTTAAACTAGAGTGTTTCCATTTCTCATTTTTTTTAGTTCGCAATTTCAAATTGCCCGTTAATTTAAATGTTATGCACTTTGCAGTTTTGTGACCGCCTGCTGCACAACACACATCAGCTAAAGCATGATCTGGGTGATGTAGGATAATTTTTACCAGGCGCATAAATGAGCAGGAAATCAGAAGCACTGATGAAACCAAGTTACCAAAATAAAGTTTGACACAAAGCCGTCTTTTCATTTTTCCTTCCATCGTGGGCACGATCATCATAAACTCATTTATTTCCTACTTACTTCCTCATTTACTAATTTACTGCGCTTAATAATATTGCTTTAGACACCGCCTTGTAGCCTGGTCAGTTAGGTTTCTGGGCAACCAAAACATGGGACTGGCCAACAGTCCAGTGGGCTTGCTAATAAATGTAAGGTTTATCCACTCTGATATATATGGGGGGAAAAACATTTTGAACATTGTTTAATAAATTACCTACTTGTGCACTGGTTGCAACATCTAATTATACTGTGAATGAAAATACACTTCCATGGAGTGGCGCTGAATTGTGAAGTGCTAGAAAAGACACTCAAGTATATTCCAAAAGACTCGAAATGTTTCTTCAAATGGCTACGAAATTGGAAGTGGACTGCAGTGATTCTGAGAAGAAAGCACTAACTAGCTCACACTTTCCGACAGCTCACGCTACCTGCAACATCGCTACCCCCTCCATCCTTAATCTGTAGGCACTGCTTCAATATAAACTTTGCTTAGATGATAAATATGAAAGAAGTTTCAACAAGCCACTAGAATCTGTTTTCCTGCAACTCTCATACTAAATATTACATTCAATCTCCCAAGCTTCTTTCAGAGCCACAGCGCCATAGTGACCTTTGCTGGTATACCACGTACACAGATAGAATTTTAGTCTTTACTTGTACACGTTTCTGTTTTTTTAATACGTAGTATACTGTCTTGTAAGGTACATATACACACAGACACTGAGCAAGCACAGATATATTTATGTACACATTATTGCTGAGAGATGTATCGAAAGTTTAATGACTTTTGAAGACTATAACAGTTTAATTAGTACGTGTATAATACTGTATATAGTGAAGAGGATTGGGTTCCAGAATTTTTATTATCGAGAGATATATATATATATATATAGGCATTTTCTTTGTTAGAAGTAAATAGACATAAATAAATAAATGAACCCTTAATTATTTTAAGTTGGGAAGGCTTACCGGTATTCAGTGCCACAGGATTGAAATAGAGAAGAGAGGAGTATCTGTGACTAGAGGGTGTTATATTAATAAAGAAGCTGCTGAGGGTGAAACCCAGCCAGTAATATCACCTAAGACACATTATAGCCACTAAGATTCCAAACACAAACTGCAGGATTAATAACATCTAGCGCACAAAATGTATTAAGCGAGCATCTCTGTCACATGATGCATGCTGTGTGCTATACGTAGAAGACGAATCGATAATGAAAATACAAAGACTCAGACCTATTAATTACAAAAAAGGCACGGAGAAGGAAAATCATTCTAATTGCCTATTAAAGCAGGGCTAACACTGGGTAACTAGACTGAGATATGTCGATAAAAACGTGTGCCTGGTTTCTTGAGGCGGACAGTGGATGGTTTGCGCGACACACTAAAAACGAGTGTATTTTTCCAAATTTGAAAGTTGAATGTTATTCCCCAAACACCTGTGTGGGGGCGGGGGCATGCGCGTTAGCTGTGAGTGTTAGCTGTGAACTGAGAGGAGGCAGGTAACGAGCAATGGCTCTCACCTGTGGCCTATTTCAGGCAATTTATTTGCGTCCGTGTGCTTTCAGGGGACGGAAGCCGGTAACCAGGGAGAGAGCAACACCGAGCTGTGTGTGTGTGTGTGTGTGTGTGTGTGTGTGTGTGTGGTGTTAGTTCGTGTGTGTGTGTTGTTAGTTCGTGTGTGTGTGTGTGTGTGATAATAAAGTCAGTGAAAAGGAAAACAGATAATGCAATAGACAAACTAAGCATTCATCACATTACCTATAAACTATTTTTCACCCTCTTCTCTTCTTCTTTGTAGGCTCCTAATGTTAATCGTGTCACATTTCACAGTCAGTATCTCACTAGTTCAGATAGCTCGCCCCTCCCGCAGTCAGGTAAGTCGAACTAAGAGTGGGGGGGGCATGGACGGAAGGCGCCCCTAGCGTTCGCCTGCGTCACCTATGCAACGCGCCGACGTTCTAACGATTTGTGCTGCCTTGTTGAAAAAATGCTACCGTAGCGCGAATAAACGTGAGAATCGATAACAGAATAAGCGTGGTCGTACATGTAGCCCTAATCCTAACCTTAACTATAAGACTTACAGTTAACCGTACATCCTAAAACTTAAAGCCTCAAGTTGATCTTAAATCTTTCCATCAAGCAGCATATCCCGATGGGTAGCACAAATCGACAGAACATCGCCTTTGGGTGATATGAAGAGAGATCTATTCAATATTATTTTTAAAACTTGTTCAATCTTGGTCTTGTGCATTAACGGCCAACATGTAATAGAGAGGCATTACCGTACATTACGCCTCCATCTCGCATTCTCCTGTCCCCACGGAAATAATAAGCAGCTCGCTGTGTTCCGAAGCTTTCCGTTCGAACTTGCGAATGCGTCAACCTGTTAGTGAGATGTAAATATAGCCTATTTATGGTCGCAACAATTTATACAACAGTCGAGACTTTTGCAGTTTATTTTATTAGAAGCCTATAAAACCCCAGAGTGACTGACAATTGTTTCTAAAACCACTTTACAAACAAATGAGTTGCCGCGACTTCAGACCCAAAACTGAAACTAGAAAATGTTACATTATATGTAAAATGATTAAAAAAAAAAAAAAAAGTCACGTGCTGTGTGTGATTTTTAACTGGCAGTTTTAACAGAATGGCCATTATGGACTCGTCTTCTTGGATTAAAAATTTTAAAAAATGGCGTAATTTACATTTCATATTGTTTACCTCTTATGAAAAGAGACAAAGGCATGAAAAGGAGCTACTTAATGCAAGCATGAAAGGGGGGGAAGCAAAACGCCGGGCAGGAAGCGAGGCAGCGATGTGCTGTGTGCGTCTGGTGCGAATGCTGGTATTTCCATCCTGTTAGTGACTGAATAATCGCATGTTGCCAGAGCGTGCCAGGCCTGAATGTGACCTTTCCGAGGCTTGGAATACATATACATGCTCTGTGGCGGATAGATTTCATTCTGCACATCTTTTATATTCTAATTTACTGGCAATTTATGCATGCCATGGGAGAGCACTGTCACTGAAGCCTCTCAGATTTGGCATTTGGAACATTAAACACAATGGCCTGCATAAAAGAGCGACTTGTTTAGAGAGACGGATTTGAAGGGGAGAGAAAGAGAGACGTTTCTCTCGGAGAGAGTGTTTTTCTCCTCAGTAATCTGGTTCGCATGGTTCAGAAGCTGAGCTTTAGCCTCCATCATCCCAGTGTCACCTGATTCAACTGAATGACTGAGTGTTTCTGCGCATCTCTGCGTGCGACACTTCTCACCTCCGTCGGACCCTTCTGCTCCTCCTGCTGCCCTCTGACACGCTGCAGGACGAGCCTCCCAACTCTCACAACTGCCTCCAAGCAGCACATCCCGTATGGATGCGTTCACATGAGCCGCCCGTTAACCTCAGGACCGCAGCGGTTGTGTTTACGGGCAGCGGTATTCAGTATATCGGTCGGAATGAATTCAGTTCAGCTACACATTCTAAATGAACTCTTTCATTTTTGCCAAAAAGCAATCTGTTATATACATTTGAATCTCAACGAAATGATCTCAGTCTAAGGTTAATGTCCCCCAGATCTCCAGACAGGGAGAAGTTTCGTCTTTGCATCATGCTCCGTTAAAAAGTTGTGTCCTTAATCTGCGTACACAAGCTCAATGACTCCCGTGATTGGCCACTGTTGCTGATGATTGACAGGCGAGGGCAAGTACGTCACCCCTGCCGCCCAGAGAGCACAATCAGTTTCGCTCACGTCGACTCTCATCTTTAGAAAGCTGTTTCGTTGACAGGGTTTTTGATCTCTGGATCTCCTGACAACAGAGCGAGAGCTGTATTGTTGTGCCAGTTGGGAGCCTCCTAAACCGCCGTTATTTTACGTTGAAGAATTGAAGGCTACTGCAGTACACAGTAATAAAGTAATTAAGTAAAGGCAGTACTGCGAACTGCAGGTAAGCCATCCCTCACATACACAATCATATTCATATTACCTACCAGGGTCCTCCACGGTAATAAATATAGGTATTGTTCCTTCCTAAATGAAAGAATCTGATTTCTAAGGAAATGAAAAGAAAGAGTGATTCCTGTTTCATAAAGAATCATTCAGTACTAGGGTATACATTGCAGTGTAGGCGTTATGGATTTGCCATGTTATGGAATTTAGAGGCAGACTGAAAGTAAAATCTTTTGCAAATGTCTCCACGAGAATTATTCTTCTGTTGCACAGATTCTATCTGTCTTTTTTTTTTTTTTTTTTTAAGTGAATAAAAATTCATATTAGCGGGTTTCATTTTGATTTGAGGGAATACAGTTTGATGTGAATGTTTTTTTCAAAACAAATGAAGGTTCAGAATTTAAAACTCACTCCAGTAAAGAGTAAAAACATCAAGGCTAAAACTGTTTTCTTTAGTACGTTGTCCGGCACTTTCATAAGGAAACTGACCTGGTTGTTCCTTCTCCAGACTTTGCGTCGTGTCTCACATGCGTCGTGTCTCAATCCGATGGCTTTATACGTGGTCTGTTACTCTGCAGTATTTCTCAATTCCTTGCAAAAAGCAACGTATGGAAATCTAAAATTTGCTTTCTGGGGACCCGGACGATGCAGAAGATTGGACAAGATCGATACAAAAGCGTTAATTCATATATTTCACGTTAGATCAAAATCGAACTCCCTTGCGAATAGCAAAGCACTCAGGATGACGATTGCGCCGACCTCCATTTTCTCATCTTGTGTCATCGTTAGAAGGTTACCTTCGCCCGACGCGGTCCTCAGAGTGTGGTGATACCATTGTGAAAGGAGAAAAAAAAACCTGATCCTTTTCTCTCCCAGAGGGCGTCTGAGGAAAACGAGTGCGTTCTCTCAGCAGTTAATAACCATTCACACCACCAGAATGCTTCATTACACACCTTGACCTCTGTGGCATTTTCTCTTCACTCGGGATTTTACGCCAACTTGGCAAAAATGGTGTGCGCGCGCGTGTGTGCGCGTGTGTGCGTGTGTGTGTGAGACAGAGAGAGAGAGAGAGAGAGAGAGAGAGAGAGAGCATGTGAGAGAGAGAGAAAGAGAGACGTGGTCCAGAGATCCAGCCTAACTGTCAGGTGGAGTGTTTTGTAATTACTGCAGCTGCAGCTGTAGAGTTGAACAGTTCTGCCGGCTGGCTTTATTAGATTCTGTCAAACATCTCTCCCCACACACCCGCAGATGCACATTCGCTCACTCACACACTCCCTCTCACACATACATCCAGCCCTCTCTCTCTCTCTCTCTCTCTCTCTCTCTCTCTCTCTCTCTCTCCAGAACCATGCACTCGGCTGATAGCGCACCAATCCTGAGACACACATACATGTTTGCTTGTTCTTTGTTTATTTCACCGGATACATTTCTGTTCATGAACAAAGCAAACAGCAACGTTGAGGACAAATGTCAGTGTCAAGCTGAATTACATGTATATAATATATATATTTGATAGGCACTTGCAAAAAGTGAAACCCGCTGAAAGCTCAGTGATAAGAATTACTCGAAAAATGTGTAAGGGTTTATAACCTGATAGGCCAGAGACTAATGCTCAGTTTATTCAAGCATTAGCAATATCTACAGGTTAGCTGTAGATTTTTGTAGCTTTACAACTTTCAACGTTTTCAGCCCACATCAGTGGTCAGACCACATGCGAGTAAAATTCGCTGCATGTTTGACCTTGTGAGCCAATAGGAAGCTGGGCCTGTTGGATGTTGCATATGACTAAGGAGCACAAACAGCTGACTTTTGCCTTGCCGTTTTCTTCCTGTTTCTTGGTGCGAAGGTCTTCCTAACAGTAGTGTATTGAACTAGTCTAGAAAAGAACTAAAGTTTCCTAATGTATAACGAACGAGGTTCGAAGAGATACAGAGATGTCTTATCCTAGTTGCTGTCTGAAGAGACAAATCTCTGGCTGTTTGTTGAAGGAAAGGACACCGTAAGGGGAAGCTCAGGTGTAAAGATTGAAGAGCGACTAAGTATTTTCGCCCCGTGTATTGTGGTCCCACTGATCCGGTGCTTTGTCAGAAATAAACCGTTCATTCTCTCGACGCAGTACCGACATACATCAATAAGGACAGTACAGCATGATGTACTGTCCCTGCTATCCCTCGGCAGCAAACTGAACCAACATCGACTACCATGACAATCACGAAGGTTTTGATGAAAAGCGAGCAGTCGCAATTCATGATGCATGATGCTGTGTGCTCGCTAGAAGAGTTGCTGTGATATCCGTAGCGTTTTTTTTTTTTAATGGATGTCTCAACTCTGGCCTGCTCTCTAGTGGATAAAGCTTTTAATTCCTAAGATGCACAAAAGATATGTAAGTAGGAGACAGAGCTGAATTCAATTAAGGCTGGGCAATATCACAAAATTAATAGCTAAATGAAAAACCTTAAAACTTCTGGTGATTCTCGATTATGATTTTGATTTGTTATTAATGTTTTTTATTAATTGCAGTGGGCAGTGGCGAAATCAGTAACAGCATTATCTGTAGCACCTAAAGAATATTTAAAGAAAGGATATTAAAAGACGTTGTTATAGATGGCACCGTTACTCTTTTTTGTACGGCTTAGTGAACCCTTCTTTCTCGATAGAGTAAACCAGGACCGTGTCGTTCGTCACATAAATGCCTTCAACTGAGAGGTCAGCTTCTTAGCTCCGAGTTCCTTCCCTGTTTCCGGATTAAAACCTCTTACCTTAAAATGAGTTATACGGTATAAACAAGAATTAGCTTTAGATGAATCAGTATACAGACATGTTTGTTTGTTAAATCTAAAGCACTGACTGTACAGTTCGCTATTTGAGAAGGAAACTTCTCAAACATCTAACTCATTCGAGTTAGCCGCATAGCCTAGTTACGGAGCATTTCCTGTTCGTCTGTCGAACTTGCTGAGGTTGGATATTTAAGGCATTTGGGAATTAGGAATTGCTAAATTAGCGTTAGGAATATGACGGAATTCTGATTTGCCGAATTACCACTTAGGACATAATGCAGCATTGTATTTTGCATGAGATTGATCTTATGTAATATGTAAATTTTAAGTAAGATTCATCTAACTCTTCAGACATGTACCAAGTATTCAGTATCTCTGAAGTGAACTTTTCTTTGCTATGAGTGAGCTCAGCGTTCTTAGCTTTTTTTTTTTTTTCTTTTTTAAATTGCATGGGCTGTAGGAGCCATTTATCAGGTTAAGAAGACTGTGCTTTTCCTTTTCCTTTTCCTATTTGTTTCAACCTTTAAATGGCTTTTGTGGAGGTTGTAATTAAAGATTTATATACGCAAACATATACACTTGTAAACTCAATTAGAACATTTGAAAGCTTAACTGAATTAATTGTGAATATTGTTAAGCACTATACTGAATACACGCTGTACATGGTTCAAATTGAATCAAATTGTTACAGATTTAATGCACCAAAACATCACATTAAGGGAATACACTGTATATTATATAGAAGCTTTATGTATGCTCAAAGTCTGAAATTTAAATGCTCATCCAGCCTGAAGACAATGAGACCATTTGGCACAACATGGAGCCCGTTTACACTCGGTACTAAAATGTGTCTCGGACGATCTGGTCGCAAGTGAACAGCGCTAAATAAGAGTGTGAACGACCGCCAAGACGCATTCAAGACGCATTCACTCGGCCTGGGACGCATTTGACCGCACGTCTTTTGTAGCGTAAAAGTGTCCTGGTGAGTTTCTGACAAGAATGTATATAATGTTTGTTTTGGTGACAGTCTGCCAACACATGAAAAAATGCCGAATGCACTGACGTATGTTGTGTACGTAACGTTTTTACAATGTGTGGGAACCTTTGACCTTCTACCGAAAGTGATTCTACTGAGAGTAACGCAGAAATCTGAACACGTGGTCCGCTGGACACCTTTTAGTCTCATGATAAACGGCGATGTGTCTCAACTGTCCACTTAAAACCAAGTATAAACAGGGCCTTAGATGATTGTAGATGTAGATGACTGTATTTTCAGACATTTAAATCTATTGACGTTTCCTTAGTAGGTGAAAATTCTGGATGCTTTTTTTGTTTAGTTTTTTTCCCTCCTCACAGTTAGTGGATGAATCAGAGTATCACTCACCTGTCAGATACCATTGCTCATGCTTAGCTCAGGTTATTAGGCTGATGTCTATCTCCTGCCAATGTTTTTTCCTGTTTCGGCTCACAGTGGTAGGATGATGAATCACTATCATACAGGCATGTATATTTTTGCTCAAACAGCCTGGCCTCTTTGTAGGTTGTTCTTGCTGTTTCCATGCGTAGATGTGCAAAATTACAGAATCAAGAAACTTACAGAATCATCGAAATCACGTCAGATCAGGAACTCATCTGATTATCCAACAGCCCAATTGGGGATCATTTGGGCAGTTGATCAGGCATTAAAGCTCCACTCACACTGCACGTCAGATGGTGCTGAAATGTAAAGAATCTCCATACCGAGGAATGGTTGGATTTCAGAGACACGTCACGCAACGTGAGCAGGAAGATCTGAGCTGCCGTGTGGGCGTGCGGTTATGAACCCGAGTTTATAGATACGGAGTGCTCGGAATGAAGTCACATTAGTGAAATGCGAGAGTTTATGAAGCAGCAGCTTGTTGTTTAACCATAAATTCATTTTTACTGTTGCTCATGAAGCAGTCATGGTGTCTGGAGCTTGAACGAATGCCATCTCTCTGGCTGGTGACTGAAGTCCTTCGCTAAATTAACAGGAGCATACTGAGAGAAAGAGAAGCTCAGGCAGTATCAGTCATCTAGTGAGGCAGTCACATCTGTGTGCAAAGCTCTCTGAGTCAGCAAGTACACAGCGACCTCGACAGCGTGCACGCACACACACACACACACACACACACACACACACACACACACACAC
>JAOVYU010000063.1:16766472-16778249 GCA_025674565.1 Synodontis membranacea | reverse complement strand
TTTTCATTGTTTCCAAATTCAGATCTTATGACTCTCCTTATGTTAGTTCCTAATAACTACTACTACTACTAATAATAATATTGGTACTGGTAAGGACTGAGTTTCCCAAAAGCATTGCAGCACACAGATCGTGGTTAAATGGTAGAGCGAGCATCACATTGAACTCTCTCTTCTCTGCGTGAGCTGGAACTGTACAGCCGATACACATTATCATTAACACACCAGCTCGCTGTAAGCTTTGATAAAACATTACAGAAATTTGTGAAGTTCCGAGCAGTGCATAAGATTGTTTCCTAATAAAAAAAAAAAATCCCATTTCTTGTTGTTTAATATCGTGAAATCCACATCGCTATACAGTTCCCATTTCTGATTGGTTCGAAGATTTCGATTCATTAACATCAGCTCTGACAATAGCGCATGTACTTATAGTATATGTTCTTGTTGCTATAGTAACCACTACCGTAGGCACTTGACATGAATCCTGTGTCCGTTTGTTGGTATGAAAATGATTTCTGTAAGGAGATATTTATTAGGGTTTCTGGAAGGAGTCTCCAGTGTCAGTGCTTTGAAACAGTCTGAGGTAAATCTGTATCGTCAAGTGTTCAGAGACGAGCAAGGACTCCGTAGTTTCTCAGTAACATGACCGTGCACAAGTTGCCTTTTTTGTCTTAGTAACTTCAAGACAAAAGTTTTTAGATTAAAAAAAAAAGATGATAAAAGTAAAAGTTTCACAATATTATTTACAACTAGTGACGAAAGTATGATGTTCTTTAATTAAAAAAAGAATTGTATGTTAAAAGAGGAATTACAAAACTGGCCCATGCTGAAAGTAGTCAGCTTCATTGTAGTAACGAATCGCGCCACCTGGTTGGTGATTGTTTTCCTTTAAAAGAACACCCATCGTGCTTTATTCCCTACTTAATTGATTGCTGTAATAAGGGCCATAATCAAACCCATGTGCGCGCTCGCGTGTGTTTTTGGGAGCGAGATGATAGAGGGAACAGTAAAGGCAGGGGCTTGAATTTGCTTAACACTTTTAAATGCACATTAGGCATGATTAGGCTTTTTGTTTTCCAAGATTAGGTCTGTAACGGTTAATTAGTTTTGACATTCGAAGCTGTCCCCCACAATCTTAGGTGGCCTGTATAGATTGTCTGTAAGATGATTGATAGGAGGTACATCCAAAGTGTTTCAGACCAGAAATCATTTTTCAAAACCTTTTGAAGCCATAGTTTTTTTTTTTTTCTTCTTTGCATTATGTTCTACATATCTTCCAGGTTATTTGTACATTTGTAAGAAATAATAATAATAATAATAATAATCATAAAAAAAAACAAAAACATTATTGCGGTTTTAAGACTTTCACTATATCACTACCTATATCTTTAATGTCCAAAAAAATTTAGATCAGATAAGACACGTTGAGGATTTTGCTCATTGGAAAAACTCTCAGAGACCCTGGTGTGTCTCCCGCAATAAGCCTTTCACCAGAAAGGAACTCAATCTAGAGCACAACAGTAGTTCCCTATGAGGTCTAGGCCGGTAATAAAGATTAAGAGGCCGTCAGAGAGTGAGCGTGTGATTGTACTCTGAGTCATGGCCTGAAATGCCTATATTTTTTTTTTTCTTTCTTTCCCATTAAATTCCTGTGCACATAATGACAGCAGGAAAAAAAAAAAGTGGAGAGAAAATGGCCGGGCATGCAGTGATGAGCAGAGCAGTCCTCTGAGAGATGGGCAGCGCTCGACTCCGGCTGCCTCAGGGCCCAATAAGACGCTGTCAAAGCACAAGTGCCTATATCTCTAGATGAGATTGTTGTATTAGTCAGACAACTGGTGGTACATCATTAGATTTTTTTTTCTCCCTCCCTTTCACTGAGTGATGCAACGCAAGTTAAATGCAACGGCGGTAAGAGAACGGTGATGTCTGATGCACTTCACGTCCCGTGATGCCCCTGACATGAAATGAACTGCTTTTCCACCTTTCACATTCTTCCATTTGATCTCTACAGTCAGTCAGTGGTTAGATGACAGTGCATTTCATGTGTAGTAGTCAAACACTGCATTGTCGCTTTAATAGAGGGAGTGGGAGGGAGAGAAATGGAAGAAAGAGATGTAGAAGAGAGAGAGAGAGAGAGAGAGAGATGGGGAGCGCACTGGGGTACTGGGTGAGGGCTGATTTACGGGAGAGCAGAGGGATCAGAGAGAGGCCTTGTTAGACGAGTGCTCCCCAGAGCTCAGAGGGGGTTTCTCTCTCTCTCTCTCTCTCTCTCTCTCTCTCTCTACCCCTCTCTACCCCTCTCCCCTTGGTCCTTTCATTGGAAGCGGCGCTAGTCAAATGGCAGATCAAAGCCATGTTCAGCGTGTGTCAGAGCAGATCATTTGCACTTCCATAAAACGTACCATTGCCGACGACACAAAACCTCTGCATTCATTAATATCCAAATACAGCGAAGACAAAGCATGTGCCGAAATAGACGTTGTCTTTCGTTTGAACCAAAGCATGCCCCCTCTGCTCCCCTCCAGCTCCAATTTATTCCATTTAAACCTCATTCAATGGATTTTTTTTTTTTTTGTTCTTTTCTCCCCCCACCTAGCTACTGTGGAAGCTTTCAGCGTATTATTAAATGAGCAGTGAGGAGACATTAGCACCAGGCCTGGAGTGGTTTCATTAAAGGTACATTCGGCTGCTGAAAGAGGAACCTTGTAGCCCCGACTGATAAGCGAGTTTGCATGCTAAAAATACCCGAACACAGCACTTGTGGTTGTTTGTTTTCTTTTAGTTTTTGTCTGGGTAGCATTGACAGAACAAGTCAGATGTGCTAGGAAGGGAATTCCATGACACATTATTCAAGTTCAAAGTTTTTTCTCCGCAGCTCTTTCAGCATATGTGTCAGATTATTATTTTTTTTCTCTCCTCAGACTGTGCTGCAGACAAGACAGCGCAATGTCTCTACACTTGTTCATTTCAGCCTGGCAGATGCAGTCGAATATTATATATTGAGCAGTGATTCAGCAGCATTGCCTCTCTTTTTTTGTGTGGACAAAACTCTTGTTTGCATTCAGAAAGCAGTTGTATTTAGAGATAAACTCTGGAGGGGCGAGGTTCTGGTGGCACAGTAGTGATGTGGTTAGCACTGTCGCATCACAGCAAGAAGGTTGTGGGTTCGAACCTACTGACCAACTTTTTTTTTATAAAGTGATTAATTGGCATTATTGACACACCACAGCACACAACAACGAAATGTGTTTTCTGCATTTGACCCATATGTGAAGTGACACACAGCAGGGGGCAGCTATTTTTTCAGCGCCCAGGGAGCAGTGCTTGGGGGCAGTACCTTGCTCAGGGTACCTCAGAGGTACCTGCTGGCCCTGGGATTCGAACCTGCAAGCTTTTGGTTAGAGGACTGCATCCCTAACCTTTAGGCCACCATCTGCCCCAAACTGGGGCCTTTCTTTAGTTTGCATGTTCTCCCGTATGCCTGTATGGGTTTCCTCCAGTGACATTCAGAATAGGTCAACTGGCTACAAATTGCCCTTAGGTATGAATGTGAGTGTAAGTGGTTTGTCCTCTCCGTGTTAGCCCTGCAGTAGTTTGGCAATGTGCCCCGGGTGTACCCCACCTCATAGTCAGCTGGGATTGGCTCCAGCTTCCCCATGACCCTTAACAGATAAATGGTATAGATAGTGGATGGATGGGTGGTTTGTGTTTGGTGTCTTGTTTCAGGAGCTCTTTAATCTTTACAGTCTGACAAATGCGGCATAGATCTCAAGGGAAATGTGTATAAATTAGAACACGTTTCAGACCGCTCTAGTATTTTATTGTATTTCGTATATAAGAAGAAAAGTGCAAACATAGACCCTGCTCTTCAAAGGGGTGCCTCACCCTTCCCAGAATCCTCTGTACCAAGTAGCAAGCTGCCATTTTCTAGCAGATATTAACTATATTCTAAAACCAACCAATTTTAAAACCATTCCATATTCGTTTGCTTATTCCGTATGTGATGGACCCGAAACCCGGCCTCAGCCATTTCTCAGGCAGGCGCGAAGAAAAGAAAGGATGAATCATATTTTGTTCAAAGCTTCCATTTATGACACACAGATGAAGAAAAAGTTCAAGATGGGTTTTGTAGCGATCGCTAGCAGTGAATTTTGCGGAGACTTGGCTGCACCGAGAGCTGACAGGTAGCGGACACATGCTTTCAAAACAAAACCAACGCATGGGATGCTGGAAAGGGTGAGCCGACATCTTTACCCATGACCTTTATTTTCAGATTTACATACAGATTGAGTTTTGCCAGTTGAAGGGACCATTTCTGGATTTTTTTTTTTTTTTTTAATACCCAGTCTAGGTGAGTTTTGTTAAAAAGCCAGATCATTTGTTCTGTCTGTGCACCTCTGATATACAGTCCCCCCCCCCGGCAGCAGGAAAATCCTATCCTTCATCAAATCTCACTGACAGAACTTCTCCCCCACCCCCCGTCATGACTGACATTTGACGTTATTCCAGCCTGTCATTTCAGACAAGTGCCGTAATTGCCAGCTCATTTTTCTTTTCTTTTTTTTATTGTTTTACTTTTTAATGAGAGTTTGCTTTTGATTGGACTCTTGTGTGTCATGCTGGAATAATGAGCTCGGAAAACAAAAAAAGAAACAGTTGTTAGAGAAAGCCTGCAGTTGTAAAACACTCAATTATGCTGGCGAGAAGTCTGGACACTGGCGGTGAAGTTCAAGGTCACTGCTGCGGTGCCCTGTAATTTTCTGTCTCTCCGTTCCTGTCTGCCTCGCTGCTTTCAGTCCCGTCTCTGAGTAACAATCTCCTTATAAATATTTTTGTGCGTTCCCTTAATCAGTGCTTTTCCGTAGAAAACACATTAACCTTTGCGAGGTGTTCAATGACAGTGCATCAGAATTTAAGCTGTCATTTATACTGTTAGTTATGACAAATTGACCATAATGCTGCTGTTAGATTGATTGATGTGGAATATTAAATCTATTAGGATTTCATTGCTTTAATAGATTTAATAGATGTAATTTTTCCTGCCTGCAGGTGTATCGTGGGCTGTTTTTCAATATGGCATGTTTCCTTCATAATATACTGAGCTCTGTCCTTTACAGTTAAGAAATGAGATGAGAACTTGCAAAGGCTTTTTTTTTTTTTTTTTTTTTTTTTTTGCCTGCAACACGGCTCGAGTGCTAGGGCCTCCAGCTGCGTGAGTCTGTCTTGCTGATTGTCTTTCTCTCCACAAAACATTGCGACGTGGATTCTTACAAAAGCCCATCTTCTCGTCCTCTTCGAAACATACTGTAATTAAACGATCAACAGATGATTTGGAGAATGCTCAACCGCCTGCCAGCCGATAGCAGGCAGGAGTGCCAAGCGCAGTCTCTCAAATCGCAATTCAGCAGGGAGTCTGGTGCTGTGTGTTGCTCCTCTCGGCTTGCCTCTCTCCATATGGGCTCCTCAGAAAGAGGGCAGATGACTCCCGCAAAGCCTCCTGCTCACACAGCCGTGGCCAGGTGCACCCGAAAAGACACGCTGAGCCAATCTTTTACAGAGACGGCTTTATTAAAGCATCCACTCTGCCTTTGTGACTGCCGAGTCGTTTGAGTAGTCTGCTCTTTGTGTGCTTCGGAGAAAAGCATGTCCTGACATAACATATTTATGTAACATTAATTGCGCAACAGTTCCGTCCTGTTGTGTTGAAGTAAAGATGACTCAGCCTGGTCCTAGGGTTCGAATTCATAACGATCCTCGTGACTTGATTTATGTGAAGTGACAGTGGTTAGGATAAAAGTGGGGTTTAGAGTTGCACTTTTTCTTACAATTTTACGTAGACACAAATTTGACCCATTCTCCCCATGTCTGTATGGGTTTCATTTATATTCTCAAGTTTCTTGACACGTTCCAAGAATGTGCCAGTAGGCGGAGCGGCTGTGCTGACTTTCCCCTTGGTGTGAATGTACAGTATATGTGCATAGTGGACTGTGACTGTCCCATCTAGGGTGTACTCCTGCCTCTTTCCCAGTGTTCTCTGAATCCACTGTGGCCCTGAGCAGGATAAAACCATTACTGAAGAATGTACTTCCTAAAAAGATCAGCTTCATTGACCTGTACCATCGACTGTAGAAAAAAATGGCCAGTGCGTTATCTCTAAAACATGAAGCCACCGCAGGTCTAGCGCCCCTGCTGGCTGGCTGCAGTACAGTTTCCTCATGTGTTTCAAGTGACAAAACAGCTTATTTATCATGTCATTTTTCTGGTCTAAACTGTCTTTCTGCCTACAGTGTCTAATTGCAACTGATTTCTATTTCTCTATGCTGATATCTGCACATTTTTACCCCGCCCCCCAGGAATTACTTTTTAAAACATTCTACTATAAAGTACGAAGGCATGGCAGATCTTCCCAGGAGAGACCGGTTAACTTCACCACACAATATACCATCGTATACATGCTTACTTTAACTTTAGGATGGATTTTATAAGTAGTTAGTTAGTTAGTTCACAGTGCATTTACAGAACAGCCATGTGTCCCAAATAATAAGTTTAAACTCACCCTGCTGAGCTCACTGCAGGCTCATTCCGCATTACTCACATCCATCTGTCAGCGGATTTCCAGCTCATGTGATAAATGTCCTTCCTAGACGCCTC
Organism: Synodontis membranacea; assembly: GCA_025674565.1. Lineage (NCBI taxonomy): Eukaryota > Metazoa > Chordata > Actinopteri > Siluriformes > Mochokidae > Synodontis > Synodontis membranacea. The sequence goes on along the minus strand of JAOVYU010000063.1, from coordinate 16,771,598 downwards.
CGTATTAATGACATATCTCCAGCTGAAACTCTTTGAGCTGTTTGATCATTCCTACCAGAGAAGGGGTATGACTTCGCCTCTTGTCTCTACTGCGCAGACTTGAGAAGGAGGAAGTCCCTACGGCACAGACTCTGGCTGCAAATTGCAAAAACATACGGAGGATTTTTGCCTTCATTTCTAGAGAACGGGAGTGAATTAAAGCACGCCAAACATTTTTTTTATACGGTCGATGATCTGTACTATGCCCAGGCAGCCTCAGCTTTAACGGGCAACATTTTTTGACGTGTACCCCCCCCCCCACACACACACACACACACTTAACGGTACTGTGTTGTATTTCCTGACACGCTGTACAGCATTTCTCTGCAGCATTTAATATCCATATCTGTTAACATGCCTCTGATTCATTTCCTGAGATAATGGCATTACCTCAAGCAAAACACAGATTAGAAGTAAATGATTCTCCTGCTAAATATAGCATAAAGTTGCGCACCGCTTCAAATCCCTGCGCTGTAGTAAAGTCAGTGGAATGTTCTCAGAGTTGCACTTGAACGGCTACAGGTTCCCACCGCTCACATCAGCGTGATCTCTGATCAGGGAGCTGCAACGTCCCTGCACAAGCTGCATGGGAAATAACTCTTGATGATGCCAAGCTACTCGCTTTTGGTCCTGTGCTGTTTCCCCGAGGGAGATTAAGATTAGGGCTCTCCGTCTCGCAGAACCGCTGTCTGTTTACGACCCGAGCAGGCTGATTGGCAGGATCTCTCTTGCAGGTCTGTGTTCCATTTCACCAGCGAGAGGATGAGAATGAAAGAGCAGAGGGATCCGAGAGGAGACAAATGAACATTAAAATGCCTCAAATAACTGTTGATGCACAATGCTAATGGAAAGAGGGTGGATATGTATTTTTTTTCAATCGGACAACATTATGAGAGCATACCAGGGTCATATTTCTGCTCCTCTCGCTGTATTTCGTAACGCAGCATTGAAGCAAATGGAACCGCGGCTCAAAAAGTATCAATGCCATTTCTGTTATTAAGAGCTCCGTGTAAGCAAAATTACAGAAGAGTGCTTCATGAGAGAAGGTTCGTATCTTTGAAGATTTCCTGTCCAAAATTAATTACATTTGTAAATGTAATGCATCTTAAACATGAAATGAAAACCATTAGACATTTTCCTTCTGCAATATGATGAAATTCTGAGCGAAACAAAGCTGCTGGAGAGATGGGAGGTGGAGGGTATTAGTTAATTAGGGTATTAATTTCTCCCCACCTGTACATGCATGTTGAAAATCAGATATTTATAGCCGGAAAAAGCCATTAAAGATTATGCCAAAAAAAAAAAAAAAAAAAAGAATCTAATTTTTTTTCCCACTCAGTAACACACCATATTATTTTCCAGCTGATTGATACTGAAGTTTTGATTTCAGGTTATCTTTGGAATGATTAAACACCATATATATATATATATATAAAAAATATATAATTTTGCAATTTTTGAATCAACAGAACGTACGTTATAGCAAATCGGTAAAGCGTTACTGTACGTATAGCATTGTTATATGTGTGTCTTGGAGTATGCAGCACTATAAGGTACAGTTGCGTGCTCGTTACTGACCCTGTGATTATTCTAGTGTTCTGTCGGGTCTTTTCTTGGCCTGGTTAACATTAATGTTAGACCTTGTAAGGGCGTGATAGTGAATCCAAATTGGCCGTAACCTGTCAACAGTTAGAGCTTGTTTTGGTAATGGCTTGTTAATTAATGTTGCAAATAGCTTACGGGGGAGAATTTTCTGAACGTTTAAGCCTGTTCCTCAGCACAGAGCTGTTTGGGGCCACGGCTGTGCATGTTGTTTAGCGGATTGATGATTCGAAGCTCAGGGATTCTTCAGATGGATTTGCCCAATTAAAATGAAATTTGATACAAAGGCCTGAAGAGGGAAGGAAAGAAAATGGAGCCGCTTAGGCTGTGTGTAGGAGCAGATTTAGGAGAAAAACCTCAGTGATGTGCATGTAATGTACTTCTTTTTTTTTTTTTTTATTGTTCAGTAAAACACAAAATGTAGGCAGGTACTACTGCCACTACTCCTACCACCACCACTGCTACTACTACTACTACTACTACTAATAATAATAACACTCTGCACATGGTGCCTCACAGCAAGAATGTTGTGGGTTTGAACCTGCAGGCTGACCGGGCCTTTCTTTGTGGAGTTTGCATGCTCGGTTTCCTCCCACAGTCCAAAGGCATGCAAATTAGGTCAACTAGCTACTCTAAATTGCCCATAGGTGTGAATGTGAGCGTGAATGGTTGTTTGTCTGTGTGTTAGCCCTGCAATGGATGTTGGCCTTCCCGGGATGTACCCCTCCTTTCACCTGAAGTCAGCTGCGATTGGCTTCAGCTTCCCCACATCCCTGACCGATGAGTGATGTACATAACGGAGGAAGGATGAGTTTTTAACCCGGGTGCAATGCATTGTAATTCTATAAAATGAGATTTTGTCGTCTTTCACTGCATGTGTGTGTTCATGGGTGTGTTTGTGTCTAAAAGGTTTCAAGCACAACTCTCTGTCAGTGTTATCCCGTGTCTGATCTCTAAATATCAGAAGAGGAGCTCAGTTCCCAAACACTCCCCCCACACCCACAAAACTCTTCTTTTTTGCGTTTGACTCTTTTCATGCGAGTATGTGTGCACATTCCGACTTGTGATCTCAGAAAGCGGACAGAGTGCCGAATATTTGATGATAATTTCATCATCACATTCTATCAGCGAGGCATTTTTTTCCCCCTCTGATGATATTCTCATTGTCACAGTGGAGAGCGGAGCAGATGAAGGCTTCGTTATTGGCTCACTCCGCCGCCTCAATCATGGCCCTGCCGAACAGCTCGCCCTCTTGTCATTACCGTGGCGCGTTTATTTTTGACTCAATTACACATGTTGGTGCAGTGAGACATGGTATAACACACACAGACGTGTGTGGGGAATAACTTTTTTTTATTTATTTATTTATTTTTTTAACCACGCCGACCTGCGAACAATCTTTAAGGTTCTCGTTTTCATTGATTAGCCTGCGTCGGGTGGCGCGGGGGTTTTCATTATTTCCCAGAAGCACAATAGAAACATAGATTGAGGCAGAGGAGAGTTCAGAGCTGAGGATTGTGGGGAGGGAGGGAAAGAGGGCAGGCGGCCGGATGGCACGGTATATGTGTGAGAAATATATTAATTTGCCTCTTGTCATTTTTGCTCGGGTAATTCTAATGTTGTCATGGTAATTTGGGCCTGGGAGGCTGCAGGTCACTTTCCAAACAGAGACCTTGCAGGGGAGGCTGAATCCTTGGGAAGGGCTGATAAGGCGTCGTGTGTAGCCTTCAGCCGCATGATGAATCACCCGCTTATCTGCTTCAGCCCAGAGAGGCACGAGACTGACAGAGAGAGAGAGAGAGAGAGAGGGAGAGAGCAAGAGACAGACAGAGACAGAGAGAGAGAGAGAGAGAGAGAGAGAGAGAGAGAGAGGGAGAGATCTGTCATTATTGGCGAATGAAGAAAAAAAAAAAAAATCATCCCAGCACACTGTAACAAAATCGCTCGTACAATAACAGGCAAGTTCCCTGTGTAAGCATTCATGAATCTATGAATGGCAGCGCTGTCATCACTCACTCTGTCTGCCGGCTGCTTAAGAATCTGCAAGACATATTTTTTTTTTTATCTCACTGATGTTTATAAGCCAAATTTCTTTATAATCTGATCACTAAAAGTAAATGGCCGAGTGAAGTTTTTTTTTTTCCTTCTCCCTTTAATGTCTTTTGGCAGTTAGAAAAATAATAAAATTCTCCCTCAGCCTCACAGCTGATATTTTGTAATATTGGGCTAAATATACTGGGCTCCTTCGCTTTCCTCAATCCACAGTCGCTTGATGTGGATAGTAGGAAGGGGTATGAGGTATTAAATGTGGTAGCGCACTCACACACACGCACACACACACACACACACACACACAGTGCAGACGTTCCTCCCACTACTTGTCAGCTACGTAGGGGGCTTATTGCTAAACGGATGCACACTATGCTCACACGAGGTGCCTTTAGGCTAGTTCACCACCTCATTCTCTCCCATCACAATCCATCCCTCTCTCCATCCCTTCATCTTTCTCACTCCGTGTTGTGTGCCGGCTTTCAGCCTGTGGTGCGGACCCGGTGCTAACAGCTGACGAGGTGTCTCAGTCTGTCCGTCGCTTCTCACACGGACCGCAAGTGATCTCATTATCAGCCACTCCAACCTTCGCCTTCACCTCCGAGAAACATCCAGACTGACCTGGATATCAAATATGCGTGTACTTCAATGCGGCCGTGTTGCCATTAAATCCATTGTAATGTAAGAGTCAGTGATCACTGAACTGCAGCGCTCTGGAATGCTCGATTTTGATTGGTCCGAAGGTATTGATTAATTTCCGTAAAAGCAGTTCTGGCCGCCAGGTTTGTATTGTTGGGGATTTGTATGTCAGACATTCCATACGAATTTTTATTTTATTTTATTATTTCAATTGTGTAATTGTTTGATACGGTGAAGCTTTATGTGAGGTGTTGTCTATTTAGCATTTCTTTCAGCCAGAGGAAAAGCTGTTCACTGAAGTTTTTTCACCTTGAAATGTGAACATAGTGTACCTTTTTTAAAGAAAACAAATGATGGTTGGTAATTGGCCATTAATTACCTTTCACATTAAAGCTTCAAAGGGCCACTATGTAGGTTTCAACCAGCTGCCCCTATCTTACCCCTCCGTGTATCAGAATTTAAGGTGGTCGCCAGGTCCCCGTACTGTAACATACTTCCATGTACTCGCACTCCCTTGCTTTATCCGTGCTAAATAATAAGTATGATCCTCCATTTTTCAAAATTCTTGTTCTAAAACGTGGGAACACTCCTCCTCCTCCTCCCCATTTCGGCTATTCCCAACTAGTTCGCCACAGCGGATCTTTTTGTCCGCATGTTCAATTTGGCAGAGTTTTTACGCCGGATGCCCTTCCTGACGCAACCCTCCCCATTTATCCGGGCTTGTGACCGGCACGCAGGCATACACCAGAGTGTGCACCCCCTTGTGGCTGGGTCTTTGTACAGCACCCGGCCTTCTC
>JAOVYU010000063.1:16710011-16730734 GCA_025674565.1 Synodontis membranacea | reverse complement strand
CACCTGATTCAGACTCCCGCACCGCCGACTGGCAACGTCGCTGGCAAGTATCATGATATATTTTGGTTTATTCTCCAAACACACACACATAAAACGAGGAAATTTTAAATGAGCACCACAGCCCTCAGCTCGGACCGAGAGCTTATAATTTCTTCCTCCCTAAGTACACTGACACAACAAGCTCACAGCTGTTGCAAAGCTTCCATTGCTTTTTTGTTTTGCCAATGGATAATCACCATATCTGCACATATGAAATAGTTTTCATAGTGTTTACTAGGCCTTACTATTTCTCACCGTGTCACTTTCGATAAATAGAAGAATATAGCACAGGCATCGCCGATCCCCCCCCCCCCCCCACGTTCAGCCGTCTTCCTTTGTTCATAATGATGAGAATCCAGGTGCTGCGATGCCAGGGTTGAGTGAGATTAATGGCGATAGGAGGGACGGAGGTGATGGCCCTTGCCGAGCATGATTAACAATGACACATTCATGAATTTTGGCTCTGTTTGGATATATCACAATGGTAATGGTTTGTATTGGTTGTGAAAGCACAATGAAAACCAAAAGCATAATGTCGCGAAGAAGACAAAGTGAAAACCTCACAGGGACGTCGCGGTGAAAGTACATCATCGCTCGTGTGCTACAAGAATGTGCGATGTGAAAACATTAATATCTGAATTCATTTTTGTGCATGGCTCCCTGTCCTCTGCTCTGAAGATGTCGCACTCCGAAGTGATATGTAAATTGAAGTCTTCGTGTAGGGCGCCACAGTGGTGCAGCAGGGAGTGTCGGAGCATCACAGATTCAGTTGCCGCATATTTTCTCTGTGCCCGAATGGGTTTCCTCCCAAAAAAAACCTGCCGGTGAGGCAGTGGTGGCTCAGTGCATGGGACTCTGGATGACTGAAGGATAGGGTTAGGAGATCCTGCCACAGCAAGCTGCACCCTTGAACAAGACCATTAACCCTAAACCGTTCAGCTCAATTATAAGTCGCTTCGGATAAAACCATCTGCCGAAATGAGTAAACGCAAATGTGAATCACTGTAGGAGTGTATATGATACCCTGAGATAAATTTCCATCCCATCCAGCTTATTCCTGTTTCCTGGAGTAAGTTTTGGCACCATGCTAGCACCGCTGATCAATGAATGCAACGTCCGCAAAGAAAAACACGGATTTGGTAAACTTTCTGGTTTGAACCCCTGCTGCAAGGGGAAACACACATCAGTTTCAGACAGATAAAGCTGTCCCGGCTTGTGTGGCAACGCTGTGCTGTAGCCATGGAGACGGTAGTGTTGTGAATTGCAGCAAGCAGCACTAATGGAGGGCCACGTTAACAGGCGCAGAGATAAGAGCTCCTCTAGCTTTGAAACAATCACCAGCACACAGAGAGAGAGCCCCTGATAACGCTTGTCTTTGCTAAATGGAACACAGAGAGATTTGTTTTCGCTCCTTTGTTTACTGATTTATCATGCAGCGTCATGATGTATACATTTTTGAGAAGGCATTTCTTTCAACCCCATGTGTCCAGCAATCACCACGCTTGAAGATGAATCGTATAGAGGTCGTTATTACTGCATGAAGTGACCTAACTCGGTAATAGCAGTGTCCTTTTGGTTGTACCAATCTAGGGTTAAGCTAAGATATTCCTAGAAAGGAACTACATAAAGAATTTCTCTAGAAAGCAACAGTTAGAGCAGCCTGTGTAGTCTTCCAAATCTGAGGATTGCAGTGTAACCCCCCTCCCATCATCAAAACATCCTCTTTCTCAGTGCATCAGCCTTCAGGACCTGCTGCTTTGTTCTCAAAAGCTTAGATGCCTGGACTTTATAAAGAATCAGAGAGCTTTAAACAAAGGCAAAGTTCATCCTGGAGCTGTGAGAGAGATAGCATCCTTTCACTGAAGAGAATACAGGAGATTCAAAACCTCCGAGAAGTTTTCAGGAATCCCAAGAGTAATGTACCTCACTCTTGGGATCAGAATCAGGTAGGTGTAGAGGGGAAAAAAAAGCCGAAAATTATTTCCCGTTTGAAAAAGTGAACGTGAGTAATTGTCATTATTGACACACCGCAGCACACAGTGCACAACGACGAAATTGGTCCTCTGCTTTTGACCCATATGTGACGTGACACACAGCAGGGGGCAGCTATTTTCAGCGCCCGGGGAGCAGTGCTTGGGGGCGGCACCTTGCTCAGGGTACCTCCGTGATACCTTGCTGGTTGTGGGATTCGAACCTGCAATCTTCCGATCATGAGGGCGTTTCTCTAACCGCTAGGCCACCATCTGCCGTTTTGTGTTTGCCAGATGATTGCTAGAAATGGCATCAGGAGCGTAAAAGAACAATATGGGAAATCTGATGATTTATTCTCTGATGCAGTAAGAAGCAGTTTTTAGTGATTGAACTAGTGATAAATACCCTCTCTTGCTTGCTGCTGGGATGAGACCATGAAGAATGAGTTTGTTTTTTTTTTATCTTTTAATAGTGAAAGGGAATATAGTGCATCTTCAACGCATCATTCATTCATCTTCAGTAGCCGCTTTAAGCTGGTCAGGATCATGGTGTGTCCTGGGAACACTGAGCATAAGCATGGGACACCAGTCCTGTCACAGGACACCGTACACACATTCACACCTAGAGGTAATTTAGGGCGTACTCACACTAAGCCATCTGAACTGCTCCTTCGATCATTTGACCCATAAAGGCTAGTTTGATTGACCAGACTGATCACTCTGTACCGGATCAGTCGGGCTCGCTATCGCCTGCACTTTTCAATTCATTGGAGAATATTAGGTTTAATATCGGGTCTGGTTCTCACCTTATTGATGAACACAGACCGTAGTTTAACCGCGACCGCTCTTCTTATGCGTGCAGTACGATTTAATGAAAATCACCCCATTTCACGATTAATAACTACGTACGGCATGTGAGAGGGCCATGTATCACTGCACCCAAGTAACTCACAATATTAAAACAGTCTCCATCATGCTAAACGAGAATGCTTTTCTTCAGTACGAAATGTTGCATTGTGATGACGTAAGCGGAACACTTTGTGATGGGAGCGGAACACTTAGCAGAGTGTGAACGCAGACCAGCGAGGGAGTGGGAAGGTGGGACATCCGCTCCCGGTGCGGTAGGAGGCAATCGATACTAGTGCGAGTACACCTTTAAATTAGTCAGTGTATCTACCAGCATAATTTTGAGAGGTGGGAGGATACCAGAGAACCTTGAGGAAACCCTCATGGATGCAAAGAAACTCCACATCGACAGTAACTCAAGCTCGGGATCGAACGAAGGACCCTTGTGCTATGAGTAATACCCACTGCTCCACCTTGCCTCGTCCTTTAAAACCTTGCTAGAGCTTGGTTGTAAGGGTATAGTGCATAATTTTTTTTTTTTTTCCTGTTCAATAATAAATGTATCAAACTTGTATTCTTGTTGGTCTCAGCCCAGTGATAAGCAATGGTACATTTTAGTGGCTTATTTTTTTTTTTTAAAGTGTCTTGGTGCCTGTCCATTACCTGTGCTAATTAATGTCGCGTTTTCATCATAGTTACATTGACGTTTGCAATTGCAGATCGGTGCACTTGTCCTTCTTTATTTATTTTTTTTTTAGAAACAGTGTATGAATCCAGCTCAGTGATGTCAGGCTTTACAACTGCAGACAAAGAGAGATTTCTCTTTAAGTAACCCATGGTTAGTCTGACTGCGTGCGGTCAGAAAAAAGTATCTCGTGTAATTAGCACACACGTCTCATTTTTAAACACGCTTCTTCCATGCATCACTCAGCTCTGCGAAAGAATCCCCACAATTCCTGGAGAAAAGGTCAATAAAAGAAATATGTACACGTGGTGACATGAAAATTGCAGTAAGAGGAAATTGTGAGGATAAGCGTTTGACTTCAAAGTGGTAAAGTATGTATGGTAGGAGGAGAAAGGGGTGGCGAGCTGGCGATATCATTAAAATTCCATTTCCTTCCTCCTTGTACTTCGAAAGGGTTATTAAAGGAAATTGTAGGGAGAATATGTGCAACGATCTGTTGTACAACGATCCTGGATGGCTTTTTGACTCTGGCAGCCTGCGAGGCATAAGTAGATTTCTGACAACGTATAAATCAAATTATAAAAATGACAGCGAGTGACATTTTGCAGTGAGCAATCCCCTTATGCATGAGACGAGAAGGAAAGAGAAGGAAAGAGAAGGAAAGAGAAGGAAAGGGTGGGTGGGTGTGTGCATGTGTGTGTGTGTGTGTGTGGGGGGGGGGGGGGGTTGCATTGAAGAGTGCCTTTTAAACTGTGTTTGTGAAGGCCTATTGCTTTATCTTGCCCACGCTGATCGGTAGGGGAGACAAAGAAAAGGCTGGCTGCTCAGACGGCCATTGGCTCAGCACTATTGTGTGGAGTGTCTCTGAGGAGAACGGACAGCTGGAGGTTGACCACTACCTCAGGCTCTGGTGAAGGTCAGGGGAGTCTGGCAGATTTAGATTTGCTCAGATTTGCTCTTTAAATTAAACTGAAGCGATAAAACACACACACACACACTCACACAGACACACACATATAGAGAGAAAGATAGACTAGCAACTGAATAGTACTTGCAAGAAGGAGAGATTTTCTTTGTATGGTTTCATCCCACGTACACATAAACAATTTGACCATTATTGCATCATCTTACTCTGGGAATCTCAAGCTAGCTAAAATCCCACACCCATACATATACCACACAAAACCACAAGAAGGACAAAGCCCAGTGTGAAAATATCAGCAGTCAGAAAAGAACAGCGTCTCACCCAGGCATTCATAGAGCTCTGACACCACCTGACTCGAGTGACAGGTTTTTAGCGACATAATGTTTACCAGGAATTGGACCCACACAGAGAAGAATAGTGAAGGATGGGATTAAAAAAAGAGACCAGGGATCACTGTTGTAAAATAGCAGAGTTTAATTGATTCTTGCAGAAACGTTCAGTTCAACAAACTGTTTAGAAACATGGCAAGAAATGTACAGCTCGCAGAATGCAGTGCCTGAACCTCAGAAATTGTCGCACGAAATCAGTGTTTTTGCGATGACTGTCCTTGAAATCCTGCGATTTGAATTGGACAGGGAATCCTACCTACGCAAACCTAAGAATATAAAGGAGGTTGAAATGAGAAGTAGACCAAGATATCTCTTCAACTGTCTCCAAGTTAGTTACATCATCGCTGGAAGAGACTCACTGCGGGCACCAAAAAAAGAAAATTTGTTCTTAGTGTTCAGATAATCATTTAGACCAGAATTCTGTAGAAGAATGTACACTGGTTAAAGCATTATATGACTCTGACAAGTTCGGTGTCATGGTGTTGTAACACAAGTGATACGACGTTCAACAATAACCTGCCACTTGACTGTTGTGTCAACATCAATAACTGTTTATTTTAGTCTGCCATTTGTCAGGAAGTGTGTACATACAGTATTGTAGGTGACATAGAACTTGTGAAAACCACTCTGGAATGAAGAGCCAATACAGCACTGCTTAAAGAATGCGCTTACACAGTATAAGGCGTCTTTAAGGACTTTTAATGGTGCTCTGGGTGCCAAAGATGCAGCCATTTCATAGGTCCAGTATTGGAGGCTCCGATCATATTGTAGCGTTTTTCACACGCCGGAACACACTCGGAGATACAAGTTGGCTTGGTTGCTGCCCAGTGCAATGGCTAAGAGTAGTTTATTCACCACACAGTCAACAGTACAACATGGGAAGCACGTTCACCCCGAGAACCACACTCCATTCAGCACTAGGCATGAACTTAGGAGAGCAGATAGCAGGACAGAACAGGGCCGAGGCCGCTAACACAACACAACTACCCAAAAAGGGTGAACTAATGAACACGCCCCCTACCGCATAGAACGCCATGTTAAGGCGGCGCAAAGCATGCTGGAACCCAGTCAAAACCTGCCTTCGTTACAATATCAACATATCTATTGTCTGTCTGTTGGGTTCTGTCATTATGCTCTGGCACTTTCCATGGCTTACTGAGCATATATGCCATAAATTCCACATTGTACCACATTTAATATCCAATAGAACCATTGGTTCTTTTAAGGATACCAAAAGGTATCTGGTTTGCAGGAACCCAAGGATGCTTTTGTCGCAAAAATATGGACTGTCTCTAGCTTTGGGGAATATGTCTTAAAGGGATCCCAAATTTGGTTCTGCCCTGACCATACATCTATCTATATATCCCTAGGTACTGCACAAGATCTGCTTTGTGTGGTAGCAAAGTCTCTAGCCAAAAACTGTCCAAATACACGGTCCACAGCCAGAGAGCAAGGGGGTGTAAATAAAATAGCTACGTATGTTAGGACACAGGCTCTCGTGTATCATCAGCCTCCACTCTCTAGCTATTTCTCCAGCCCGGCAATTTTTTTTTTTTTTCCCCCGCTGAACCACTCTGAATTACAGCAGAGCTCTCTGATTATGTGCAAGGGATCCTCTATTACATCCAGCGCCCCTGCTATCTTTGATAGATTATTAAGCATCAGCTTTCAGCTACATTAAGCCTTGTTAAGAGCAGTGTCGTAGTTGAGGATTACAAGGACATGATAACAGGGAGGGCACGCCGGATTACGGAGAGGGCTATCTATTAATGAAGGTGTAATTTGCTCCTTGTGCTCTCCAGACCTTCGCCTGGACACAATGTGAAAGGTGAGGAAGAAGAGTGTGCCTGAGAGAGAGAGAGAGAGAGATAGTGAAAAAGATTGAGAGACAGAATATGAATGGGAATGTGTGTGGGAAGAGGCTCTTTGAAAGCTAGTCTCTGAGGGTCCAGCTGAAGTGGCTCTTTGGCCCTCATAAATGCCCCAGGATGTCGCTAATGCTGGCCCACTTGCATGCCATCAAAATGTGAAGGATGCTACTTTCTCAGACCGTGCCTATTCATCTTTCTTGACACAGCGGCTCTCATTTCTCTTGAGGTTCTGAGCTTCTGATGTCTTTCTTCCAACAGAGTGCATCTGTCATTTTCTCACTGTATCCCATAATAATTTGCAATATATGCGGCGTATGTAGCTCTCGGTGCATTTTAAGTTCCAGCGATGATGTGCTCCGTAGGATGTGCTCTTGTTTACAGTTAGGAAGAAATCCTTGCAGTCCCCTTGAAGAAATGGCGCAGCATTTATTTGTAAAACTGTAACACCAGAAACATTTCCTTTTGGGTATTGAGGTTCGGATTAGATGCAGCACAGATCACGCCAGTTATAATACCCACCAAAGCTGGTGATATACAAAATGCAAGTATGTGTGTGTTAGTATACCTACCCCTACTAAGCTCCTCAGTCCAGTGGTAACAGTCTACCGGGGGTTTTTTTGTTTGTTTGTTTGTTTGGTTGTTTGGTTGTTTGTTTGGTTGGTTGGTTTTGGGGTATTTTTTGCCTCATTGTTGGTTCTAGCATCGTTTCTGCCGAACTCCCGTCCGTCACATTGCCTCCTCAGTAAGCCCTGAGCAAGACCACCACAAAAGAAGAAAGACTGTCTGGCGGGGAAAAAAAAGGCAGTTCCATGGCCATCTACTGCCTGGTCTATCTGAATAACCTTTAGATGAATTAGAGGCATGTGGGCCAACTGTGAGACCCCCTCAGAGTGCATCTTCAAAGGTTGGCTAATAGTAGCACACAGCTGGAATTCAGGCCATCAGATTGATCAGGCCTATCTCAAATGGCAATTAAAGGGGGATAAAAACACCTCAAGCTAAAACGTGGTTTAAAAAGCTGGTCTTTAGCCTTTTCCTTTCCCTCCCGTTCAGAGCACGTCAAAATATCGACCAGGGGCTGAATTAACAGCCTTAAGCTAATAGTGGTCCAGGCTTTGATCATTTTTCCTAGTCTGTTTTTACTAGCTCTAGCATTTTTGCGAATGTTTAATGGTAATAATTTATCTTCGAGGCAGTAATGGGTTAGTTTATATAAAACGAGTTGAGCACGAGCATCAATTGCACTGTTGTCCATGTACGTAACACTGTGAAGTGTTCAGTGAGCCACAGGATAACCAGACCTACGTTAAAAGTGATTCGTACCCTCTTTATGATTATAAAATCTCAAAACATTTCACATTTTCACTTATAACCTTAGCAAAGTTGTGTATATCACAATTATAACTGAGCTAAAATGTTGTCCAGAAAATCTGTTAAAAAAAAAAAAGATTGTTACTTTCTGCACCTGCTGGAAAAAAAAAAAAAGCTCTATAGATGTTTATATACATTTGGGTTACATTTGTGTGTGTGCGTGTGTGTGTGTGTGTATCCTATAGGGGCCTCTCTTGTGTACCATCCTTGTGTACCATCCTCAGTACCCTGGTTCAGGGTACTGAGAGGTGTATGTCAAAAGTTGATTTCAGGGTCCAGGTTGAATCTTCCTGCAGGAAGGTCGTGGACGGATGCTTAAACATACATGCACACACACGCATGCAAATGGGATCTTGATTCAGTTGCATTTTATTCAGAAGAATTTCTAGGTTCTAGTAGGTGCAACATGTGGTTTTGTTTAAAATGAAAATTTTGTGAAATTATTTCTTCAATTTCCCGGAATACATTTTCTTCATTTAAAGGTTATATTTGTCATATTTACAGCGTTCGATTTTGCTAATTAACCGCAATGTGTCAAGATACACATACATATTCCTAGCAATTTTCCTAGTTAAAAATAGTTTTCGGAAAAAAAAAAAAATATATAGTAATAATAATGTATATCTCTCTCTCATGCCTCATTTGTATCATATTCTCCAAAGCAAAGCGCTCACTCTATTTATTTACCATCATAGATACCGAGAGCATTACGAGAAGTGTTTAAAATCTTTTTTGTTTGTTTGTTTCTATTTTGGTCATTTCTTTACCTCTCCTGTGTTGCATCTGTACCGAAACGCTATCTCTGGCTCGATCTTAATCTGAAATATTCCTGAAAGGCAGCACGTCTCCTTGCTCGCCTCTGCCTAATGCTGCCTCCTGGCTGCAGTTGTCCGTTAGTCACAGTGCTCTTAAACCTCGATGTGCCCTTAAATATTTTCCTCGGCATAAAGGAAAAGAAACCGGCAGGTTGAACGAGGTGCAGAAAGACAGTGGGAAGCAGACGGCGCACCAGAGCTTTTAATTTCTGCCAATTCACCTTGGCGCCGTCCCAGGCCTAGTGATTAAAAAGAGTGGAGATGTGCTGGAATGGCTCTGTAATGTACATTTCCGCATTTGATTATACAAGCAATTATGTTGCACTTAATAAAATTTCAGATCGTGCTAAGGAGGCCGTGAACAGGGCTCGGTGCGTAGGCAACATATGCTGACGAGAAAGTCCGTGGCCCGCTAGCCTTTAGTCTCTCGGTGTACTGACCGCACTGTTGGCATCCTTTCCTTTCGCTATAGTAATGTGTGGCGTGACGATTCAGTAAAGCTTTTTTTTTTTTTTTTTTTTTTTAAATTATGCTACAATTTGATGTCATGGGGGGAAAAAATGAACCAGTAAATAAGGATAATTATAATTATTGTAATTAAAAGTGCAATTAGAACAGAGAGAGAAAAAATTCTTCAACTGGGGCTGATAGTTGTTTATTAGTTATATAATAATTCCAGGGATTCTTTCTTCCAGTGTTTCTCCATATGAGAAAAACAAACGCATTTCTGCTCTGGAGATGTTTTACCCCTTGATATATTGCCTTATTTGTTCTGATGAAGATATGCGTAAATCGGAAACATATGTTGGGTCTGCGAGTGGATGCAGGAGGCAGTGTGGGGAAACGGGAAACTGTCTGTACCTTCTGTGTGTGTGTGTGTGTGTGTGTGTGTGTGTGTGTGTGTGTGTGTGTGTGTGTGTTGTTAATTAGGCAAGAGTTAATCGTTGATCTCTTTGAATGTACCATATGTGCAGAAACATTAAAAGTCTGAGCAGAGTCATAGCAAGTGGCTCAATTAAATTCTATTAGTGTTATTCCTCTCCGAAAGACATTGTTATGATCTCTCTCTCTCTCTCTCTCTCTCTCTCTCTCTCTCTCTCTCTCTCTCTCTCTCTCTCTCCCTCCCTCCCGCTTTCTTTCTGCTGCTCCCTCTTGTCACTGTCTCCGAGTATAAACATGTTTGATCATTAGATTTGAATCTGTCATGCTCCTTCAGTCATGTGTGAATTTTATGCGCTTAATGTAGTGTATGATTACCCGCAAGGATACCACAATGCAAATGTAAAAGTGAACTTGAAAGCTCCATGCAAAACTTGTTGCCTTGATTGATTCATTCATTTTTTTTTAAATCTCATCCCAATTATTAGCTGTGCGCTGTCAATTACAGGTTTCATCCTAGTATATTGCCTCTGATTGACTTATTCGGGTTTTTGGTTAGTCAGTTTTTGTCATATAGTCGTCTCGTAATCCTCCTCTGAATCAGGTGCTGGTGGAGACCGTGTGCATTTACATTAGTACTCAGTTCCTCTTCGTTATATGGGAAGGTGAAGGTCGTTATTTCTGTATGTTAATAAGGAACAAACGGCAAAGCGTGCTGAAAATACGAACAAGTGTGCCACGTTTTGAGCTCAAGCCCGTTCCTCTACCCGATTTTGTTGTCAGCGTGGAGCTATGCAGGATTCTGTTTTCATTAGCTCTTTTAAACATTTCCTATATAAATGGACTATATCAGTTCTAGCAGCTGCATCCTTATTATGTGACAAACATTGTGAAGGAACAGATTAACTGAAACAAAACTTGCTAAGGGCAGGGCACATGGATTTAGTCTTCTAAGGGACTTTCCCATTGAAAAGATCAGAGCTCGGATTCTTTTTTTTTTTTTTTTTTTTTTTTTTAATATTAGTGTGAACGCTCTAAATTGGATTTGTCTATGCACGGCGTTCCTTATCACAAGAACTCAGCTCTGCTACCATGGATTATTAGGTTGTTGCTTTATTTATTTCTTTTTCTTTCTTTCTTTTTTTTTTCCTTTTGCCTTTTTGAATCATATTACTACTGTGCACCAATTTCTCAACCCACCGGATGAAATATTGGGTAGATGGAGGGAAGCTGGGGTGAAGGGGTTTCTCTTGGTGCTTTGAGTGAAAAATTCCCACTTTTTCAAGTGCACAGTGTGTGTCTGTTTAAGTAGGACAGTGAAATTGATGGCCCAGTGCTGCTAGGTGACCTACATACTCAAGCCTGGACAGAATAGATCCCTGAACACACACAAGTGGGGATGTAGGTGTGAGCAGAGCTGCACTGCCCACGTGCTTCTGATGTTTTCAGAACGACACTTATCAGAGTGTGGGGTACTGTGTGTTTCTTACCCAGCAGTCTCAAGCTCCTGATTCTTAAGAGACTCTAATTTTTATAATACTGCACTACTACCAGTGTCACAACTGCAGTCTTAAGCATAAGAGTAATTCTCATTGTTTTAATAAGGATTGGAAAAATAAGGATTTTTTGGTGTGCGTGTGTGAGTGTGTGTAATGTTGTGGTATAGGTTATAGCCGGGGTATTCATCTATGTTCCAGCCGCATACAGTTCCTTGCTTGATAACATGACTGAATGGTGACGAGTAACCTTTCATGGCTATAAATAAGATGCGTCAGTTTAATGTGATGTTTTGTTTCAGACTGGCGCTTCATTTTGTACCATTTTTCATGTAGCCACAGGCTCCGAACAGACGAGACACCTGTTTTGAATTCGACGCAGAAGTTCTCCGTCCAGTTAATTTTTTTTATCCAAGGCATTCTACTTATTTTTTGTCGTCACAATTAGAACAGAGAGGGTAAATAAAATAAGCAGTCTGTGAATGCGTTTCCTTTCTCGATCAACCGCCTTCAGGTAAATCATTTACATCAGTGTCGTAGGAGGATCTGCAACAGCAAGCGTAATGGTTCGGGGTTTTTTTTCTACGATGCTCAGTTCAACGAGAGCGTTTTTGGAGAACTCGGCTTGATCTGCTGAAATGCGTTATAGCAAACGCCCGCTTGTTTATGGCACCTGAATAGATACGTAGCAGTATAGGTCTGTAACATTTGCACATTTGCTTTCGTTTAGAGCTACGCATGTATCCAGATGTGTGTTGCTGAATTTGACAGAGATCCTACAGGCTTCGGCGCTCTGGTTACGGTCTCTCTCACTCTTCGCCAGCGCTCATGTGCATCTCAAGGACAACTACTTGAACATTACAATTCCAAAGTCATAAAAAGCCCAACGAATGAGGAGTCCGGTAATGAGATCTATTGGTTTAGCTGTTGAGAAGTTGACTTCTGGGAGTTCGGAATGGCTAATTAGACCTAATGATTGAGGTCTTGTGAGGCCCGTGTGAGGCCTAAAAGAGATGGGGTGCGAAAAAGCTCTGGATGCATTATTCAGCGGCAGATTAAAGCGAAGCTCTGTCTCTTTATGGTCATTTACACTGCTGGGGATTAGTTAAGGAAGAAAAGGGGTTTTCAGTAACAAAGAGAAATTATCAGCGTTGCGAGTGAACTTCAACCCTTCCGCAAGGCTGAAGATTTGCCTCCGATTTCTTTAGCTGCTCTCTGACAAGAACCTGAAATAAGGGCTGAATAATTAGTGATGAGTAAACGATATGGATTTCTTTTTCTTTCTTTCTTCGTACTGTGTGAATGATAAACACCAGAACTGGAGGTTGCACCGTCTGAGCCTCTGCTGCCAGCAGCAGCATTTATGCATCAAACATGATGTTACGAAAAAAAAAAGGGAAGATTTTTTTTTTTTTTCCACCCTCTCTTAATTTGTCATGCCAATTGCTTCCTTTGAGAAATTCCTATCATGGCTCTCGCCTTGATGTGTCTTCTGTAATTAAGGCCCAAATTGTTTTGATGCTAGTGTAATCACATTA
This sequence comes from Synodontis membranacea, assembly GCA_025674565.1. NCBI lineage: Eukaryota > Metazoa > Chordata > Actinopteri > Siluriformes > Mochokidae > Synodontis > Synodontis membranacea. The sequence goes on along the minus strand of JAOVYU010000063.1, from coordinate 16,717,910 downwards.
GCCTTTGCAGAGGAGAAGGGTGAAATTGGACTTGTTGCTCCAGCGCCTGTGAGAAGGCAGCAGCCTGCGTGGAGTTTATGGATTATGAAACAAAGAACTGTCAGAATGCATCGTGCTCAAAGCTCCCTCCCATATGGCGCTCCATTACCGGGCCTGTCAGAGCTGAATGCTCGGCCACAGACACAATCAGCTCGTCTTTCATATAGTTAAAGACAAGAATGAGATAAATGCTGGGGAATGATATGGAAATATGGCTCAATTTTATTTGAAACGCTTCGTGTGTTTATTTTGGCTGATATTCTCTTCCTGCTGATTTCTCAATCACCACAGTTATTGAATCAGTTCATAAATTAAGTCATTCTGCGTAATAAAAATGGATGGAATTAGTGGACATTGAATTATATTATTAAGCTCATTTTGTAACGCGTACCGACTCACCAAGCTAAATAAGGATCCTGGCTGATATTTTATTCGCTCGGAGATTTGCATGCCTTTGTTAAAGTGCAGTTTCTTCTAATACAGTTACATACATTTTCTTTTAGTCCTGTCATTAAGTCCCAAGGTGGCAGAAGAACTCTCTGCATGCACAATTTTATTTATAATTTGTTGTGCGCGATAGAATCCGAAAGTCTGAAAAATCTGGGATCTTTTTTTTTTTTACATAAAGATATAAACATAAAGATTTAGAATTCTTCAAAAATGTGAAAAAAAAAAGAAAGAAAGAAAATGTTCAGTGCCATACTTATTATTATTCAGTATTCATGATTCTGTACTGTTTCTAGGTCACTATTTAAATTCAGTTATTTTGTGATATTTAATCCTTTGTACAGAAATTCCGATGTTCCTTCCTTATCCCATCCATCAGAGCACGTATCAACACAACACTCCGGCATGGAGTCCGAACTTACACTTACCTTTCTGCCAGTGCCTGTTTGAAGGTCAAAAGTTATTAAAGCAAAAGGGGAATATACAAACTACTGAGAAATTCTGAAATTCACACGATTCCAACAGTTATTGCTGATAATATATATTCTAAACATTTTTCTTTTTCTTTTCACTAGAGGTGTTAGACTTTTGGACTCCACTCTTATGTTTATATCAATTCCAGAGTTTACTCTCCCTCCACGCAGAAACTAAGAGAGCTACGTACATTTCTTACAAACAAAATCTTAGAAACTAAAAAAATGAAGCAAACAAAAGCAACAAAGTCGTTAACAGTCGTAACAAATATATGAAAGGAAAAGCATGCAAATTGTCCTCCATTAAATGTTCTTTTTAATTAATCAGGAAAGCAGCCATTAACCGAATATGAACTTGCGTATTGATTGTTGATTTGCACAATTCATGTAATGTAATTTTAGGAACAAAATGCACAAATCCTAAGCACAGTCAGAAAAAAAAAAAAAAGGCTCGTTCTGCAGTAGACAAGTGTATATGCGTATATTACAGCCAAGACCTGAGGGATTCCCTTATCTGTGTGCTCAGGAGTCTTCATTCTTCACCTTGTAGCTGCACTTTTTTTTTTTTTTTTTTTTTCTTCCTGCAGATGGACGCTGCTGACTGTGCACACTTAGCACCTTTCTCATCATCCATCTTCTTTAATGAGGGAGGATAGACTTAGATGATTAGCCATTAGGAACGAATGGCTTCCCTCTGAAATGCTTGGTAGTTGGGGTTTTTTAGCTGGCTTTCGGGCCATCTATGTTACTATAAATCTTACCCCGCTGCGTGTGAGGCGAAGGACACTCTCATGTCACCACTATTATTTTTATGAAAATCTGTGTCCGCGCGTAGAACCCGTGTCCACTTCCGTTTCCAGCAGGTAGCGTTTTACTGCCTGCGAGTTCAAGGTTTTCAAGCTGAATAGCAGCACAGATGATAGGAGTAATGGAGCTCTCCTTGTGAAGTGTGAATTACGGCTAGTGAACTACATCTGTGGTATTAATGGTGCGATGGGTGTGTTTCTGGTTCTGCGGCTGCCTGCTAAACCGCCTTCCAGAAACTAAAACTCTGCAGAGGCCTGAGCGAACACAGCGTTCAGTAAAGCGTGGCGATTGATCAGCGGAGGAAGTGTATATGCTTCCCGGAGTTTAAAGCTCTTTGAGCCATCGCTGTAGATTTGATAAAAGGCTTAGTGAAGATTCTGTCCTGCTTGGAAACAGTCAGCGAAGAATCCAAAACAGCTTTGATTTTTTTCCACCTCTTAGTAGAAACTTTTACTTAAAAAAAAAGAGAAAAAAAAAAAGAAGCATTTTATTGTTCAGGAAACTCAGATGGTTTTATAAGACACACCTGGAAAGCTATTCGAGTTTGTATTTGTGCTTCAGTCTCTCTCTCTCTCTCTCTCTCTCTCTCTCTCACACACACACACACACACACAAATCAGAAGATTTATAGAGTGCCTGTCGGTGACTATATTTCTTACCAGAAACTTTTACATATTCTCTTTCACACCGCTGTTTTCTGGCTTGTTTCTGTTCAAGGCGCCTCTCATCCAAGTCATTATAATGTAGCGGGATGGCTGCTACTGCAATCGATTACGCTGTCTACTCTCATTTACTTTACAAGGGTTCCTAGTTCCAAAGAGCTTACAGAGAGGCTATTTTTCTCTCCTCCCATCTCCGTTTTGATTAAGAGGATGTGTAAATAAGTCCACAAACTCCCATCAATGCATGCCAATCTATTTATTGACGCTTAAGGATCATTCTCAGTGTTCCATGGAGACTTCTCGGTGCTGAACAATAGAGCCTCGCCCATCACGCACTTGTACAAGAGAACGCCCGTCAAGATAGCTGGGAGGGTGCGTTGATGGATTTTTTTTTTTTTTTGTGCTCCTTTTTGCACTCATTATTAATGGTTGAGTAAGGCAAGATTAATCAACACTGGATTTTTTTGATTTTACTGTGCCACTTGAGGTCTTTGAATGTGTATATTCAGACCGGCGAGAGATTTTGACAAACGTAAAGGAGAAAACAATGGATCTGCCATGACGTGAGGGCATTTCCTAACTGAGAAGGAAAAGGCGCTGCAAATCAAAGTTACTGAGAGATTTCTATCCTGATGGGGATTATTGCGAACCAAACGAACACCAACGTTAGATTTTGGAGAGATATAGCGGACAGCACTTATATCCTCCCTCCGTCATCAAAACACCAGTTGAGGGAATATTTCTGTTGCGACTATGGTGTTAATCTCTTCAGTAGAGTTAAACACCAAGATGCATGGTGTTTAACTCTACTGCATGGTTGCATGGTTTTTACTCTACTCCGCTGCTGTTGTGGCTTGTGGTGGCCTGAAACTTTATTAATACACTTTGTTTTTTTGTTTTTTTTTTCCCTTTAATTGGTCACATGGCCAATTATGTATATGCAGGTAGTATAAATTTCACTTGGGCTGATATTCTGGTCTAAATAATAGAAAAATGTAAAAATAACAGGAGAACGTCATGTTGCCGGATGAAGCTTTGCATATTAAAAACGATTCTAATAATGATAGTATCTCAGTTTGCGGATTGTGCGGATGTGGTTCGTGCACCTGAAAGTATGAGTGTGTGCGTTTTTGAGAAAGATTGCCGGCAGTCATCCGGAAAGCGAAGCTTTTTCCTTGTTTAATATGCAACATGCAATCTATGTCCCATCTCTCCTCTGGGAAGGATATGCCGCATTGGTAATAATATCTGATTTGGTTGTGTACCTCTTCCCTTCAAATACATCGAGCTGCTCCGGGCACCCTCGGCTGTTTAAGCAAAGGTCAGTGGAAGACTCATTGATTTAGCATTTTAATTTTATTTGTGCTGGGCTCCGAGGGGGACTGGCATTAAGCGTGGCGGAGGCTCTTTGTTTTGTAAGAGGCTGTGAATGTCTGCGTGTCTACGGAGAACAGGCCGGCCTCGCTCTCTGCTTAATAAGTGTGAGATGTGGCCCAGACACCTCTGTAATAGCCACTAACACTTATTATCCTGCCAGAGATTGGAAATCCACATGTTGTCATTGAGGGATCTCGGGGAACAAAGTTTTAGAAGAGAAAACAGAGTACAGAAATAAACACTCTTTAAATGCACATATCTTTTCCTACGCTGCTTCACCAGCACCCTGGCGCTTTGGGTGAGTATGGTAGAAATGGTTTCAGATGCCTGCAAACAGCTTGCTCTGTTCACATGGATGGCTAAATGAATGGAACGATCCTTTTGGGGGTTACAGACAGAAAACCCAAAGATCTCCATGCCGCTGACACGCAGAAGCAGATGTTGTTTTGTTCTGTTGTGCCCTCTCCTTCGGCTGACTTTGCCGGGGCTGAGGAGAGGCTTCGGCGTATCGCATTCTTCATTAAGAGATTCTGTTAGAGACTGTGCTAGTCAGCCTTGTCATTAAGCAGCCTGGAGTGCTTTTGATTGGCTGCCAGCTCCAGTGCCGAGCTGGGAGCTCATTCTGCCGATACTGCCCTGAACTCTGACACAGATGGCCAGAGAGAGCGTTACCTGATCCCTCACGCAAGGTTTTATACAATCTGAGTGCACCAATTAAGACAAAGCATGGAGGGAATTGTTCTGAGTAGGCTGTAGTACATTTTTTTTAAAAACACATACAGCAGTGCTTTATTTATCAAGGGAATATCACATTTTTTTTCGATATTTGTACATAACAATAGTGCATGTGCTTTTGCTACCTTGAAAAATCACTACATAGATTGTTCTATATGATTTATTTTTATTCCAAGGGATACAAATGGTTCTCATTTGGTTTGTGAGGTGTGTAACTCTGGTTGTGTTTGTGTACCGTGTGTGAGGCCGTGTCTAGCGTAGGGTATACTGTAGCGGGTACAGCAGCTCCCAGCAGCCCCCGCCGCCTGCTCCTGCCGCCTCCCTCCCATCTGCTGAGAAATTGCACCTGACAGCTGATTTGTTGGTTGTCAGAAGTGGTCGTGGGGCGACTGATAAGGGTGCGGAGGCCCAAGATGGAAAACTAACTGCTTCTCATGATTTCAAAGGCAGCCCCATCATGGCACGGGCTGCAGACACGTGTAAATGTCTCCCTGCAGAAGAGGGACATTTTCGCCAGACCGGTTTTACCATTTTAAAAAAAGGCACCCACAGTATGATTTAAACGCGTGCATTTCCTGAGCGAACTCAGGACGTCTTCTATCGTTAAATTGTTTTTGAATTTGTTATTCATTCTCACTTTTTCTCTAACATATGGTTATTGCCATTCCAGCGATATACAGTAAAGTCATATTGTAAGAAAGGAAGAAGAATGGATCATAAGGTGGGATAATCAGGCCCTGAGAGAGTGCGACCGGAGCCGCAGATAGGAAACTGTGACATCTCTTCTGATTAGCTGATGCAGCAGGCCGACCCTGCAGTGTTTAAATGTATAAAAGCAGTGGATGTGGAAATGGCCCCAGGGTGGCCGGGTTGAGACAGGCGGATCTGTCAAACAGAGTGGACGCGTCAGGTATAGAGAGAGAGAGAGAGAGAGAGATTGAGGCATCAGAGAGCTAGCTAGCATCTCGGGTCCATATGCCTGTCACCCAAGGGCTTACCAGGAAAGGTGAGAAGGAATAAGAGAACAGGACATATCGAGGGTTATATATCAGAGCCAGGAGTGCAGAGTGGGACATGGTCCAGCCAAGCATCAGCCTGAGGCAACAAGAGGATGCCCTAATGGCCTCATACAGGAAGCCATTGTCAGAGGAGAGGTCACGGTAATTGGCTGCAAATTGCACTCCAATATCCGCCCATGAGAACCCGAGCCAGCGGCTCCCATAACTCACGTCATTTCAGGGACATCGGCTGGAAACACTGCCGCGCCCTGGCAGGAAGAGGAAACGAGCTTTCTCTTATCCAGGAGAGGAATTTGCACGAGTGACATCAGGGCAATAACCGTACATCACCTTCTAATCTGTACATACAGAAATGACCACCGTTAACCTTTACTGCGTTCCAACACCGAAGGGCTTGTATATTTACACTCTGACTCATGCCACGGATATTACTACACCATCCAGTGACCTCCTGATACTTGAACAGCGTCTAGTCCGTCTTTGACAAATTTCCATTCTTACCCCAGGGGAGGGAAAAAAAAAAAAATAAAAGCCAGTGGTTATGAAGTCAAAGAGCACATACAGTGGTAAATGTTCTCCTCCCCAAAAAAAAAAAAAAAAAAAAAAAAAAAACCTGTACTTATAATCACTCAGAGGTCATGCTGAGTCAGAGCGGAGCCCGGAGGATTGTTTATCTGCTGCCCTCTTATCAACCTTCCTGCTTTTTTATCTGCTTTTATCACAGTAGGCATGAAGAGGGCTCCGCAGCTTCCTGTTTTAGGTTCTCTCTCGACCACGTTGACCTGCTGACCCTCAGGCTTATCTTGCACTTTCCGAAAAAGCCAGACGTTGTGTATAAATGCAGCAGGGTGCCACAAGCTTTTCTCTTTTTTTTTTTTTTTTTTTCTCCTCCTTTCCCCTCTTGCTTTGTCTCTGGTTGTTGCTGGGAGGTTCTGAGCTGTTACTGATGGGTGTGTGGGTGTGTTTCTGTCTGTGCTTGTGTGGGTATGGATGCTTCAATGGCCTGAATATAAGTGTTATTTCCCAATTTGGACAATTTTTTTTAAATTTTTATTTATTTATTTATTTTTTTTACGATGACTAGTTCACTCTCCAGGGGATGAATGCTCTTTTGTTATTCACTAGATCCTTAGTGAAACAGTAGGATTTTGAGACGGTATTTCTTGTACGGTTGAGAGAGCTCTTAGCTGAGACTTTTAGCTATATGGAAAATAGTGTGTCATGCGTTGAAACACCAGCAAAGAAACACCAAATATTTAGTAATGGGATTCAGATGCAGGCTTGGCTCTATGAATCTCATTAAATGGGGTTTTGAGCTTCCTGCCTCTCTGAGGAACACATTCAGAGCTATTTTAATAATGCCCAGGTCTTCATCTCTTTAACAGCAAAAGAGCCCCTGCGTTGTACTGGATACATAATTTGCACATCATTAGGAGCCAATAAAGTGTAGATTGCTGCATGACTCAGTGACTCATTTATGGTCTGCACCATGCAATATTAGCAATCAACCGATATTTGTTGCTTTTTCCTGTTCATTTAACGGCTTCTGTAATAGTTCACTTCAATCATGTGCTTTGTTTTCTCTTCTTCCTCCCTTCTTCCTCCCTTTTCCATCTTTCCCTCTCTTCCTCTCTCCTCCGTGCTCCTACTTCCCTCCTCTGCAGGATTTGGCTTTGTAACTTTCGAGAACGAGGATGTGGTGGAGAAAGTCTGTGAGATTCATTTTCATGAAATCAATAATAAAATGGTAAGTCAGTTTCACCTCAATTTTTCAGACCGGGGCGGGATTAATATTTGATAGCAGAAGCCGAGTCGGTTGTTGTAACAGTGGTTGTGCTGGGAGACTGGATGGGTGGCCTTAGAAGCAGGGAAGCAGGGAGTCTTCCCTATTCCCTGCCGTCCTGGGTCTGGGCTATGGCGTGATATTGATGTGCACTGGCCACAAAGCATGAAATTGTGTCTTGGTGCCCTGTCCACCAGACAGGGAGAGGCAACCTGTCTAGTCCTTTAGCTGCGATTCCTTCAGCCAATAAGAGCTGGAAGAGGAGCTGGCATCCATTTAAAGGCCTTGTTAAAAGTGTATGGGGGAAAGATTGTGGGGAGATTTAAAATCATAGCCTTGGCAGTGTGAGCAGTGTGGTACCTGACACCCTGCTTACTGTTTTATAGTTTCTGCTGAATTTTTCATTCGATTTCTCACCTGCCTGGGGTTTTCGAATGAATGGTGCATGAGGGACAGGGTTGTGACCCTGAGGCTAAGACGTTAAGGACACCATTTTGACTAGCAAAGCATTCCTTTGACATGCACTATGTAGCATTAAATTCAGTGCAAGTGGGGAG
>JAOVYU010000063.1:16688799-16700244 GCA_025674565.1 Synodontis membranacea | reverse complement strand
GTCCAAGGCTGAACAAAGTTCTCTTTATCTGCCCATCTCTTTGCATTTCAACAATATAGCATAACTTTATATTACCAGATGTCGAGCCACTCTCAGGTTCAAGCTGCAGATGGTTAGAAAGCCTCAGCTCGTGGTTTTTAGACTTCTCTGCCGAAGGAAATGTAATTAAACGAGCCCAAAATCAAGTTTTGTTTCAAATTAGCATCAAGTTAAATAAAACACTTGTGTCTGAAAGATAATTCATAGAGTTATGTGAGCCGTCTTCCGTGACCTTGTGTGAGCCTGCACAAGCAATCTAAGTTGCATTTAAGATGAAACCCCCTCCCCCCCTCCGCTTTCCATCGTCTCTACCATCGTCTCATCTCTGCCACCTCGTCCTCCCACCACCCACCTCTGGAGAGCTTGCTGCCCAGCCCTGTGCTTTCACGTCATTAGATGCGAGGTTCATATTTCCATTAACGAATAAAGGGGCTCATCAGTGGCCTACCTCAACCAGTTGGCTAATTAGTTATGTAATAATGTGGAACAGCAGTCATGGCTCTTAATGGCCCGTTGATGGCAGGCAGATCAGAAGCAAGTCCTTTCTGCGCCCATTAGCAGCACACCAAGTGTATGAGGCTTTGTCGCCGTAACCGCACGCTGATATAATCACATGCGTCACACTCCTCTCAGGCGTACGTTTCAACACTCTACTCAGAGCCATTGTTTACTTAAGGCATGTTGTGTTGATAAAACTGAGGAGCACTTTCTAAAATTCGTGTACTGGGCTTGGATAAGGTCTGGCATTCGTACCCCCCGCCCCCCCCCAGTCCCCCCCCAGGAGTCAGTAGTCATCAAGTGCTCAATTCCAAGCCGAATACGAAGTTCCTGCAATACACAGCGATAAAGTATCACAAATACGACAAGTGTTTTAAATGTAGAGCATGATTCTGAAGGTTTTGATTCTGAAGTCGACAGTGCCAGCAGAGCGTAGAGGACAGATTGTGAAGTTGTAGTTAAATTAAGTTGGAGAAAGTGAGACAGCTCCAGATGCAGACGTGTGTCTGTAATGTGGTGGACATGCCCTGACCATGATGCCTACTCTGCTGAGCAGAACCCTGAAGATGGATGGGCAGCTCAGATCTCAATTGCCACTTTTAGCAATTCAGTCGTACACCAAATACTCTCAAAGCAAGTGAAGGGGAATATCCTGTCAGTCTCTTTACTCCATCATCCTGTCATTTTCATCTCCTATTGGCTTAAATAAGGGCCCATCTTTTTTCTCCCAGATGGATAAACTCCATTGCAGAGCAGCATGCACAGTACAGTATGTGTTTGTTGGTACTAGAGACGCAACTGAATATGAATACATTATTTGGAATGAACAGATAATGTGTTCTTAATTTAAACAAATACAGGCACAAATAAGAGGCACACTATTCTTTTTTTTTTTTTTTTTTTTCCTCGCCAGAAATGTCCACAGGGCGTCCGGTAGAGACTAGTGTACATCACGATTTTACTCCAATGCAGACGCAATAAGATATGCCATATGCTGTTTGTCAGATATGAAGCTTGCAGGACAAAAAAAGGGCAGGTTCATGTTAATTGTTTCTGACTGCCTGGGCTGGGTAGTGGGGGTTTAAATTAGGCAAAAAATTAGCTTATATTTTGAGAAATATAACTAAATTACTTTATTAGATAATATTTCTGGCATGTGCAGGCAAAAATAATAATTGCATGAGTGGGATTTTAAAAATAGTCCCTCTAGCCACTTTGAATTGGAATCCAAATACAGATACAGATATTTGGAGCATGACCAGATACAGAAAGTGGCATTGCGTTACACAAAGGATACTGGACTCAGGAGATACATAAGTGTGCCGGCTTCATTCCAACACGTATCCATGCCAGCATGGTGCTTCGTCTTGATGCCTCTGGTGTTTGTGTCGTGCCCGACTCTCGTTGTGTTTTGTGTTTTTTTTGGATCCCAGACACTTAACTGTGCATTGAGAAGTAGGGCCAAATGTCAATCAGCACAGCAGGGAAAAGAGCATGAGATGGTGGCAGGCTCAGGCAGAGGGAAGGGGCGGTGGCGGAGGAGAAAACGCCCTGGGTGGAATTGGTTCAATGATGAGGACCAGACGAGAGCAGTGAGACGGAGCGAGAGATGGGAACATTTCTGTGCAGAAAAACGGGGAAGAAAATCTAACTTTTTTGCCTGGAGACACTGCATGGCATGCTTCGCCAAACAGACACACATATAACTCACTGTTCGCATCGTGGAGCCGGTGGGGCTCCGGAGTAACGTCTGGGGAATATAAATATTGCAATTCCATACGCAAGCAGTTTTATTTCGTTTGTCGTACTTTCAGTTCTTTAACAACTGGAAACCTCTTCATTTACAGTGGCACTGGCTTGAGAGGTCAAATATAAACGCGCAGTGTAAAAGTAGCTACTCGTTTACATTCCCTGTGTTCTGTGTCATCCTCACGGTAGGAGAGCTGACGCCTGATGTTTGCTGTGTTCTGTGTCCACAGGTAGAATGTAAGAAAGCTCAACCCAAGGAGGTGATGTTTCCCCCGGGGACACGAGGGCGAGCCAGGGGTCTACCCTACACCATGGATGCCTTCATGCTAGGAATGGGAATGCTGAGTAAGAACACTCTTTCACAAAACCACTACCAGTCATAATGCAGTGTTTAACCAAACACCAAACACTGACATTTCCAGTTTCCACACACAGCGAGGACCGGAAGATATGATGATATCACAGTGATGTCGTGATGAATTGTGTCCCGACATGCTTTTCTTCTAATGTAAAGCCTGACGGACCTGGTTAAAACGTAAATCTCCATCTTCTAACATGGCCAGAATTTGCAGCCCCACCGGGTTTACTATTTACCTATTTGTTTATCAGGATAATAACACGTCGTTTTACTTCAGAGCTTTAATTTAAGCCGAATATTCGTTTTTTTTTAATCATTTAGCCTTGATCTGCTAAGTAAGTGACAGGGAGGGGTTAAAAATATATTCTTTTGCAAAGAACACCTGGCAAGAATCTGGCAAGGACCAGATGAAACCTAATCTTGGCATATAATGCTGAACGGCAAATACATCTAGACAGCAGATAGAGTTATCAGTGCAAACACACTGGCAGCGTAGTAAATAATCTTAAAAAATCTGTGCAGGTATCTGACAGATTGGCATTTAGAAGTAATTTAAATTCAGTCAGAGATACAGGGTGGTTGAGCGATATTTTCCATGAGTAGGGAGGTTTGTAGGAAAAAGAGGGCTTTCGCTTATCCACTCTTACTCTAGGAATGAGGAAAAAGAAAACAAAAAAAAAAAAAGATCAGAATCATACTTTGGAAGGACATATTAACATTTTAAAATCGGATTTATTAGAAAGGTCTTACTGTAGGAGCTCTATGATGGCTTATGTCCAAATAGTTACAGTATCGTTTGAGTCTTGCATGTAAATAACATCAACATAACTATAACGTTTTTTTGCATAGTTTATTTTTGCTCAACTTCTTAGTTTGTACTTGACGTTGTGTGATTCGAGTCATGCATTTCTCGTTTTTCTACGTAACCATATATTCTTTATAGCACTAGGTATTGCAATAAGGATTTTAAGTTTGTCACAGAGGTGGGCGTCTTATACGTTTCAGTAGGAAAAACGGGATTGCAGAACATGATTTAAGTACATAATTGGACCGTTGAGAGGACATTATATAATGTTTGCACTTTGGGGAACAAAATGTACATTTTCTCGACAGTGCCGTGGGTGTATAATAACAGTTCTAGCATGTACCTGTCACCGACATACAGGAGATGGATCGATATTTCATTGTGCCCAGAAATATAATTTTTTATCGACGGTGTACCATTAAACCAGTCGAAACTGGAAGCATTTTGATTTCACGGCAGTCCTTTGAAGTCTGACGTACAGAAGTTCACCACTTTACACTTGAAGAAGAACAAGCCGGCATGTCGCTGTGTTAAAAAGAGACGAACAGAAAAAAAAAAAAAAAGGCAGCAGCCTTCAATATGTTCTCCTCAGAGACAGAAGCACGGCTGGCACGCTCATGCTGGCACTGCTTTCCAGTTAATGCGGCCACGCACGGCTGCCATCTCCACCATCGTCTTGCCAGTGGAAATCTCGGAGCATTTGTGATGGGAGCTTCGCTCAGGAACAATGTGGAAATGTGTCCCCACACGTGTGTGGTCTCATTCTCTTTCTCTCTCTCTCTCTCTCGCTCTCTCTCTCTCTCTCTGCCACTCTTGCTCTAACCTGTCACACGCAGAAACCATCATGACATCCTCGATACCCGTCTGTGGTCTTTTCCTGCAAATTTGACTTTTGTTCCGAGGACAGGCCTCGCGGTTGCCGATATCAAGCCCCCCAGTCCCTGCCTCCCGGCATCTCTTCCTCCAAACAGCTCCAGTGACAAGAGATAATGACTGCGAGATTGATCGGCCGCTGAAAGTAACTGAAGCAAATAAATCGTTTGATGCCTGGTGCAGAATGCGAACAGTAGCTAATGGGAAGCTGCAGGAGAGGTCGTCCTGTCCGTAATTTGGCTTGATGAAGCATCCTCGCTCTGGCCAGTGTGAAATATGTTCTTGATATTTCAGAAACTGCACCAGGCCCCCAACTCGCACCCACCAGGGCAAAGCTCGCTGCCCCAGAGCGCAATGAAGTAAAATGATGTTAAGCATTCATTTCATTTGCTTGATTTTCCTGTGCTTTTCCGTTTCTGACATGAGGAGAGGGAAAAAGATTTTCATATCTAAACACAACTGGGGTGGCTTCGCCATGTTTGTCCATCTTATTGCGCGGAAATCCCAAGCACTGCAGAATGAAAAGTCCTGGCGGTGGAGTCAGTCCTGATCCAGCACAGATGGAGTCAAACTGAACATCCAGGGGTGAAGACGACTCGCTGTGTTTCAGGCTGGATAAGTGTATTTGTTGTTCCGTGTTGTACAGCATCTCGTAATTAAGGGTTAAGTCTGGATTATGCTTGCTTTTATTTAGGTGTACACAAGTCGGTGTATTTATCCTGTCTTCGTTTTGAGTGTCGCTTGTGTACATCTTCAGGAATTTAGCTCTAGGGGTCTGCATGGTACAAAACCAAAGTAATCAGCAACATGCATACTTGTGTACTATATACGTAAGTTCTAACACTAACTGGTTCTCCATTTGGGGTTGGTTGAGTTTGAGAAGTTGCTCATGTAGCCTCCAGACCTACCGAAAAGTCTGTTTTGCGTATGTCTGTAAATTCTAACTTAATAAATACTTCTGAATGTAAGGTTATAGTATTTGATTTGTGACAGAGCTGTATTTGATTAGATGACCCCTGAATGTTTCAGAAAGAGCTTTTCAGTGTGCATGAAATGGGCAGACATTTTCTATTCCGACTTGGAAATCTGATGGACAGGAATGTTTTGGTGCTATTTAGCGGATGGCATTTTACCCCAGATGTACAGAAAGTGACTAGGTGAGTGTGTGAACAATGCTACTTGTGTTGGTACTACTGATGTCTGCCCAAATTCACACATCAAGTAATAGCTAGGTGTTAGAGGTTAGGGTAATCTCTGAGTAAGGGTTAGGCCTACGGTATAGGAGGACTTGGATCAGGTCCAGCTACCCCCTCTGAAGTTTTGGTTCTACAGAGTTGACCACCTCAGAAATCTTTCCTGGGTTTTAGAAATTTACGAAAGGCGCGCTGTCGTCGTTAGTTGGAATTTTTCGTCATCAGACTCAGTGCTTGGACTCGGATTTCTTGCTCCAGCAACACTGCACTTCAGGCTGACTCCATTTGAAGTTGATGAAATTCTCGGCAACGTGCATTTCTTGACCTTATTAGAAGTTATAGCAGATCAGTGGGCCAGTGTTGAACAAACAGAATAAACGAAGGAGATGAAATGAATGAAGTGGGAGACGCAATGAGGAAGAGAGTGAGTTAAGAGTATGTGAGTTCATTCGCTTGCAGCGCACTCTTATCTAAATGAAATTGGAAAAGCAGGACAGCGAAACATTCCTTTTGGTAATTTGCATACAAAAATCAACAAGGCTCATTATTCAAGGAACTGTAATTCCTTATGTGCCAAAATCTCATTAGAGCTGCACTCGGAGCGCTCGTGTTTACCACACCTAATCGAGCCATTTATCTTTATTGTGTTAAGCCTCATGTATGTTTGCTGAAATTAATACACATCTCAGCCCGCGCAAAGTGCGGCTTTACCAGATGGATAATTGATTTTAAAGTGAATCCAAACTGTTGAGCCATAAAATGGGCGCATTAGCATGCATATTAATAACACAAATAAGAGGGTGAGGCCGACGCCAGTGGGCCAGATTAGGTGACAGCCTTTACTTATCGCGTTGCCAGGAGACGGAGGGTGCCCACTGCTTCAGTGACAGGGCTTAATGAGTCTTCTTCATGTCCCTGGCCTCTCGTTCTGTCTTCCTATGCCTCTGACTCTGTCTTGTCCCCCCCCCCCCCCCAGTGAGAGTATGACAGAAACACGCAGGCCTCATGCTTACCTGTTAGAAACAGGTGAGTAAAAGGTTGACACAGGAAGCTGAATCGGAGGACAGACAGGACTTCCAGTGGAATATAAATGTGAAAGTTTATTTATTATGTGTTGTCGGTAGGCTCTAAACCTACTGATGCAAAAGGGGGAAAAGGCTTGTACAGTTTGCTCCATAATTATTGGCACCCTCCACGAATGGTGGTTTATTCCCACACTGATTACATTGAAATGGAAAACTGCTAGCAATGAAGATCTTATTTAAATGATAGTATTTTCTCTCAAAACTGTTTACTGTAAAAGCATAAATTTCTCTTCCTCTTTAGATATTTGACCAGTTTCTGTTTCCCTTGGGTATTAATATGAGGGTGCACACACGTACAATCACCTCGTCACAACCCAAAGATCTTTCAGCACTGAAGAGACAGATAGATAATTAAAAATTCCACATGCACAAAGCTAATAATATAAAGGAGTATAAAATGTTCTGCATAGAAGAAAATCACTCTGTAAGTGTCTCAAAACATGTTAGACGTTATTGGAAAAGGCTCAATGCTTTACCAAAGCTCAGGGGACTCTTTACCGAACATTAATTGCAGGGAGGGTGCTGATAAGTTAAAAAAAATAATAAAATAAAATAAACAAAACTGACACATCTTAAAAGAAAACTTTTCATGATTGTTGTGTGTAATCTGAAAATAACATTATTTGCGTATGTTATTTATTTTTATCTTCATTTTTACTCATTTTATTGAAGGATGCCAGTTCCTTTGACGCTGGCGTCTCAAGAGTACATCATCCTTCACTAAATAGAGGTTATTTATAGAAGACAGTGCAGGAATCACTGATGATTTCTCAAAAGTAGACAAAGTTATTCTTAGGTCAAATATTTCGTTTGCACTGTGTAGCAGCAGTAGTGTGGTGTGTGAGGACGGGGCTCAGTTCAGACCCTTTCTTTGCTGATGCTCTGCCAGACACCACATTAATCCCCACTGTCAATACAGACTTGACACACTACATTGATAGTAAGCTCTTTAAATATCACAGGAAAAGCCTATGTCATGTATATTTATCTAGGGCATCTGATTCCTCTTTAGAGGGAGAGTACACAACGCAGCTTTATTCACACAGGAGAAAGGACAGATCTCTGTAAACAAATGATACAGCCACCAGAAAACAGCACGTAAATGTGGCAGCTTCAATGTTACCCAGAAGGTCCACGTACTGATTTATCTACTGCGTACTCAGGGTCAGGGTCTGAATAACACCAGCTGTACAAAGGAAAGCAAAGATAAAAGATTGGGGTTCTGGCAGCACGGTGATGCATGGGTTAGCCCTGTTGCACAGCAGGAAGATTCTGGGTTCAAACCTGCTGGCTGACTGGGGGGGAGCAAGCGTGTTCTTTCCATGCCCGTGGGGTTTCCTCTGGGCGCTCCAGTTTCCTCCCACAGCCCAAAGACATGCAGATTAGATCAACTGGCTCCTCCATCTACCCATGGCATCTTGCATCGTAGGTGTGAATATGAGTGTGAATGGTTGTTCATCTCCGTGTTGGCCCTGCGATAGATCTTCCCACGGTGTAACCCCACCTCTCGCCCGAAGTTAGGCGGGATTGGTTTCAGCTACCCCTCAACACTGGCCGATAAGAGGTATAGATGATGGATTGATTGGTGGATTGGGGTTCCCAAAAAAAACTTGCACGAATATTTTTAATAGTGAACATGAATAAATTTTCCCAGTCGTGTCAGAAAAACTACAAATCACACTTGCAGACACCTTATGTATTTCATATCGGTAGTGTTAATTCATAATTAATTCATTTACATTTTAATTGGATATTGTGTATGTGTAATTGAATTACATATCCAATTAATTGTTTATTACAATGTGAAATAAATAGAACTGTTTATAAATAAAACAGTTTTAATGAGTGAGTAGTAGAGATAGCAGAGGTCATTTTATTTTCTACTTTCATCCAGCAATTCAGAAACGCGTTAAAGTGTTAAGAAGTCGACTTGATGTTTATGTCTTTCACTCAGTCGATAAGTTACTTGATGTAAAGGAAAGATATATCCACGTACCTATTAAACTGATTCTCTATAATTGCATCAGTTTAATAGCTGATTGGCTCTGATTCACTATTGCCAACAAAGTCCGTGTTAAACTCGTTTGAGGAGGAGATGGTGTCTGTCAGTCAGAGCTCCTGCCGGTTTCCTTCACATGCCTCTACTGGTCAGTCACTGAAGACGTGAGCTGGCAGTTTGAAAGCTTTGGTCTCGAAGAGTGACTTTTCCGATCTGCCACGCTTCATCCACATCTGAAGTGCCTTTCCAAAGCTCTGAGGCATCACAATCCTGTTTGTGAAGAAGCTTAATTCAGTCTTAAATCAGGCTTTAATGCCTCAGACTGCTCGGGCTGGTGGTGACGATGTTGACCTCAGGCAGTCATGATTGCCATCTAGTTGATCCAGTCTGATGGTAGATTCTGCCCACCGCTTTTGATGGATGATGCTGACAGGTTTAATTATTTTTTGTTGTGTACCAAGGGCTCCGCGTTAAATAAATAATTAAATGCGGAAATGATTTAATAAATGTTGTAATGAGCAATTAAATGCAGTCAGTGTAGTCATTTAAGTTTTGTAATTTATTAATTATCCTTTACAATAATTATTTTTATTTCTTTATTTCAATATTAACTTTAAACTATAATGGACAAGACCAGGGCTCAAGTTTATATAACAATAAGTTGTAAATAGAAAATAGTGTCGTAGTGTCAAGTGTTTCTAGGCAAAGTGTCATATATATATATATCTCATAAATGTTGATTGATGGTATGAAAGATGGTCTGTTTCTTTTCCTGCTGTCATCGTGATTCTTGTCATGACCTACATCTCAACTTGAAAACTCTGACCTTGCGTTCAAAAGTATTTACTAATTCAGAAACCCCAAAAGACTGGTATGCAAAACAGAACTTTGGTAGGGTTAAAGTCTACGTGAGAGGTTTTCGAAAATCAAGCAGTAACTGTGAAAAGAAAACCAGTTAGCGTTAGTATTCAGTAACCGTCTAGAATAAGACATAAGGTTTGAGACACAGCACTAGAGTGTTTACTCAGTGGCAAATAGAGTTTCACATGATGCAGTCAGTACTGTCCCCACTGTTTAAATTGATAATCCACCACTCGGATGCAAAACCGTTCTGAGCATGTGGACAAGCAATAGTCCAAAAGGATGCTTCAGGCATCATTCAGCCTCATGGCAGCTCCTCAAATGCACTTAACACAGAAAGTGCTGGACATAGCAAATCTAATCATTTCAACACATTTCCCATAGCAAGGTGAACGTGTTGTTCTACAGTATTTATAGCAGGCAGTCCCTAAATGTTTTATTGAACGTAAAGCGCAGCGTGCACTAAAGCGTTAACATTTTCGTAACGTATTTGAGATATTTTTAAATTGATGGATTCATGTTAAAAATGTAGTAGTGTAGTGGTTCAGATCCACTCTCTTTCATATTTCTCCACTATCTTTCCATTCTCTTCATGTCAGAACAGTGGAGATTCCTGACGGACTTCAGTTAACATTTGAATTTGCCCATGCTGTTGTTTGATTAGGTAACGTAAACAGTAGGGAACTGAGGAAAATAGCCAAGCTTACTTAAAATATAGTACATAATCTAAAGCGTTTACTGATTTGACGTTTGTGGTTGCTGTGGGTGGCATGGTGGTGCAGTGATTAGCAGTCTCCTCACAGCAAGAAGGTTCTGGGTTTGAACCTGCCCCCCCCTCCCGACTGGGGCATTGCACTGTTTTCTCCCACATCCCAAGGACATGGAGATTAGGTCAACTGGAAACCCTGGGTGTGAATGTGAGTCTCCATGTTAGCCCTGCAATAGATGACCTCATAAGATCTTTACAGTGATACAGTTTGATGACTGTGTTCGGTTGCCACATTTATTCAAATGAACTGTTATGTGCTGTGATTGAAGCCTGGCCAGATAATTAGTGTCTGGGCACTTGCTGTAATAAGGCATTGTGGCAGAATAAGAACAATGACTCGATGGGCCTCGGTTTTGCATGGAGGCTCAAGCAGTAGCCACTCGTCAGTGTTGGCAGGGAGACAGCCCGAGCATGTGCACTGGGTCTCATCCTAGTTTTTTTTTTTTTTTTTTAAAAAACAGCACCACCAAGATGCACTCCAACAGAGACAGGCATGCAAATACTGCCGATTTGCTATTTTTTATTTATTTATTTTGCCATGGAGAAGTCAACGATGTATTTCAGAAAATGAGCCGCTGGGAAGCCAAGTAGCTCACCAAATCGCCTTCATTTAAAAGTTCTGCCTCAGCAAACAGCGGGTAAAACAGATTGCGAGTAAATTCTGGACTAGAGCTAGCTCTGTCTTTCACTCCACTTTGGAATGACTTTTGCAATCGCTCGATCATATTCCTGCCATTCTCATCCGGTATTAGCGTGCAAGCGGCTGAGGCTCTGCGGTTCGGCGAGACTCTAATCCGTGATGTCCTGGCACAGCTATCAGCTTGCCATTGTCTCGCGCTGTCGTGTCCTTCATGATCGATTAGCCCAGGCTATAAAAGAAAGGTTATCGATCAATGACAGCAGAGTTGGGAGGGGGGAGAAAGGGAGAGAGGTGTGACAGCAGCGAATATGTCCGCTTTCACCGCCACAGGGAAGAGGATGAGCTCCAGGGAAGAAAACGGCTATCACTTCTTATGATACTTACACTGCTCATTACCTCGGCATGTGCTTCCCCATCTTGCTAATCTGTTATCTAGCACCTATTTGGAAGGTGTTTGTGGAGGGGGAAATCAGAAAGTGTGAATGTGTGTGTATGGGTGGTTGAGCAGGTACAATTGTATTTTGTGTGAGTGTGTGTGTGTGTGTGTGTGTGTGTGTGTGTGTGTGTGTGTGTGTG
>JAOVYU010000063.1:16663938-16679029 GCA_025674565.1 Synodontis membranacea | reverse complement strand
GTTATTTCATGTCTAGAGGGCTCTAATAATGTTAAAAAACGTATTTAGAAGGTCGTAAACAGGTTTTCTGTGCTCTAACTACACGGAAATACCACTTCACTTATCGCGGTAGAGTCTGGAACGGATTAACGGCGATAAACGAGGGTTTACTGCATGTCAAAATGATTGAGCTAGCCATGACTAAGATGACCAATGGTAAAAACTGGTTTCATATCAGACATTAACCAAGTTCATTAACCACACCTCCATCAGCATTTACACAAAGACTGTAAAGTCATTCACACGTAGCTAATAAACATAAATATTTTATAAAAGTAAAAGCTTCTTTCACTTTGCTCTCAATTGAATCGTGCACAGTTTTGTCCGTGCATCCTACTGCATTTAATCAGCAAGTTTTAAATGTGTTGCCTAATCGACGTTCTGTAGGTGCTGCACTTTAATTCTCAAGAAATATTCTCCAAAAAGTGAACATTAAAATGAAATTAGAATAATCATCACTTATGGAAATTTTAGCTTCATGCAGTATCTGGGTAACAAGATAAGATAACAGAGTGGAGAAATGTCGTCATCAATGATGGCATACACTTAAGGATCAAGCAGCTTGCTGATTCTGATGTAAAGCATGATATTCGCTATAATGTGATGCATACTGTAGGTCCTAAGAGAGTTGCTCCTGATGGAAAGCTTTAATGTGGGTTGCTAGAACCTTACAGTATGTGGGTTCCTAATGCAGACTCGATTAGGAAAAATGACCAGTTTTACCAGATTTTGTCTAATGTGTTAATGTTCTTACCCAAGTTCAAGTAGTTTTCAGACTGGATAGGATTTCCGGACACATGTCTTTAAAGTACTCTTGATGTCTGTAGTGATCGATTTCCACAGAAGTGATCTGTGTATAAATCTCAGAGTGAGTGGGAGTGTCTTCGTGATATTCGCATGGTCTTCACTCTAAAAATTTCATGTGTTCTACAACCAATTTCA
This sequence comes from Synodontis membranacea, assembly GCA_025674565.1. Lineage (NCBI taxonomy): Eukaryota > Metazoa > Chordata > Actinopteri > Siluriformes > Mochokidae > Synodontis > Synodontis membranacea. The sequence goes on along the minus strand of JAOVYU010000063.1, from coordinate 16,678,048 downwards.
ATAGAAATGATAGTTTGGGCTTTATTACTGTATAAGTGCTTGTGGGGGTTGATCATTAAGTAGTAGGTCACTTGATCATGCAATGTATGTAGCCTGTAACTGTGCTTGGAACGCGATGGCTAAATATTATCTAGCATGATATTTTATTTTGAAACACTTAGAAGTTTAAACTTCATATAAAATGTATTGTTCTGCATTTTAAACTCAGCCAGTACTCGTCTTTATACTGAAAAACAAAGCATAACAGTATGCACATTTAGACATTTAGAATATATATTGTCTGGGGATATTCCTACTTGCCATTTTATAGAAGCCAAAATACAATGATCTTTCCAGATTGTTTTAACTGTTCTTAAAAAAAAATTACAAATGGCATAACAGATTCATAAGGGACTAAAATTCCAGAGATACTCCAGTAATAATCACATTACCCCACTTCCCAATTTACATCTAATCCAGTCTGAATACTGCTTAAGTATTGTACAGTTGAATGGATGTTTTGAAGATTCTGATAGTAGAGCCTAGACTTAAGTGTATAGACATGAACCTCAGTGTTTGAGGATTTTTTTTTGGCTCCTGTAGTTAGCTTAGCCCATGACTAATGCCATGTTGCTTGTAAAGTTTGCCCAGTGATGGTAACATTGACGAGATCTGAAAAGTAGCTACAGTATTTGTAACAGAGGGTAGAAAGTTTTGGACTTTCTCATACTTTCTTATTTGGTTTGGTTGGAGATATCCCCCAATGGTTTCTTAATATCTTAATATCTTAAGATGGTTCTGGGTGAAGGTACCCGTCATTGTACTTTCTGTGCATCTTGGATGTGCCACCATTTCCCAATCCACTCATGTGCTGTTCTGAAAGTTCACCTCAACACGCTGAAAGTGTAAATGTGTTCACACATGGATACAGATTGTGTAAGGAGAGGGATTTAATATGTCCTTCTTTAAGACCTGGTCTGCTTCTGCTCAGGTAACCTGGTCTCTAGGGGTGTTGAATACGTCGGTGTTTGACTTGTGTTTCATTATCAAAGCTGAAAGTAACATTCCCAATTGGGTAAAGTGCTTGTATGAATGTGTGAGCAACTCTAGAGCTTGTTTTCCTAATTAACTGAGCTTCCTCTCGCTTGGTTGCATGAGCCAGAGAGGCTGTGTTCATCTCCTCTGAGATAGTCCTTACTGTTGTGATCTGGCGTTAGGATGAATCGTGTGTAATTGCTCCAAGTGATGAGCAGGTTTCGGGATGTGTTTGCCTGACTGCAAGACGAAATTGTCAAGGTCATGCATGAGTTTCCTGCTTTCTTGTTCTGTGCCTAGAGGGCACTAGTGAGTGTTCTTTCTGAATGTCAAGATGCAATGTTTGTCTTTTCTCTGGAGAAGAAAGCTTAAGAGTGATCATCACTCTCACAGCAGGTGTGTGGGTGACTAGGGTAGTGCCTGCTAACTACGTTTCTGTTTAAATGAGTGTCGTGCTCTTGATGATAAAAGAAAGTGAAGGAATATCAGATTTTTTTTTGCAGTCTCACCAACTATTATTTTTTTTTAATCTTTTCTTTTTCTGCCTGGCTTGACACTAGGAAGTTTACCCCTGCTCCTTAACAGACTGGACTTCAGATGTAATTATTAATTCAGTAATTATTAATTATGTTCTTAATCAACAGCTGTTCTTTGCTCAGGCTACAGGGATGGAGTCTAGTTGGAGGCGGCACTACAAACAACCAGGACATTTTTGTGATCTTATGCAAACCCTCCGTGATATTGATTTTCAGAGTGGATTGGTAGTCAGATTTTCTACCTAAAATAGGTGTTTAGTCAAAGAATCCCATTTTCATTGCTAAGAGCATGCTGATGATAGCCAAGATCACTGCATTTAGATCTTAACTTTTCTTTAAGCATTTTAGACACTTAGCAAAACTATAGACTATAGCTTATTTTGTTTCGGTTTTTAGAGATTCCAGGTATCTAAAAAAAAAAAAAAAAAAGAGGCAAAATAACTGAAAGGAACTTGGGCCATGGAAAAACCATGGATTTGTTTTAAAAAAGATCAGAAATCACCTGGGCTTCATGTGTTGTCATGTGTTTTTAGGCTTAAGATCTTGCAGTTTTGTTGTCTTCCTGCACGAGCAAGCTAATGTCCAAGGGAAATCAGAGCTTTGCATGGAAGAAATTCATGTGAATGATGTGAATAAGCACCGGATGACAAAAATGATTCTAGCAACACAATGTGCTTTAGATCCTTCTCTTAATCCACTCGGTCAAAAGGCTTCAATTAAGAAATCATACTAACTTATTATTAAAATATGAACTAATATTCTGATAATAGTATTCCCAAATTGAGTTCACCTATGGCTTCACCTGAGACTGACTGTAAATTACTGTAAATTAAAGCCCAAATTAGCAGCAAATTGCAAATGCTCATTAGCCTGAATTAGCTCTTGCGCCTTTTGGTGCCGTGGTCACCGCTGATATTAAGTGGCAGTTCATTTTTACCAAACAGTAAAATATAATCTGTAAATAACTAAAGACAATTATACTTAAAACAGGATAGATTGTGTTAACTAATTGTCAACTAAATCCCTAAACTAAAATTTGTTAGACTGCATTCAACACATATATATATATATTTTTTTGCTAATGAGATTAAATGGTAAAAGGGTATGTCGGTGTGTAATAAATATTGAATGCGAGAGGCGGAAGCGTGAACAAGGCCGTTTTCTGCTGGTGAGAAACGGCGAGGATTTTTCTTTGTGTAGTGTAATCTGGAGTAGACTGTTCAATCTGGAGAAATGAAGCTTAAAGCCTTATTTTAAAGGTTTCGCTGTTACAACCTGAAATTAATTTACACCCTTGCTTAACTGGAATTATATCATGTATCTACAGACAGTACCCCATAATATTGAAGTGGGAGGAAATTCATTTAGTTGGTGAAATTATATATAAGTAAAAAATAAAAAAAGGGAAAATGTGTTGATTGGAGTGAAGTATTTCAGAACACAGCCCCTTTGTTGTGAAACCTCTAAATTAGTTTGAGTACAACCAATTGTCATCAGAAATCACATAATTAGTTGAATGTTAAGTGTGCAATTAAAGTGTGTTATGATCACTACATTCATACACGTGTTCATGATACGACAAGCCTAAACAAATATCATGATGAAGACCAAGGACATATCAGAATACGTATGTCCAGGACAAGTTCTGAAAAAAGTAACATTGAGGGCTTGGCCATAAAAAGCTTGAACGTCTAATTAGCAAAGTTATATCATTATTAAAAGTGGATAGATGTGGCACAACCTCAGCTGTGATTAGAGGAGGCTGTCCAGTTAAAGTCAGTGACCAGTTAAAGGATCATTATAGAGAGAAGCAACCAACAGGCCAGTGGTAACTCTGAAAGAGCCGTGCAAGGCAAGGTAGTAACATTACACAATTTGGAAAGTTCAAGGCATAAATGCTTATGCAAACTATATTTATTTTATTTATTTATTATAATTTTTTATGTATTTAATGGTCTGCGTTCGTTTGATATACTGGTTCACATTGTCAGTTTTAGATTCCATCATTCAAAAATCAAGACCTGAAATTTTATAGCCAGTCTAAAATATCATTTTGAGCTCTGATGTCGTAATGTCTTTATTTTATGTTTGTGGATTTATTTCAGTTTCTTGCCTGAAGCTTTTCCCTGTAATGATTCGACCTGAAATATAAACTAAACTAAAATGGCAAACAGATCCAGGAAACTATTGCAATTTTTTATTTTAATTTTTTTTTTTTACCACAAGATGAATTTCCAAGAAGACAGTTAACACATGCAGTAAGTTAGCGCCACTGTTCTGTTTCACTGCTAATCCTGTTCTAAAATCGGCTTTGATTAGGCATTAGCAGCACATTAAAGGTCATTAAGGCCACTAATATCAGGGTGTTGGGGGGGTGTCTGTGTTGAAGAATAGGAGGCAACCCATAAGAGACAGGGCTAATTACAATTCATTTCTCTATCTGAACCCAACCATCTGCCAGTGTCAGGCGCTTATTGTCTATTGGCTCTCAATCATGAACAGGCCGCTGAATCCGAAGATGTGTGTTTTAATTAGAGAGCTGCCGTATAATTATATTTATATTTTAATGATGACTTTGACAAAGAGTTTGAATGACTGTCCTTCATTGTTCACTGAAATGATAATATTTAATTATAATGTTTGAACATGCCAGATTTAGGTGCCTGAGTGTTTTTTTTTGTCTCTCTGAAGCCCATATAACACACACACACGTCTTCTGATATTATTATTATTACATTAGTCTTGGGTTTATTCTGCTAGATAGCTTGTGAGCAGCAGATAGTTGGTCAGGCAGTCAGTATGAATCCAGAAGCATGTTTAAAAAAAAAAAAAAACCCTGTAGTGCTTTTATGCCAGATGTTACAGCTTGTCTAGACTCAGCTTGGTAAATTAACCAGGATCCGGGATGTTGTTTCTGTTTCCACCATCACACAAGCTGTGCTGTACAGTACCTGTGCTGAATAAGATTATGCTTTTTACTCAATTACCATGTAAGCAAAGCCTTTACATATGGGTGAAGTTAAAAATATTGGAAGGCTTTGACTGACTAACAGTCACTGATTAGCCCTGATTAATGTGTGCAATTGGATTCACTTCTCGAGCAGCATAAAAATCTTCATTAGAGCGGTGGGTACCTTTTTGAATCTTTTACTTTTGGCTGATTTAACACTAAACACAACAGATTTGTCTCATTTTTGACATTTCTTCCCAACATTAAATATAAATTCCATTATTTTGTAAGTTAAGGGGTGCGAATCTCCCCTTTTCACAATTCAGTTAGGCACTGACGAGGGCTTATGGGTGATTTTGCGATTCAAAATCATCTCTCTTTACGGCCCTATACGGAGGTATGACGTAATGGTGCAGTACACCCTCACTAGTGCCCTACATACATAGTGTAAAATACCATTTTGAGACTCCGCCACAGAAAATATGTTCCTTGTTCCTTGTTCCTCCACTTATACGTTTCAGGCTCCAGATTTCACATACTGAAATCACTGTTTTGTTGTGCCCTACTTCCACATCAAGTCGGCGAAAAAATATGCAAAAGGAAATCTGCGTCTGGCAGTGTTTTGCTACAGAGGGCCGCAGTGTCATGGTGTGAAAGTTAGAACTGTGTGTTGGGACAAAAAAAAAAAAAGAGTCTTGACAGCAGACTGTTTTATTCGCATGCCTGTAGGAGTGGGCAGTTCAATGGAAGAGATGATGCATCATTTCCAATAAGTATATCTCCTTTAAAAGTTTACAACTATGGACATCAATGGGGTAACTAGATTGCAGATTTAGCTCATTTTACCCCAGAAGCAGCACTGCTCGTGGATGGTTCCAACTGAACAGTCCGTTGCTCCATGAAGCGTTTATTTATACACCATTTGCTGCATTCACATGGAGCATTCGATTTCATTTCCTTCCCTGGTTTGGTGCAAATACCTGTTCTGATGTTATTTTAAACTGTGATCGTAAAAAGTGTCTTAATCCAACGAGATTATCACTCCTAAACTCTTAACGTTCGTGACATTTGATGCCATAAAGTTCCACTTTCGCCCTGCGTTTAATATTTCCGTTCATTACTTCACTATATTACGGCTGTCACACTCATAAACACGTGCACCACCACCGACAGGAGGAATGTTTAATTGCAGAGGAAAAATGATACTTGATTACGCTACATTAAATGTGTTTTTCCCCCTCTCCTAACGCTTCACTGAATATCCGTTCATTAACTCTTACAGATATTTGAATATTAAAATTAGGCAGAGCCCTAATTTTAATGTTGTCTGGTAAAGTTACTCCAACTTCTCTGCACTTTCGCTAAAGATTAAAGTAATGGCACACATACATGACTGTGTTTGGGTGTACATGCTGCCTTTAAAACTTACTGTAGCTCAATAAGGCGACCAGCGGTATCTTATCATCAAAGTTAAGAGATATGCCTGCTTTTATTTCTTTTTTTAAAATGATTCCCAGTAGTATTTTACTACTTGTGTTTATCTGAGGTTTTCGATAACTGAAAGAGAAACTCGTCCACCTGTCATGAAAAGTGAAACCCTATTGCATGCACACACACACACACACACACACACACACACACACACACACACACACACACACACACATATCAGTCGTAGGCCATACATACCTGTTTCCTTCATCTGCATCACAAATGCCCAAAGTGAATTAAATAGCACTTGGAAGAGAGCAATTAATCCCAGATGTCTAATCTGCTAATAACAGCAGAGAGAGCCAGTAAAACAGGGAGAAGATGGAGCCAGTCTTGCCTGGGCCTCCTCACAAATCACCCTTCTGTTCAGCACCCCAGGCCCACCACAGCTATAGCTGCTATTCACGCAGCCTGGAGACCAAATTATCCTCCTGATTGATTGAGTTCCAAAGCATAAACCACCAAGACCAGTGACAAAGAAAGATTTGCCTGCTCGACTTTACGACTTTGTCTCGTTCGCATTACCCCACCCTGACATGAGCAGTGCCAGGGAGATAAGTGTCTTAAGTGGACTACAGAGGGCTTCGACTGTCTCGCCATCTGCATATCACTGTTGTGCTGCCAGTGTTGGTCATGGTTAGACTTCAGTTTAGTATGGTTTTGCTCTGGACAGATCTCTTTGGCGTTTAGTAAAACAAGTGGCTGTCAGAAGCCCAGAAGCATCTGCTGCTCTTCTTCTCCTCCGCTTCTGTTATGACAAGGTTTTGTGCCCGGCTATAGAGAGCGTAATTGCACTTCTGTAAATAATAGTGTCGTACTGCCTTGATTTAGAGTATTAAGTAACGACTGAACCAGCGTGTCGTAATTCCTTTAGAGCTACCAAAAAAAAACCAATGGAAAACGATACTCATGGAAAAGGATTAGACAAAGCTGTAGTAAACATTTGTTGCGGATGTTATTGATTTTGCAGACAGATGTTGATGTACTGTAGTTAGGTTATAGATCTGGCACTTAACCCTTTAATGACGCCGTGCTGCAATTTTTCCTCTCTTTATGCCTTAAGGAGGCACACTGGTTTTGTGCATTTAACCAGATTGGAAAGGCTTTAAAAAATAATGTGTTGCAGTAAAATGGCGATATAAGCAAGCCATCATATCTAAAAGGCTCATCTGCGTTTTGTGGCCTTGCTGGGTGTGCTCTCAGGAGATAAGCGTGGAATGAAGACATGGCTATTCATGCAGAAATGCTCAAGAGTGCGCTAGCTTCACTGTAGCTTGGTGAATATATTAAGCGCAGCTCCTGAGACAGAATCTACAATACCCACAGGCAGCAAATCACACTGGAACAAGATAGAGTTTATGACAAAGAACTGAGGTATAGCTGGATTACACTTGGGCTATTTGTCTTTTTTATAGCTCAGCCTAGTACTTATTTTTCTTTTCTTCTTATCTTCTGTCCACTTTCTGCCCTCCTCTCTGGCCTATGTTAACTCCTCTCTGTTGTTATCCTGCAGGCTTTCCTGCGGCGGCGTATGGTCCGATGGCAGCGGCGGCAGTGGCAGCAGCGCGTGGTTCAGGTAGGGGGGCCCGTGGAAGAGGCGGCTACGCAGCATATCCGCACAGCACAGGGCCAGGTAAACCCCCTGGCCAAATATCCGTGTGCTGGCCGCTCTCTCCATGCTGCTCTTAACTATAGCCGCCTCTGTCCTCTCTCACACACAGTCACACAAACAATTTATTAGATACAAACACCAGGACCGTGGAGTTAAGGGAAGGGATTTCCTAAGCCCTTGCTTTATCCTCCACATCTCCTACCCTACAAAAAGTTGTGATTAGTAGAGTTCAGCATCTAGCGATTGACCTGAGACCACTTTTGCCTTAAGGCGCAGTCACATTAGTGTTTCAGCAGCGTAATTACTAAAGTGAACTTAAATGTATTTAAACCGATTTTACTGTGATCAGTGGTTTCACATTTGGGTGACTTTAAGGGTGTATAATTTTCACCTGAAGATCTCAACCTGTTTCAGTACGGCAGATGAAAAATGAAGGAGCTCGTTATTTTAGCAGTAAGCAGGCATGTGTTTTTTATATAATGTTTCCTTGGCATTCCATCCAGGGTGTATTCCTTCCTTGCACACAGTGTTCCCAGAATTGGTCTGGACCTACCGCAGCCATGACTGGGGGGGGACAATTGAAGATGAAGGAATTTATTAATGTAAATTACTTCTTAAAAAAAAAAAAAAAGAGGCCATTGTGCAGTCAGCCAGGACGATTATACAGTATAACTTGTCTGTTTTTATCGTTCATTGTTTGAGCTAGCAGCCAATGCAAAGAGACATCCAAAAACACGGCTGTAGATAAAATGTAAAAAGGCCAACTTGAGGGACTGCCTCTTTATATTTTTTTCGCCGACTTAATATGGAAGTAGGGCACAACAAAACAGTGATTTCAGTATGTGAAATCTGGAGCCTCAAACGTCTAAGTGGGAGCACTTCCCTTACTAACATACATTAAGAATTCCTAATGTGACTGTGGCTTTGTTATTTGTACTGGTGAAGCTGGTCATAGGTCACAGATTAAGGTTGCTTTTTCAGTTTTATGTCATTTGCTATAGATGGAGTGTTTTCCTAACCTGACACATTCCCGTCGAACACTGACCGCGTGACTGAGTATGTTCATTTCTCATGTTTTTTTTAGTGAGTTCATCCACACTTAATCACTCCTGGCCATAACTGGCTTCCTCGAAGCGTCTTTGATCCACACTGACCAGAATTACTGAAGCTGCACATTTAGCAGTTTCTTGGCTGTCCTCCTCCAACTACGGCTATCGATCCAGCAGCCAGATAGCTTAATCAATCAGTTTGACTTTGTCGGTTTGATGCGGGGATGCTTAAATAAATAAACAGAGCAAAGGTAGGAGCTGCTAGTGCTCTCCTCACTGGCCTTTACAGCAGCGACTGGCCTTTACCACAGCAGGATGTGATGGCCTTGTCTAATTGGCTGTCAGAAAATGGGGTCTGAGTGCCAGTTTGATGTGGCCCCGTTATTCAGACAGCTCCCATACGCACACACACACATAAATACACACACATTCTTTCTGTTCTACACACTCTCACTTACACACACATTTATACACTTTCTCACACACACACACACACAAGACGCACACACTGGAGTGCTCTCCACCAACACCTGCTCTTGATCAGCCAGCCATCCAGCTTGGTGTAATTCGTAGACAGGCGTAAAAGTGGCTGTGCGCCGGGTCTGCCGGAGCTCAGTCGACAGAGCGTGAGCCAATCAGTCATGCCTCTCCACTCAATCAGACGTGTCTGATTCTGATTAGTGCCCTGCTAAAGCAACTAAGCCTGCAAAAAAAAAAAAAAAAAACCCACACTTGCACTTTGCATCTCTTTTCCATTTAAGGGTGTGAAATGCAGCAGCCTTGTTCAGAGAACGCTGTATGCATTAAATGAAACTCTCATGAGAAATGAATATCTCGGTAAGTGCTAACTCTGGTGCATTCGGGATAGTTTTGAGAGTCTTGCCTATGTGACAAACCGGACTTTCGAGATGCACAGCATCTCAGGTTTTGTCTGTTTTTTTCCCCCCATGAGATTGTAGGTTGCAATCTGACACGCTCTCAGTGTGGTTTATGGCAGGGCAGAGGAAGTCAGAGTGGTAGTAGTGCACTAGGCAGGACGTAATAGCCGACTGGCTCTCTCTGCTCCTGTCTGAAGCTGATGGGGAGCACACTCTCTCCATGGCTGCACTGTGACAGAAGCCGGAAAGCCATTGAGACAGAGTGCTGACATTTAACGGTGACCTTTTCGCAGGACTTCATCATCTATTACCCAGCCGATCTTAGTGCCAGGATGAATTTACACACCCCTGCTGTGCATACATTTACTGCTAGGTGCAAGGCGAGATGCATTTGTGTGTGGGCTGTTTGTTAAAAGCCAGTCACTCAGTACCAGAGCTAACTTAGCTTCGAGCACACAGTAGATGGCTCCTGCTGAATCGGACTTGGTCATGCTCTCACATTTGATTAATAAAGCGTCTCAGCATGCTTATTAAGGCAGCGAATTCCACATAAGCTAATAGTATTTGTCAATTTATCAGTATGCGTACTAACCGTGTGTGTAGTGGCAATGCGGTAACTAGTTCCACAATAAGATTTACTTTGGTCACATTTGGTCAGAGGCACGATTACCCCATTTGACAGAGCTGTATTTGGGACAATTTAAAATTTTCTTAAACATTTCTACTTATAGTATGTTAGCATGCATTTTAATTTAATGCATTTGAACACGTAGGTGTTATTTATTTTTTGGTTGCTTGTTTTTTCTCCTTAATATAGTGATGGCCAATTCCCACCCATCAGACATCTCTCCCCTATCGCAGGGCAGCTACCTGCCAGGGAGGGTGAAGGCTATCACATGCTGCCTCCAAGACACGTGCAGCGAGCAGAATGCATCTTTTCAAAACTGCTGCTTATGTGATGTCAGGAGGCGGTGTAACACTCTTGGAGGAAAGCTCGGTTTGCCCCCTTCTGCATGCATTGCCTGTTGTCTCTGTGATTGACAGGGGTGAGAGAGTATGAGGCCCCTCCTACACCGAGAGCACAGCTAGTTTTGCCCTCTTGTGCTTTTGGTCATGAACGGCCGTGGCATCATCGAGATGGGAGCTTGTGATCTCCAGATGATAGGGTGAACGCTTTTCAGAGCTCTTTTTTATGCCAAATGCAATATAGGGGAAGCTCAGACCGTAACCACGACAACGCTGTTACCATTCAGTTCTGACTGGTATCCGATTGTCCCATTTGACAATTTAGCTATGCAGATTATGATCATTATTCATTCTAATAAAGATCAGATATTTTTGTTAACTTTATATAAAAATCAAAATGAGAGAGCGTTTCTTGGTTTTCACTTGCTTTCTGAGCTGTGACTTGATTGGTCAAGTGATTTCAAGTGGAAAGTGTTGGCTGTGATAATGCCACCTTGTGGCCACTATCCATTATTTCATGTGTAAAATATGGAGGTCGCGCAACGAACACGTATCGACATACTAGATTTAAAGTACCATTCTTTAGACAGCTCATTCTGCCTTGAATAGTGATTCCATGCTTGAGGTGCCCTTTAACACTTGTAACTCTTAGGAATAATTCTTTTCAAACTTAGTTGTGAACATTGAATCTAAGAAAATAGTAGGAGGAGATATGACAAAAAAATATGACAGCACAACACTTGACGTTTGTATATGATACACAATATGCGTCATTGCACTGGCAGCAAAACTAGAGTGCTGCATTAAAACTATTTAAAAAAACTGTTCAAGAGTTTGTAAATACTGTTATTTAATTGCTACAAAAGCTACATTGTGACATGGCAACTGTTTTTAAAGATTAACATTTTTTGAAGATTAAGTTGCTACGATTCATTTCCATTCAGTTTGCAAGCAATATTTTTTGGGGAAAAAGAAAAGTAAAAGAAATTTTTCTTATCAAAAATGCAACATTAGCTTTCCTATTCTATATCAACTTAAATAATATTTTAAAAAATATACTTTGTTAAATAATATTTAAATTAAATATTAATATTAATATTAATACTATTTAAAAATATACTTTGTTAATTAAGAAATGTAATTAATTTCTTAATTACCAGCAATAATTATTTGCAAACATTTATAAAGGTCAAAGTAAAATACAATAGCCTGTTAACTGAATATTAAATGTTCCTTTTATTTAAAATGGAAAAGGTAACAACAGGGTTTTTCTGAATAATTCTGAACATTCGTGAAGGCTGCAGTCAGCTTAAGTATTAAACAGCTACCTCCATTTGCTTCTCTTTTCTTTGGCTTTTCGCAGTTTTTTTCTATTTCCGTGCTGAATCTGTTTATAAAGTAAATCGCTAATTTTTAGATCCGGTTTTCCCGGCATTCGAGCCGTGTTACTTCCGCCTACAGTGTCGTCATGTGCCTTCCTGTTATTGTACATCATTGTGTCCTCTTCTGTCTAAATAACACAGTTACAGCTAGGAAGAACTAAGAGAATAAGTGCAGTTCATTTTTTAATACCATCAAATCAAATCGGCATCAGTTTGTATCGCGATATATCTTTGTACGATATATCGTTACATGCTCACTCTGAAGTGTCTGAAAGAGTTCCCTTCATGATCATTTATAAAGGATGTGATCTCAGAACAGCTGGTTCACAAATAAGCATTAGCTAATGCGGTCAGAACGTTCTTATAAAATGTCCTGTTCAGAGAAGACTCTTCTGCATCAGAGTGTCACTTGCTCACATTAGAAACCGTTCATGTGATTCAGTCCTTCTGGCAGTCAGGCTGGTCAACAGGATATTAGTGGTCATGCATAGATGCTTTGGGATGCCACAAAGGGGGGAAAAAAAAATTGCGCGAATCTTCTAAATTTGACTAGGAAATTGTATGCAAGCTTTTATTTAAAGGCTAAAATGTAGGACCTGACGTGTTGCTAGTGTTTATATAATAGGTGTTGACCTGCTGGTCATGTCTCTGCTGTTTCTTTCTTGCTTGGTTTGAACCAGCTGAAAAGCTAGAGTCTGGGATTCTGAGACCAATTCCCTAGACACTCTGTCCTGCTCATACACCAGTGCAAGGTTTGTCTGGATCCCCCACCACCACCACAATGACATACTGACACATTCTCATTTTTCATTTACTCATCAGTTTCTTGATTTTAAGTTTCTTGATTTGGTTTCTTTTTCTTGATTTTATGATGCCTTACTTAAGCACTATTACACGCGCCGTTGCGCCGTTGCACTGAATATCAGCACGGCTGTCGTTCAGTGCCGTAGCCGTACAACGGCACAACCTTGAGTACGATAATGCTTTTATACAACTGTTCTATAAACAAGAAATTAGTATTGAGTGGCATTTCGGACACAACATGACCAGTGAGGCCAAACTCTCATTCTAGCACATTGGCTAGCTAGCTCACACTGGTGTGTACATTATTGTTAGAGGTGCTCCTGGGAAGAAATGGTGTCCCTTCTTCCTTTTTTTAATCGTCATCTGACGAGCTTTCGTATTTTAAGGTCAAAAGTTTTTTTTTGTGAAAAGTATCATTTTCCATGTCCGTCATCACTACCGTAGTAACTGTTTCAAATTAGGAAGCCTCATTTTATGCGGCGAGCACAATCATTCACGTACGAGCGGAGTGATACACACAGGGACACGTCTCAGTGCTGTTATGGTGAAATATCAGCACTCTCGGAACGCTGCTTGAGCAATCAAATTAGTGGACCCGAACTAACTGTTGTATAAAAATTCTTATACTTCCTACTCCATCTTGTTTTGTAAGTCGAATTACTTTCCCACCTTTCATATGCTTCCCAGATGAATGTGTCTTTTATTTTTCTCGAGTTCATTTCCTTCTGTTCTTGCATTATTCTACTATTCTTTCATCCTTTATCTATATGGCTATCTGTACTCCTCCTCTCCCCTGCCTGTTTCGGACCTGTTTGCGACACTGACTTGACTGTATGTGTTATTAGTAGTGGTCTTGTTCAAGGTAATGTAGCTGTAGCTCAAGCAGGTACTGCTTGTTACCTAGCACTGGAGAAGATATCTGTGTTTTAATGCTATGTAGTATTAAAATGCATTAGAAATCTGCACGCTAGAAATATTTATGGCTTCCTCTTGCATATGCAAACCTTGTCCTTTACCTAGAGACTGATAGCATGACATTTTAGTCGAAGAAACACCTCCAAGACCTTTTTTTTTTTTTTTTTTTGCTTGTTTTTTTGTTTCCCTACACTCCTCTTATACATGTGCAAGAGTGTAGCCATGTTTTAATCTGTATCTTTTACACTTTTAAATTATGAACTAAACCAGAAGAGAAAGTCGAGCCCTGCGACCATACAGAGGGCCAACATGACGGAAAAGATGAGTCACAATGCAGAGGTTTGCTTAATGCTGTAGATGTGGTGAAGATCCCATCCGTGTGGGCCATGTAGAGAAACTGGCAACCCTGTCTCACACACACACACACACACACACACACACACACACACACACACACACACACACACACATGCACACTGCTATGGATTACTGGAAAGTGCTCCTCATGTAACC
>JAOVYU010000063.1:16650367-16661790 GCA_025674565.1 Synodontis membranacea | reverse complement strand
GTGTGTGTGTGTGTGTGTGTGTGTGTGTGTGTGTGTGTGTGTGTGTGTGTGTGTGTGTGAGAGAGAGAGAGAGAGCAAGAAAGGAAGACAGCGTAGGGAGCTTGTGTCAGTCTCCATTAGTTGCTGTATGTGAACAGACAGGCGGTGGTCCACAACTGTGTGTGCATATTTGTGTGTGTGTGTGTGTGTGTGTGTGTGTGTGTTAGTGTGTCTTTTGTGTGCGTGTCCTGTTTACCGGCCGCAGGTGCAACCTGAGCCCGGCAGCATCTTCAGTGTCCAGCCGTCTGAGGTGGAAATATGAAACGTACCTCATACTCATTTGTCACCCCGCCTGATGAAGACAGATGTGTGTTTTTGTCCATCTCAGAGCGAGCTGTCCGCTTCCCTCCTCCATCTGCGCGCCAGAGTGTGTGAGCGCGTGTAAGGGACAAAGAGATCCATCACCGAGCAGAGGATAAATCATGAAGATCTGAGATATTTGCTTGATTAGATGTAATTTTCATAATTTAAATGTAATTTTCCGAGGCTATCCGAGCAAAAAATAGCAATGAGGCATTATCTATAGAGTATTTATGAGATGTCATCTGCTAAGAGGGAGAGCTGGTAATGATAATTAGTCACCTGTTGGCTAAAAAAGAAAAAAAGGAAGGGGGGAAAAAAAAATAACATCTGAGAATAGGGACTGATCGTCTCTGGAGGCAGCGAAGGCAGTTAGCAATTCTTTAAAGATGGCATAGGTGGAAGTGAAAAAGCTAATTGCAAATGTTCATAAATCCTGAGCTAATTTAGAAGAACATTTGACAAGTTCACTGACACTCTTCAAAAGGATTTGAGTGAAGTTGGCTTCATTTATGTGAGGAAAGATGGGAGAGATTCAGTCACTTTGAGATAACACTACTTCAGTGAGAGGAACTGCTGCTTCAGTGCTTTTTAAAGAGTGCCAGTCTGTGTTTTCTCTCTCTCTCTCTCTCTCTCTCTCTCTCTCTCTCTCTCTCTCTTCGTTGTGCGGATTCCCTCTCCAGCCTTTCCCGATGTATTTACCGTGTCTGACATTTCTGCCTACAGTAGATGATTGTGTGCAATGCTGTTTCCAAGGCTGGCTGTGGTCTTCCAGCTTTGCGGAAACTGTTTGAAAGTCACTGTGCGAAATGTCAGCTTTTTCCTCCATCCTTTCATGAAAAGGTACTTTAAATGGCAGTATTTTGCTAGCCTCAGCAGGCTAATTGTGGTAATGTAGTGCTGACAGGTCAGGTGCGAGCTATTCGGAGTCCACTGAACCTGATCCAGCTGCAGAAAGCGCCAGAGCTTTGCCCCGTCCTTCATTAACGCACTTGGCATTATATTAAATTTGCCATGCAAACACATTTCGGTGTTCTTCTGACTTTTCTGCCAGATTAACAGAAAGCAGCGCTGGGAGCACCTAGGACAAAGGAGGGATGAACGCTTAAGTACATGTACTTATTTGGGTTCAGATTGTAAACTTGCTTCAGATTGCACCCAAATGTCCCGAATCGTAGACCGCAGTCGAGTCTTGGCGGATTATCTTATTCTGAGATGCGATTTTAATATTCATTTACATTCAGCGCAGCTCCGTATTGTTCTTTCCGTACTCTTGTAATCCACATCGTTGGCAAATACCAAGCAACTTCCTGTCCAGATCTTTCTTCGGGCACCCCTGCAGTTCCATAATGACGAGCCCACATATTCGGCATTTGTGAATTCAGCTATAGTGGATGGAGACAACAAACAGCAGCGCACATTATTGTTGAGAGGAAGCAATGCAGCCAGTGCCTGGGGCTCTGTGGCACCATTCAGAGAGCTGGTTTGATATGTAACCATAGTGCAGCACTCTAGAGAGCGAAGGATGCTGAATACTGAGAAGAGGAAATTAAAGTCTCCCACTGACAGCAAGGCCCCTGATGGGACCCTGCGGTAATCTCTGAAACGGCTGCCTGGCTATAAATGCTAAAGAGACCACTAACTTGCATTAAAGCCAGTTATCCAGAGAGTCACTCACATTATACATGAAGGAGTCGCACAGTTCTGTTCTCTGTTTCCTAACAGCCGATTGCACCCTGTTATTTGCACATTTGTATCTGTTTTCTTATCAGGCATTATATATAATAACACGCAGCAGGAGGGGGAGAAAGCAACTCAGGGCTTTCATATCAGCAATTGCTCTAAAGCACCCAGATGGGCTATCTAATGGCGCGATTGACAGCCTTACAGAGTGCAGTCATTCAGATCATCACTCTTCCTCCTCTCAAAGCCAGCTGGGGTGTCCGGGCTCCGTGCAGATGTTGCATAGCCAAAGGCACATCTGGATGACCTCCTCCCAGCTGCTCAGACACGACCCTGGAGTGCGTTTGTGGTCGGCGGCGGCGGCGTCTGGCGGTTGAGATGATGAATAGACGAGGCTGTGTCGTCTGGACACCGCGAGCGAGCGCCTTGCGTTTCCGTGCTGCTATTCATCAAGTCAGCCGGAGTGAATTTACGCATCTATCACCTGTCAACGATGCACGCGGCTCCCTGCACCAAAATGCGCCATTATGAAGTAATTAGATTTGGCTTTGAGCAAGAGCACAAGACCTGGGTTTGTCGAAAGAGAGCAAATAGCTGGGTCGTACGGGTAAGAGGGGGGGGGGGGAAGCTTGTGAGAGGAAAAGGAATATGTTGGGCTTTGTCTTGCAGTTTCGAGGAAATAATTCATATGTAAATACGGAAGAGGGCTGATACGCGCACACGCGCTCACTTCCTCTCTCCATCCGTATGTTATTCATGGGAACATAAAACATGCAGGGTGTCATTCTGTAACTGGCTGGCTGTAGCGGAACATCTGAACCGAGCCATTATTGAGGCAACTTTTGATGTCTAAAAATGACAATGTTTAATTCAGCTCCATTTTTCCCTCAGCTTCCCCGCTTCCACTTGGTCAAAGTGAATCATTTGCATGTGCTCAGAAATAGGGAATTAGCTGCCGAAGGTAATCAAGCAGCCCTATTCTGCCAGATGGCTTTCTCTGTAGTTAGTAAATGGGTGCTTTTAACTGCATTTTATTCCACATCTCTGCTCCAGATAGCGCTATCATTAGAAGTGATCTACCTGCACAATAAAAGTAATTTCTGTAGGCCTTTATTAGATAAGACCTTTCCTGTCACAGCAGTAAAACGAACGGCTTTCCGGGGCTAATTTGCTGTGTCATCGCAAACAAAGAAACCAGGTGTATTTGTTGTATGCGTGTTAATTTTGTATTTCGTGTCCTGTCCCTCCTGCTATGCTGAAATTAGACCGAATATTTATGCAAATAGCAGCAGCAGCGTGGCATTGTGGAAGAAAGCAGGCTGGGGAGCGTTAAACAAAGGCAGGGCCTGCAAAAGCCGTCCTCTGCTGTGTTTTGCGAACGCAACAAGCTGCGCCGCAGGTTCCTGTAAAAGGTCTTCATTTGTTTGTTGTTAAAGATCTAATTAGGAAGATGAGAGGGAACAGGATGGGATGGCAGCTTGGCTAATTAAGAGGCGAGTCCAGAGCTCCCTTTGAACCTCAAGGACGCCCATCTATTAGAGCGGCCCATCAAAAATGGATTCAGCCTAAGTGCATTTTCAGGTCGCTTTTTGCAAATGATTAAACGTGTTATAGTAGGCAATGTCGTGGCTCATCCTTATCCTTCAGTGCGTAACCGTCTGTAGTTAATAAAATAAAAAAAATGTAAAAAAAAAAAAAGCACAGAATGCAGTTCCTAAAGGCGTGGAAATATTTATCTCGACACCATAGATGTATGGTTATTGGCTCCAGCGACTGTCTGTAAATTTTTATTTTATTTTTTTTTTATATTTTTGAAGCTGTTTCAGCTCAGAGAAGGAACTCTGCTCTCTGTGGCATAGTCGATAAAAAAAAAATCCCAGAACATCAAGCCGATCAGGACACCGATTGGTTGCCTGTTAATTTAAAAAGTCACCAACCAAGGCATCAAGGACTGAATACCCTTTTTAAGGAAGCCAGCTTTTAGCAGTCGTTCAGATTTACTCAGCCATTTTACTCTTTATATGGCAGGTACATGTAGTGTAATGAATGCAATGTTTATATAAACAAGGTGTAAAGTAAGAGTGTATCTGGTGTTAGTTTCTAATCACTCTTGTTAGACGCTGTAGTCATTTTCTTGTTAATCTCTTCTTATTGTGGGCCGGAAACCGATTTCATTAATACTTTCTCTGAAATGAGAAACATAGCAGGAGTCTGGATTAGTGTACTTAGTCGAAATAAACTGCTTGTCATTCGTGCTAAAGGTTATTCTTTGTATTCAGAGTCAGCCTATATAGGTTGATTTGTATGTGTGTGTGTGTGTGTGTGTGTGGGAGGCCCATTCACATTATTACAAATCATACAGTTTACTACTATTTTGTTGTTGTTGTTGTTGTTTTTAATAGAGTTTTTGGAGCAGGAGTATTTCACATGCCAGAAGTAGGTAAAAAAAAAAATTCATCAGACTGAAAATGTGGATTATTATTAAGCTAGAGACAATAATAAAATACAGTTTAGATTAATACTGTGTGCAAATGCACAGAAGGCACACATGTAAATAAACTTCTTATAGTATCTAGTTGTCCTGATTGGCTGTAAGTCTAGAAAATAACCCTTTTTTTTACATGCTGAACTATAATGCCCTCGCATTTTTGAACCAACAGTTGCAGATAGCATGAAGCTTAGGCAGGAGTGAAAAAACACCAAGTGAATGACCCAGAATGATTCTTTTTTTATTATTATTATTATTATTATTTAATATAACATTATACTTTAATTTTAATTAAATCTTCTTTTCAATTTAGTCTGTTTTAAAGGAACAACTGCCAAATTCCTTGTAAGTGAAATCTTTCTTGGCCAATAAAAGTCTAGGGTGTCTGATTCTGAGATACAAAAAACCGAGGTCATGAAACCATGACGTCTGCATGCAGTGTATATTTTTCATGGATTATTATTCTGTTTTGAGTTTTAGAATTAAATTGTGTCCATGTTTTGATTAATTTGTGCTCTCCTCTAAAGACTGCTTGTCCATGAGATAATGGCTATGCTGTCCTCTGCTATGTTTAAAGCTCTCGTCAAGAAGGTGTCCTAATTTTATTGTAAGAATCAATGTGCCATATAAAATTTGGCCCTTAAGATAACTGTAGTCTCTGATTAAGACACTGTCTCCTCTGATCTCTTCCATGCGCCCTTGACCTTCAGCTGCTTAACTCAGTTGCAATTCACTTTAAATAAAAATATCTGCCAAATGAATTAATGTAAAATGAAAATCAGCAAGGGGCAAAATCTGGCCTTTTTTTATTTGAGTGAATGTGTGTGTGTATTTGTGTGTGTGTGTGTATATATATATATATATATATATTATACACACACACAAACACACTCATTCCTGAAGATATCACATTAATGTCCTCTGCATACATTAATGGGTGTAAAGTTGCCCTTTAATTCAACACTTACTTGATTAAATCAGGTAACCTCACAGATAACAATGCCACCTCCAAAACCAAGATGCTTAATATGTTCAAATGTTTTTCTTATAAGCAGGACTGGCTCTAGCTTTTTATGACAAAGATCTGAATTGTAAATAATAGCAAGAGTACTCTAGGCAAAAATATGTATGCTGGGACCACTTCGGCAGAAGGCTAATCCACCCTCTGGTGCCTGTTAGATAACTTGCTTCAGTTCATCAAAAACACATTAAACAATAAGTAACACTGGGTCAACTGTGCTCTCCAGACAGGACACTACCTTATCACAATAACTACTATAATAACAGTTACATAAAAACAAAAGTCACTAACAATACCAAAAACGTCATGGTGGGGTTTTTTTTCTTGTCTCTTTTCCATTTTTGGCTCGAGACACTTTTTTTATGGGACTACATCCCAAACGTGAAAAGTATGTCTAAAACACCGGAGTTGGCCGGCTTGCTACTTGTATATTTATGCTGTATGAAACACATGGCCAACCAAAAAAAATGTACTCACTAAAAGTTTATTTTGAACTTTTTTGACAGCGTAGACTCATAGGCCAAAACGTAGGGCCTGTTGGAGGCTGCGGGGCCCTGAGCAATCACTTATGATGCTAATTAAGCAGACGTCGCTCTGCCGAATAGGCCGTATTCAAGCAGGAGTTAAAACTTGACACGAGAGAAACTAGCACACACACACAGACTCAGACCTCTACAGAACCTACACGTGCGCTTACATGCAGACTTCCATAGTTATCTAATATGATCAGTGTGTTGCTGAAAGGTTCAGGGACTGATTTTTCTGTCTTCTCTTATGTCCTTGTGATATAACCTTAATGGAGTAGCTCGAATATTGGATTCTGTGGTTAAGATTGAAATAAGCTGGAAAATTGAAAGTTAATAGTTTGGGCTTATAGTTTGGAGAGATAATGTTCTTTGGCCAGCAGTACCCACATACATACACAACACAAACTTGTTCATGTTCGGTGCACAATAGGAGGCATCTGTTTGAACTGATACTGTTTTGTATTTTGCACTACTCCACCTTTATGTCATGCAAAAGACAATGCAGCACTGACTCATAACATTACTATGCAACGTTGTATTTCCCAATGATGGGGAAAATTTCCCAATATTTCCCCTCCCTCCCCTCCTCCTCCTCCTCCTCCTCCCCTATACTCCTGTATCTCCCAGGCTTCCCCGATTACGGTTTCTATTCCACGACAAGTGACCAACGGGGGCCCCCCTTCTCCTTTGCGGACTATGGCTCCCTAGGCCCACAGGCGGCTCAGCTGCTTCAAAGCGAGCATGCCACCTCGGCCTGCAACTCCCCCCTGCAGCACCTGCCCAGCCCGGATCAGTATAAGAGCCCAGGTGTGTACCACCTCTCCTTCATTCACTGATTGATTTGATTCATGTGGTTGATTCATCGTTCAGACATTCATTCAAGCGGAAGGCAAAAAAAAAAGAAAGAAATGCAAAGGACATATAGAGAGGAACCCTCTGCTTTGCCTAACATGAACTGCATGCTGATTTGAGCTCGTTCACACATTATTTTATCCTTTTCTATTCTGTCCTTGGCAATGCATTTCTGCTGGGAATGAGTTGAGATATGTGGGCTAATAGTGGTGGACTAATAGTGGAGTGATAGTGGTTATTATTCAGTTTCTTATCAGCATCCTTACTGCCCCAAATTGAGTCATATACCGTAATACATTCACACGCAATTATATGCAGCGTTCAGACATCACCACAAGTCTTTTATTATCTAAGATCATGTGATTTTCTTTAGACCATAAGCATCACACAATTAACGGCTGCCTGTTTTAGACGTGTGCACAGGGTTGTATTTTGTAGTAAATGTAACTAAAACCTCTCCCACAGATAGTATTTTTGTTTGACTTGCACACAATATACAGTGAAGTACAGTACTCACACTGGAAAAAATGAGAAAAATCCAACCTTTAATTGAAATATTTGATATATATTCAAAGCAAAACAGATCCCTCATGAAGAAAAAATAATATTTTCAACAAAAATACATGTGCCACAATTATTGGCACCCCTGGGAATTATTGTAAACACAATGTCACCGAAGCATGTTTCCCATTTTAATTGGACATTTTTGATTGGAGTTTGTAGGAACCTTCAATCTGTAATTAGAGACTTTATGATTAACTGGGGTACGAAGTTTGTCGACTTTTACAAGTCAAGGAATTGTTATTGTAAAATCGCCTGAAAATGCCCATTTTTACTGTTAGGGCAATAAAAAAAGTGGACATCAAGAGTCCTGGAAGATGACCCATATACAGTGAGGAGGATGGTAAGAGAAGCAGGAAATATCCCCAAGGATCACTGCTGGTGAATTACAAGCAAAAGTAAAATCTAGGGGGTTTCAAAGTCTCCAAAACTAGCATCTGACACCACATCCATTCCAACAGATTACAGTATTTGGAAGGTATGCCAGAAAAAAAGTCTTCTATTTGTCAGTTAACCACAAACATAAGCACCTGGAGTTTGTGAAACACTGCTACAACTTTGACTGGAACAATGTTCTGTGGGCTGATGAAACAAAAACAGAGCTTTTTGGCAATAAACGCTCTAGTGGTTTTAGTGGAAAAAAAGAAGGATGGCTTTTATTTCCTCACCTTGTTAGTGTACATGGCGTCCTGGACTCCATGAAATACCAAGACATTTTAAATCAAACTCTTTCTGCCTCTGTAAGGGAACTAAACCTGGGTCATCACTGGATCCTCCCAGCAGGACAATGGTCCTAAGGATACATCAAAATCAACACAAAAATGGTCCAAAACTGTCCACAGAATCAAGCTTCTGCCATGGACAATACAGTCCCCTGACCTGAACCTCACTGAATACCTGCTGTGCTGTTTTATTGGCAAAGGGAGGTTGTATAAGGTATAAATGCAGCGGTTCCAGTAACTGTGGCACATGTGATTTTGTTGAAAATAATGATTTCTTCATGAGGGATTTGTTTTTCTCTTAATAAATTAAAGGTTTGGTTTTCCAAAATTTTTTTTTTTTCAGTTTTTCCTGGAGGAGCACAAGTTAGTTGTTTGTTTCACTGTTATTGTATCCAAAAGATACTTCAGAATGTATTATACATAGTACAGACGACTCGAAATGTAAATCCATCAAAATAAGCCACACAGTGCTGCAACTGATAAATAGTAATGAATTTTCCATTTTGAAAGAACCAAAAAAAAAAAACAAAACAAGCATGTTCCTTAAGGGGGCCATGAGATCAGTAGCCAATATGAGATTGTCCCGCTCGGTTACTGGTATTCTCAGTCACTAGCATGATGAATAATGGTCGTTGCAGTCATGAATTTTGCAACATGATGGATTGAAATGAGTCAGTCAGCACGTAGATATGTCTCTGTTTCATATGTGACAGGCGTTTGGAAGCTGATCACGAGCTGTTCCCAAACTGAAGGTGCTGCCGAAAATTTTAGCCATGCAGAGTCATACAGACATACAGACCACAAAAGCATTTTGATAGAAAGTATGATCATCTACGATAAAAATAGTTTTTTGTATTTTAAATACATTTTTATGATATATCACAAATATCGGTTTCCATTTATTGGTTGTAGCCTGAGGGTTTTTTTTTCCCCCTGAAATGGACAAAGGCGGAAATCCTAATTTCTATAATGTTGCTATGTTTCTAGACGCGTAGCTAGTGGAGTCAGAATTATAACGCTACCCCTGCGTGACCCCCTTCATGTGCATTACTATTGAGTTAGTAAGATAATGAGACAAAATCCGAACGGATCCCTCACCTTCAAGTATATCGTTCAAAGGTAGTAACACTGAAATTAGGCTAATGTTCGCACATTGTGCAATATCTGTATTTATACAAGTGATGAGAATGAGCTGTAGGGAGCGATGATATTCCGCCACTCTGATATGAATAAGGCCGTAAGCTGGCGGTTCATGTAGAGGTGAAGGAGTTGTTATGTTAGAAATGCGAGAGTGTGAGGGGTCATACCGCTGTGAACAACTGTCATTTCATGGTCTTAATCTACCTTAGATTAGAGGTTATGTGGAGGAACTGTTGACACAAATAAAGCTCTAAATCCTTTGGACATGGAAATGATGTTCAGATCTCTCTGCTCAGCAGAAAGGACCGATTACAGACCATGGAATTTAGCGTGTATAGAGTGAGTCGCTGGTTTTGTTTTTGTTTTTTTTGCCTTCAGAAGCATTATTAACACTGGCCCAGTGGGAACATCACAGCAGTGATCATGAGATAGGACTTGACTTTAACCAGCATTGTCACTTAACATGGAACCGAGGACAATAATCTAGTTGTTTAGATTCATTTAGGAAAGCTTTTCCATTAATTTAACACATAAGAGGTGAGGACTGTTACAGTACGACTCTCTTTGATTAGGGTTTTTTTTGTTGTTGTTGTTTTTTGTTTGAGTTTTTATTTTTTTTCGCCTCAGTGCAATACTTTTTTTTTTTCTCACAGCCTCTCTCGTCTCACTGTTTCATCTCATAATGACAAAGTGATAAATACTGACATTGTAAGAGATGGTCTGGAAATTCTCAAAAATATGTGTTGATAAAGATCCTGCATATAGTGCAGGAAAGGATTGTCATGCTTTTTGTTCAGTATAAAGACATTCCAGGAGGCGATTGCTTTTTTTTCTGTAATCTCCTGCTGAGGGGAAGAAAAAAAAAAAAAAAAGCCAAGTACTGTTTGAGTTTAAAACAGAGCAATAAAATATAAGCCAAGTTTAAACGGAAGTGTCTGAGGAGCGACATTTCTGTGCTTTTTTATTTCTAGTTTTTGAGCTCTTAGCACAGATATTGGCTGCATACAGTGCCAGTCAAAAGTTTGGATGGATCTTCTGATTCAGTGTTTTTATTATTATTATTATTATTATTATTACTTAAAAGACGACGCTTTATGTCTATCATAGTTGAGAGGTTCTTGACATAATATAGATTGCTACAGTTGTCGAAATACGGCTATTTACTGTATACCAACACTACCTCAACACAACGGGACTGATTTTCTCAAACGCATTAAGAAGGCAAGAAATTCCATTAATTAACCTTGACAAGGCAGACCTGTTAGATAGAAAAGCATTCCAGGTGACTGCCTCATGAAGTTGGTGAAGATCATGTCAATAGTGTGCAAAGCTGTCATCAAGGTAAATGCTGGCTACTGTGAAGAATCGAAACTATGAAGCATAGTTTGTCTGTTTTTTTTAAGCAGTTTTTTTGTTTACTACGTAATTTGTTTACCTTATGTTTCATGTGTTATTTCATAGTTTTGACGTCTTCAGCGTTGTTCTTGAATATAGTCAAAATGAAAATCGTATGAATGAGTAGGCTTGTCCAGACTTTTGACTGGTACTGTACGTGTTATGGTCATGTGACCAACTAATGATGAAGTGCAAGCCTTGCAGGTGCTTGTAGTAAAGCACAAGTTTTGTATCATGCAAAAGGAAATTTTAGTGTGTTGACCATGTGTACGACGTGAACACACTCCCATCTCTATGATTATCCCTCTGAGATCCTCTGCAAATCAGCTGTAATTATTACAGGCGTCCTCTGGCAACATGACCTCACACACACACGACTGGAAATCCTATCCCACAAGAAAGAAGAGCAGATAATGGACGTGATCATTTGGATTTTGTTAAATATACAAGGTTATGTTCTAGGAGACTTTTGTAATAAATATTTCCTTTCATTTTCAACACTCCTCCTCCTTCCCATTTCAGCTATTCCCAACTAGGGGTCGCCACAGCAGATCTTTCTGTCCGCACGTCCGATTTGGCAGAGTTCTTACGCGGATACCCTTCCTGACGCACCCCGCTTCCCCATTTATCCGGCCTTGGGACCGGCACGCAGGCATACACCAGAGTGTGCACCCCCTTGTGGCTGGGTCTTTGTA
>JAOVYU010000063.1:16604347-16619808 GCA_025674565.1 Synodontis membranacea | reverse complement strand
AGCAGTGCTTGGGGGCGGCACCTTGCTCTGGGTACCTCAGTGGTACCTGCTGGGCGTGGGATTTGAACCTGCAATCTTTCGGTTACAGGACCACGTCCCTAACCATTGGGCCACCATCTGCCCCAGAGCTGCCCCAAATTGCATGGTGGTTCTTGATGCACTGACACTAGCTTCTGTCCACTCCTTGCGAAGCTTTTCTTGACCATCCTCTCAGGGATTGTGGTCATCCCTGTCGCTTGTGCACTTTTCCTAAAACACTTTTCCCTTCAAGTCAACTTTCTATTAATTTATTAACTTTCCAGCACTCTGTATAAAGCCTAGTGTTTACAGCAGTGTCCTTCTGCGTCTTGATTGTGGTTACATGTACTGAACTAGACCAAGAGATACACAGTATTTTTACTGTATCAATAGCATCTTACTCAAACTTGAAATGAAATATTCTAATAATTGGACATGGTGTTATTAATTTTTTTTGAGTTGTAGGTCGTAACTATCAAAATTAAACTAGAAAAATGCTTGACACATTTTAGTTCACATGCAATGAGTCTAGAATATATACCATTATATATGACCAAAATATTTTCATTTTCTTAAAATGGAAAATGTTCCACTTTTTCTTGATATTATATTTTTTTGAGATGCACTAGTATTAGTAATGCAGAGCCATGCTGCATGCTGGAAAAGCACTTTTGGTAAGGTCTTTCAAGGCACCGTGTCATTGATTCTACAAGACTATGGAAATGTATTGGCCGAATGTACGACATTCTTCCAAAGGATGTTCACTCAATTGGTGTTTTGCTGATGATGGTGGAGAAGACTGTCAAGCATATAGCTTTAAAATCTTCCATAAGAGTTCAACAGGGTTGATATATGGTAACTGGTAAGACCATAGCATATGATTTACATAATTTTCAAGAAGTAAAACATTCAGTGAGTGCTTGTGCCCTGTGGATAGAGAGATTGTTACTCTGGAGGAGATCACTCCTAACAGGATAGAAATGGTTCATCATAAGATAAAGACTTGCAGTAAGATCAAATGGACCCTAACCATACCAGTAAAACATTCAATACAGAATGAGAGAATTACCAGTTTTTGATATAAACCCATCTGTATATCACCCATCTGTATCTAACATTTTATTATATTTTATTATAAATTTATATATAAATTTTTGAAAACGCAGGTAGTCCTTGCCCATGGCAAGCATTTCCTTCCACCTGTTTCCATTTACTGTAAGATTTCAATGTAATCTTCACTTCGATTTTTGCAATTTTGTATAAATTGATTGGTCCTCACCCTATACTTCAGTTGCTTCAGGCCCAGAATTAGTTCCATAATTTGCAGTCCTAGGTGCAGAATCTCTCACTCAAAAAGTGACATGCAAACTAATGAAAACATGTTACATGTGTTGTTCAGAAATCCCTTTTTCTACTAATTTGAGATTTTTCCAAAGGACCCCTTTTTTCCATTAAACCTGTTCCCCATTGTAGTGATTTCAACAAAACGTTAATGTCATTAACCCTTGCCACCTGAACCCATTGCACGCTGCGACAGAGGCAGCGCTCAGTGATAAGATGGGGACCAAAGATTTGCTGAAGGCATTAAAACAAATTAACCCTCAGATATTTCTTCTATCTTGGATGTGCCGCTGAGACCTAGCCCTCAGGGCATCTCATCCGCCTCCTCTTTCATGTGACCAAATGTAATCTTTCGCATTTCATTTGCACACACATTATTATTTATACCGCCCAGATTTACTGTGGGCGATGGCGCAGATTGGATTCTGGTCAAGGATTCTGGTGGGCCGGGGGAGGAGGTGCAGGTAATTATTGTAGAAATGAATGGAGGCCTGGGATGAGGTTCAGGCCAGGCTGCTGGGAGGGCTTTATTAAATATGGAGCCAGTTTGATCTGAGGCCTAAGGCTATTGACCGCTTCTGGGGAGATAACGGTAAAGGGAAAACAACAGGCTGACGGATGTACTATTTGTGTAGGGGCCTGATTGACGAGGGAGAGGATCCGTTTATAGAGGGAGAATCAGCACGTTCGAATTCGATCATCTCCCATCACCACAGCCTATTTGTCCCCAATGTCCCCTCTGCTTCCCAACCTACAGTTTACATAAGGGTGCCCGTGATCACCCATTAATATGAATGAATCATCTAGCAGGATAAACCATAGGGACAAAGCAGGGGTCTGGCAGTATGTAATTTTTACATCATGCCCTTAGGTATCAGCAAATAGGGCTGTTGCCCTGAACACAAACCTGAACAAGAAAAGCTCTCTGTTCCCCTCAGATCCACACAGGCGCAGGTCAAGCACTTACATTAATAACACCAAAAAGGCTCATGCTCCTCTCCACACGTTTCCCAGCCCTAGGCCGCAGTAGCCATGTTTGGATGAGAGTTGGAGCCGAAACTCTTTGCTAAATCTGATCTTGTTAAAGGCCGCATTAAATATTGATCAGCCCCAAAGATACTCAATAAGGTGAGGTTGTGCAGTCAGTGTGCAATACTGAGTTGGCGCTCTAGACTGTATGAGTTATGACAGAATGTGGAGGGTCAGGCATATGCCCCGCTGGGAGATCCAGGGAGACAAATGGCAATGGAGGTGGCAGTTTTTCACATCAGTGCCATACAGAGACAAGGCAGGATAGCCAATAGATGCTAAATAAAACACCTCTAGTTTTTCCAGACCTTGTTCAATGAATGTTTAGTAGTT
This sequence comes from Synodontis membranacea, assembly GCA_025674565.1. Classification (NCBI taxonomy): domain Eukaryota; kingdom Metazoa; phylum Chordata; class Actinopteri; order Siluriformes; family Mochokidae; genus Synodontis; species Synodontis membranacea. The sequence goes on along the minus strand of JAOVYU010000063.1, from coordinate 16,617,087 downwards.
AGAAGTGTGCATGACATATTCAGATATGCATTCACAACTGTCTTTGAATTCCGAAAGTTCTGAAATGATTTACGCAGAAGAGAAGTGGTAATAAGCTCCATTTTTGTAGGCCTTTTCAAGTTCTTCGTTGCTCTAACATTTTTTTAATTCAGTATTGGCATTTATGTGGCTTCATATACCTCTAATATATATGGGCCTCTTCACACCTGGTATGAATTATGGGTCTTACTTGGAGCATTGCCACATCTAATCAACAACTGTATTCTCGATCACTGTTGGAAAAAAAAAAAATAGCTGGCCAGGAAGTCAGTACTGTTAACAGTAAGCTGCTGCAAAAATGAACAGTTGAACTGTGAAACTGTAATTATAGAAATAAATGCTGTACTTACACAGGTAATAAAAACGGTTAAGCTGTGAAATACTGTGCTGTTAGTTTATAGTGACAATTTCCATTATTATTGTAAATGTAAATGCTGTAACTTATTACAGACCAATAAAAATACTATAGTTTTTTTTTTTTTTACTCCTTCGAAACAGTAAATTCAGGAAATAAACAAAAAAAATAGTTTTTCCTTATTTTAATTTAGGAAATGTACTAAAACATCGCTTTTGTTGTTCAGAGATCATCAGTCTACAAGAGAAAACCCAAAATTGAAGCTGTTTCTTGTAGAAAGGAGAATGACTACAATTGCCAAGTATATTGTTTGTGTAAAGTAAAGCCTTGAGCTTTCCTAACCAGCTGCCAGATCACTGGTAAAATTAATTTAATGTATGAAAAATACCTAACCCTCAAACCATGGATGAAAAAAAAAAAAAAAATCACTATTTAAAAGTAGCGCAGTTCTGGCAGACCTACTGATAGACTCTGATCGATGCCAAATCTAGAAACACTACTGAAATGAAGTATTACTTGTTAATTCTTCTCTTTGATTGGCTGTTTATAACCGTAATTCTCGACACAGGACTGCAGTTGGCCAAAATGCTGTAGATCTGGCTGATCTCACAACACAATTCCCTCGTCAACCTAATCCAAGCCCCTCGAGCACCCAAAAAACAGGACTCCAAAGTCAGGTAAACACTACACTTTACCACACTAATGAAGGAAGCAATTCTGTTAAGTGAGGCCACAATTAGATTACACGCAGTACAGTACAAAAAGAGAGTGATTTTTATTTATTTTTTTTCTCTCTTCTCAGGAAGGCATTCCAAAATTAGCTAAGCACGTCCATAATGAAACAAGTTGCACACCTGGTGATAAACAGCCTCCAAAGACCATAGAAGAGGTGGGGAAAGAGAGGGAAAGAAAGAGCATCCTCAGCTTACAGAAAGTCCCTGAATTGTGCTTGTTGAGTCGCAGCTGCGAGCGGCGACGCTGCTCGTTCCTCCTGCCTCATTTATCATAGTCAGAAGCGAGGAGGAGGTTGGAGGCCATGCTGGGTCTATTGTATTAGCAAACACACTCGTCAGAGCACAGCTCATTGTCTGCTTTTTACACCCCGTTTGCCTGCACAGTGTCCTTGCACTCCAGTAATGAGAGAATGGTTGAGGTAAAGGTGTCAAAAAAAATAGAAATGTGTCACAGACCCGGGGTTTATTTATATTATAGCCATTTAGTACAAAAACTACATAGGCATATGACATTGTATTGTTTGAGAGAAGGCTCTTGATTAGGCACATGCTTTGTATCGAGCGATTCATACAACGTACTGCATAATAAAAGCAGGTTATTCAACATAAAATGCTGCTTATATTAGATAAGGTGTAGCAAAGTTTTATAATTCATCAAGCTCACAGGCCTGCCGGTGAAAAAGTAGCTACCACTTTATCTCAGATCAGCAGGATAGGCTATACATAAAACCCTAATCACGGTAACCCTTCTCCTAAACGTGGTGCTAATGTAAGTTGTTACCATAATAGTATATAAACTTGAGAAAACAGCAATGGCTGCAGACCTGATCAAGGATGAACTGGAAAATTCTCCCATATCTTTAAGGCCTGGTGTACAGGAACATTTTTGGTTTCCTGCTAGGTTAAGACACGGACAGCCCGAATGTTACAGAGTGCTGAATCTGCCAAAATAGAGTACCATACACCAGCTCTAGTACCACAAACTTGAGCTTACGTCACCCTTCTGTGTTGTTGGGTGGAACAAGATGCAAGACACGCACCAAAAAATACTCAAAAGTACTCTAGGTACATCTAGGCAACATTTCCTAGCTGATTTAGTCCGGGCTAAAGAAATCACTGTGACAGTTGGGAAGTTCATAGCTGCAGATATGAGACACTACTACTGTAAGTAGTAAAGATTCAGAAACATGTCTAGGGCTACAGAGAGCTATATGACTTTGACAGGGTTTCTTTCTCTAGAGCTATTTGCTATATTTTTATATTTATATATTGCCATAAACAATGCAAAATTTTTTTCGTTTGACTGATTTTCATGCATTACAATACAGTATTCGGTTGGATTTATTTATTTTTTTTTTGGATTTATTTTTTTATCTTCACATACCGTGTACAGTATTTTATTTGCCCAGAGCAGATCAGAAGTATTTGTGTACACACCTAATACACCACATAAAGACGTCTAAAGGACAGCATTACAATGACGTCGTAAGGATGCAGCCAATGTTTCTTTGTGTGTTGCGTGTAATGCACAGACCTCAAGTTGTTCATCATCTCTCACACGCATCGAAGTGACGATTCATCACTCCGCCTGTGCCCCCGTCCTATCAGGGAGGACACGTGTCATTCATCATTCCCATGGCAACTGTCTCTTCTCCGGACAGCTCTGCAATCAGCGGCCCATCAGACCTTCAGCATGTCTTAGCCTTCTTTTGTCCCTCTCTGCTAACTGTCATAGCCTGATAAGATTATCACAGACAATTCCACACCAGCGCCTAGAAGAAAAGGAGGAGGTTGTTTCCTTTTTTTTTTTTTTATTCATTTCTTTTCCATACTTTATTCCCTCTGCCCACAACAAGGCTTTTCTGGTCTCCTTTTGTCCTTCTTGCATTGAAGTGGGGGGGGGGGGTGAAAGCATACAATATGCCAGCACAGGGCTGGATCTTTAACTTGTAACAGTGACAGACACACAAAAGCCTGTCTGCTTTATCTGACAACAAATCGGAGAGATTTCGAGTCTGACATCAGCTTAGAAGAGAATTATAACAAAGCAAGGAAGTAGATGGGAGAAACAGGATATGCTTCACAGTCAACACATTCATCAGCATTTGCTCAGTTCATTCAGCTCATAACTCATCAGCATTCGCAGCTTAGTTAACGAATGCCTATATAATTACTCATATAATTAACTCACAAACACACACCAAAGGACAAGCAGCAAACAGTGATATCATGGACAGAATAGAAAAGTTTATATCAAACGATATAAACAGTCTGTCGTATTTGGAACAACTTACCTTTTTTTTTTTTTTTAAAAACATTAACAGATTAAGAGATTTAGAATGATCCGTCAAAACACGTCAAAGCTGTGCAAGATATATCTGAAGAAGAAGGAGCCGGTGATGTCTGTAATGGAATGGCCTGTGCAGTCACCCAACCTTAAATCAATCAAGCTGCTCGGAGAGTAGTTGGATCGAAAGGTTCTGGAGAGAGAAAGGTGGTCAACCAATACAATTTAATTCAATTCAATTCCAGTTTATTTGTATAGCACTTTAAACAAAAGACAATTTCACAAAGCAGCTTTAAAGAAATCAGGATGGAGATCAGAATCCGTAGGCAAAACAGAGGAGACAATGGCAAGAAAAGACTCTCTGAGACAACATGAGAAGAAAAACCTTGAGAAGAACCCAACTCTAAAGGGATCATATCTACGTCTAGCCTACAATGTATAGTGTGGTTATAAGTAATACCTTTTTTTGATTTTTACAGACCATGATGTATCTGAAGAAGAATGAAATCCACATAATTCAATCATAGAAATTTGTGTATTGACAAAATTATGGACATATTGAGCACGTTCTGTAAATAAAAGCTTTAGAATTGCCATTTTTTCCCCCTCCATTCATGTTGAACTCCATTCATGGAACACCCTGTAGATCAATCTTCTCCTACAACTGTATACTATAAATTCAAACATTTCTGAGTGTGTTGAAAACACTTTCAGTCTAGGATTATTGTGAATATGAGCACAGGACAGTCTCTATGCAGTTCGTAGATGGTACAAATCTACAGTATCCAGGTGACATTATCCAGTGAAGCATGGTTGAGGCTTGGACGGCTTTTCGGAGGTACAAATCTTTAGGGTATCCATGTGGGACCATCCACATGAGCAGAATATGAGTCAGAAAGCTGCAATCAGAAGCAGAACATCAGGATAAATCAGGCAGATCCAGGGGCAAGGTCCTTCAAATGTCCTGTAAAATTCATAACCGACCATCTCTGAGGAATACTTTGAAAAGCAGCATAAATATATAGTTTAATTAAATAATTAATGAACAAATTTTTAGCTATTGTGAAAAACATCAGTTTGAAGTTTCCGCAGTCTGGGATGATTTGTGCTGCCATGTCATCTGCTGGTGTTGGTCCACTGTCCACTTTTCCAAAATGTCTTTCAATTTGTCAAGGCCAAGACCTTATAACTTGTTGCTGATCATGACTGACTACAGCTGGTAGCTTCTCTGTGCACAACAAGAAAAGGGTTTGTTTTACAAGTTAATGGGAGGGCTAGCATCTTTGCCAAGTTCCGGAAGAAGACCCAAACTATCACCTTTAGCTGAGAGGAAATTGGTTTGGATGGTCAGGAACAACTCAGGAACCATAAAGGTACAGGAGTGACATGAACTGGAAGCTGCTGGAACACTATATACAGTCAAGAGAGTTTTACATCACCATGGACTGAGAGGCTGCCGTCCAAGAAATAATTCTCCAAAATTGACATCTTCAAGCTTAAATAAAGTTTGCAGCTGACCACATGGACAAAGAAAAAGTCTTGTGGAGGAAGGTTTTATGGTCAAATGAGACAAAGATTTGAGATGTTTGGCCACAATGACCAGAGGTACAGAGGAACACTGTACCAACTTTTAAGCATGGTGGAGGTAGCACCGGTATGCTCTGGGACTGTTTTGCTTCCAGTGGATTGCATGAAGTGGATGGAATAATAAAGAACCTCAGAATTCCTCAGCATAACCACAAACCATCAGCTAGATGGTTGAAGCTTGGATACGATTGAATGTTCCAACAGGGCAATGACACCAAACAAACATCAAAGCTGATTGAGAAATGGATAAAGCAGGCAAACATTAAGCTTAAATCCTGACCTCAACCCTATCGAAAATATCTGGACTGTGCCAGAAGTCATACAAATTTAATTAACTCTACCAATTAGTCCAAGAAAAGTGGTCAAATATCCAACCAGAATTCTGCCAGAAGCTTATTGATGGCTACCAAAAGAATCTGGTCAAGGTGAAACTTGCTAAGGGACATTTAACCAAATATTAGGTTTGCTGTATGTATAATTTTGACCCAGTGTTGGGTTTCCGAAAACCCAAACTTGTGCACCAGATTCTTGTATTGTTTTCTATTAAAGATGTATGTTATGCATTCATTCTTCCCCAGAAAAACAACAGTTCAAATAAATCATTAAAAAAGCTCAATATTTCCATGACATTCATGTCCATGATGACTGTATGTAAACTTCTGACCACAACAGTATATACTGTACTGCATGAGCGAATCTGTTTACAAAAGATTACATTTTGACGGTGGTGTATATTTTATATATTTGCAAACAAAGCAAAATATCTGCAGCAAAATAACACCAGCCCTAAAACATAATTTGACTCTGTAATTCAAACATGAAAATGACTATTCAAGGTCTTGCACCAAAAAAGCCCACTGAGCCAAGTGCTAAACATGTTGGTGGTATTTTTGAAAACTTGCGTCTAAGTACACTAGAAATCTAGAATGAACTTTCAGTCTGCCAGTATTTACAGCCTTAAACAACCACTTTCTATGAATTTTAAAATAATGCCTAGGGGAGAGAAAAAAAAACAAAGAAAATATTCAGAGCAAAGTGTGCAGAGGTCACCATCCAATCTTCTGGTGTCCTTCAAGGATTGATCAGAAGTTCTGTGAACTGTGGTGGAGAATGAGAGGAAGAGGAGAGGGAGAGGACGAATGAGTGGGCAGGAGAGAGAATAGAACCAGACGAGGATGCATTATTTATTTAAAGCCCTGATTAATAAGAGGGCCTTCATCATCGTCCCTCCAAGTTCGGATGGTTTCCATTTTTAATGTTATTCATGGGAGATGAGAGAGAAAATTTGAAATCTCCTTCCCTTATTACCACTGCAAGAAAGTGTCATATTACTTAGGGGCTGATTACACGGCTGCCCGAGCCCAACTGTACGTGAATACTGTATTTGCAAACACTCATTGAGCTCTGAGAGTGGCACTGTAATCGCCTTGCCTGTCAGAAGGAGACAAGTGACGGAGCCAAATTACTCCCCCAAGGTTATTTCTCCTTCCCTCCTCAGCAATACAAACCTGCGAATCGGACATCTGTCAGCTCAGAGGTCTCAAGCCGAGGGCGGGAAAAAAAAAAAAAAAGTTTTAGCCAACAACAATCTCATCTACAGCCAAATGAGACAGGAAGATGTTAAGGATTCTCATTACAAATCCCTCAGAGTGTCTTCAGTCTATCCATGGTTTGAGACGGAGCAAGAATTGCTCCTGACAAACATTAATATGAATGAACGTTGAAGGATGCGTTGCGGGGTGAGACAGTTTGCAGACTGAACGTCTTCTCGGGTTATTGACAGCTCCACTTGGGGACGAAAACACAGCAGACACTCTCGGTTGTGGCAGTTTGGATAACATTAAGGGCTCATAGTGTTCCGTTTGTGGAGCAAGAATACAATGGAATGTCCACGGAGAACAAGAGAGGGAGAGAAAACTGTCAGGAAACTGGTCTTCACTACATACATCAGGCTCTTTAAAACATCCCTCTGGGCAACGATGGAGCTGTCCGCGTTCTTATATAGGGATTAACAGTGACAGTGCACGCAAATTGTTTCCCCGAGTAATGCAGCGTTAAAGTCAGTCGCTCTTTCTCTGTCTTTTTGAGGACAAACTAATGGCTGCTGCTCCAAGAGGACACCCCTAGGGCTTTTAACTATTTTACAGTAAGGCTCACTTCGAAAGCAGGTGCCATTGATATTCAAGAAGTCATACTGGATTTACATGAGAAAATGAGAGGGGGACTTTTCCACTCCCCAGTGCAGCTATGAAGGTACTGTGCAAGTTTGATGTGCTGCAAAGTGACAAGGCAAAGTTTTATAAAGGACCGTACAAATTGTTATGTCATTTAAATACACATTCCAAATTTCTTTCTGGAGTATATTTTTTTATTTCAGCTCTGGCTGATATCAGCTCTCCTTAAATTAGTGTTCTTTTGTAATCCATGTGTGTTCCATGGCCAGCTGCGTGTTGTTCCTTCATTATTTTACTTAAAAGTGAGCGTTTGCATTTGGAGAATTTGTTGCTGTTAACTCTGAATAAGTCCAAAGAGCTGTCGCTGCCAGTGAAGCAAGCCATCGTTAAGATGGGGGGAAAAAAAATCCAGACAATCCCGTCGGAGAGATAGCATCAGCATTAGGTGTGGCCAAATCAACTATTTTGGTGCATTGTAAAAAGAAAGAAAACAACTGTGGTGGATGACAGAAGAATGGTTTCCCTGGCGAAGAAAATCTCCTTCACAACAGTTGGTCGGATCAAGAAAACACTCCAGGAGGCAGGCGTCAACAATCAAGAGAAGGCTTCACCAGAGTAAATACGGAGGATTAACCACAAGGTGTAAACCGTAGATAAGCCTCAAAAACAGGAAGACCAGATTAGAGTTTGCCAAAAAAAACAAACAAAAAAAAGCAATTGGGTCGGCAATTTGGCAATTTCAGTTCCGACATAATAAATCCATGTATTACCATGGTACATAGAAAAATAACGATATCTTTGTAAATGACCATATATTTATATAACTGACTGTACATAAACATTTATAAAGGATTATTACAAAAGTGACGTTTTTGTTAACGTGAGACTACGGCATGATGCATTCTGGGCTGAAATATTTTTGGAACATTAAAATTGCTTGTTTTGGGAAGGGGCCTGGCGAGACATTGGCCTTTGACAACAAGCTTGACCTCTTGTGAGGAACCCCTTAATGTAAACGTTCTCTCTTAATAAAGAGTTGACTCTGAAATAATATTATTTAAAACACACACACACACACAATTTCTAGTTGAACCCATTAAGGTGACCTCCTGTCTGGATCAGAAGGTACAAAGAAAAAATACAAAGGTTTTAAAGCTACCCTGTCTACTTTAGTTGCATAATTGTAACAGAGGCATGTAATGTTAAAAAAATATTGAATTTGCACAACGTTGTGTTCAGCAAGCTAGAACAGAAAACGCATTGTTTTTGTGCTGTAGTTCTCTGAACAATTAAGAAACTGTAGAATTTCTTAATCCCCGCACCTCTGATATGTCAGAGGATCTTTACTAACAAATCTTTTTTTTTTTTTTTTTTTTTTATCTTGCAAAAGATGCTTTAATGTACATGGATACTCTGAAATCCGTATATCATGTATATCCCGAGCTATTAACACGAGTTAGAATATGTCAAACGGGAAGATGAATTTGCTCCACCCCTAACTGTTTCTTGGCCACAAACTGCAAAACAGAGATATCTGACAAATTGTGAGCGCTTCAGTTTAACACAAGAATCAGCAGGTGAGTTGCAGAAACATGAGATTAGCCCTCCAGTTGAAAAGGAAGAAAGAAGGCATGTGTTTCCTGTTTATTTTTAGCATTGGCTGGTGGCAGCAGGTGCACTCTTACTTGTGCTTATGGCATCAATATAAATGAGAGATAATTACTTTTGTGACAACGTGCCAATTAAATTAGACTCTGCAAAACGACATAATAGCAATTTATTATGCTCTGGTGAGCAATAACAAACCCATCATAATTAACACTCGGGTCGCAAGCTAGAGCCGTTTTGTGCCACAAACACAATCTGATTCCCCAAACTAAACATACGGGACCAACTCGATCTAAGTCAGATAATGACATTAAAGGGTTCGGGCATGACGGGAAAGATTGATCTCGCCAATTCTAATGAGAAAGTTGATGTGGATGTAGATGTGGATGTCGAAGGATGAAGAAGAACCGTCTTCTCTGCGCTGTAACTTTCGTGTAGTGCTAGTCAGCTTCAGTTTCAGCTTCAGCTTCTTTAATTACTCTAATAGTCATTAGGTCTGCATTGCTTTTGGATCATAAACTCTTTTTTTTGTGTTTTTTTTTCCTAAAAACCTGAAAGCTGTTACCTCCCTTAGACTCCTGTACATTTCGCAGTCTTCATCCTTGTCCAAAGCTCTGTTCTGCCTCCGTAGCCTAAGGGCATGATTCCAGAGTCAGAGTCTTTGCCTGGAGCAACACCTTTAATCTCCCATCACCTCCATGGTTAGGATACGGCAGTACATGGTGTACATGCACTGGTATGGACTAACTGGCATTAGCAGTGATATAAACACATTCTACCGCTGCCATACAACTTGTTCAATCTGTATGCCGTTTATCTACAGTATATCGATATTTTTCAAATAAACACTTAAATCTGAAGATAAATGGCAAGAATTAGGTAAATTGCACTATTAATAGACTGCTTTAATGCCATTCAGTCTCACGGGGGGCACTTTAACATCATCAAGCCTTTAATTGTGAGCTCCTGATTTAATTTTTTTTTTTTTTTTTTTTTTAAATAGCAGTGCTCAAGTGAAAACCTGTTCTACTTATTAAGAAGCCTTTTCACAAGGATTAATTATCAGGACCAATAATTTGGGATTATATCATGCAAAAGGTTAGCTGTAGGTGACACGCGAGAGGAAACAGACCTGGGGTGATGCAGCCGGAGAGCGCTGCCGTGCATTTTAATGCCCTGTGAAAATGAACTCGCCCACAGAGCAAATTGCATTGACCTGGATCTCACACATTGATGGTGGAAAGCCAAATCCGGAGGAGAGCCTTTAACACTTCGCCTGGGTAACAGAGATGCCTGACAGGTGTTAAATAGAGTTAGTGATCTGCGGTAGCACAGTACGGGAATAAAGTTTGCAAATTTCATTGCTACATTAAGAGGTGTATTTATACAACCTGATGAACATCCATCAACTGTGTGCAAGTAATGACACGCAGGCTTACTTCACATATCTAAATATGTATTACTTCTTACTTGAATATTTAGTCAGAGGTGCAAATCTCACCAATATGATATATACGTATATGTATGACATATATTTCATACCACAAATATGAAATTAACTTGAGGAAATATTAAGTCATGCTTTTGAGAAACATTTTTAACATTTTTAAGACATTTAGATAAACTCCCAACCGTCTGTTTTCTATGCCGCTTATCCATTGCGGATAAGTGGGGAAGCTGGAGACAGTCCTAGCTGACTGTGGGCACGAGGCGAGATGCACCCTGGGCAGGTTGCCAATCCATCCAGGGTCAATGCAGGGAAGAACAACTATTCACACCTATGGGAAACTTGGAGCAGCAAATTGACCTAATCTGCATGTGTGCGAGCATGGGGAGAATATACAAACTCTGCACAGAAGGGTGCCCTCAACCGGGGATCGAACCCAGGACCTTCTTGCGGTGCACAAATCGGGTTCCTCATCCCTATCCAAATCCAGCCCCGTTATTACCAATTACATACTCACCTGACTTCCAGAACACCTGCTTCATGGTTTCTCCCAATCACTTTGTCTTTGTCTATTTAAACTATTCATTCACACATATTAGTTGCCAGTTTTTTCCATCTATTCTGCATGCAACTCTGAGTGTTATTTTCTGATTGGTTCCCTAGCTTCAAACGTTTTTGCTATTTGCTGTTTTGGATTCTCTTTTTTTTTCAGGGTTGCTGTTTTTTTTTTTTTTTTTTTTTTTTTTACGAATTTTTCAAGATTTTTGAGAAAGCTTAAAAAAATATAGACCCAGTTACAAGACCCAGAAATGTAAATCATCTTACATATTTTTTTTTTTCGGAAATGCTGTCAAGCCTGTACATGTTTTTAGACACACGAACCTTTAATTCATCAGTGCCTAGGTGTGTCCTACCCTGGGAACATTAAAAGCAAATATAGTGAGGACAATTAAGGCTTAATCAAGCCCAACCCAGCTTCCATGTATTGTTCAAAGTTTCATAGATCTAATAATTCAATAGTGTCACTTTTAAAAACTTTTACTTGGCACGCACTCCATGACCCACCTTAATCGTTCGCAGGTCAGAATGTAACCAAAAAAAAAAAAAAAAAGCAGATCAGCATTACGGTTTGAAAGTGATTGACTCAAGCTGATAGCATCTCTTGCAGGACGGCAATGATCTGAATAAACAAATAAATAAGTAGGACAATAAACAAGCGAGCTCTAATCAATAGTATGTCCAGGGCACTTGAAAAGTAGTCTTTCTTTCTGGGTGCTGGGGCTGTGGAGAAGTAAAACAAACAGCGTTTGTGTAAAGGTCTTCCAGCCCCGAAGGGCCCAACCTGCCATCGATTATGGTGATGTTGCTCACTGTTTGGTAACCCGACAAGAGAAGAAACAGGGCTCTAATGTGTACAGATCATGTTTGACTACCAGCTTAGGGAGCAGGGGAATCTGTCTGAGACACCAAACATACTGTAGAGAAATGCTTTATGAATTTATAACCATTACATGATTCTGCTGAAAGTGACATCAAGATGAACAAGTCAAAACGAATCAGATGGACTAGTAAGCAAATCGCAAATTTAAGTTATATATGAAGTTCCTATCCATCCATCCATCCATAATCTACAACACTTATCTGTTAAGTCTTGTGGGCCTTCTTACTGTGAGGCGACAGGGCTAACCACTGCACCAACCTGCCGCCCTGCAGCGAATGTGTTTAAACTTAACTCAGTTCTATCATATTGCACAGAAAATTCATTGAATTCCATTATATTTGTACGACAAAGAATAAAGCCTGATCACACGTGCCAGGAGGTGAAAAGAAACTGTGCAGGCCAGAGGAGTAGCACGCTCCATCATAGGCCTGGCAGCTTCTACTCTCATCTGCTGGCCTGTTCCACTGGGTGCACACCTCCTCTTTAACAGGAAATCAGTCATGGCACTTCATCCATTTCTTCAGCCTCTGTGCAGCCTGCTCCATCCACAACATCTGTGCTGTGCGAACCACAAATGCCATGTTGACTCAGAAGGAACACTTCTCACATCAAAATTACTGGGGGGGGCGCACTACAAGGGAGTGGGCAAAAGTAACCTTAAGAGATTGTTCAGTTGTTAGTTATTGTAGTTGTTGTTAGTTTTTAACTTAGTATTTAGTTTTTAGTATGCGAAGAGGGTCTAAAGGTGTTAGGCACCTTTTATCGATTACAAAAAAACGAAGAAAAAAAAAATTTACCCTCCAAACGGAAATTCACGACATGCACAGATCTAGAGAAGGGTGATGAAGAGATAGCACCCGAATTGACACATGGAATGAAAATGTTTCACGTGGACGCAGGAGGAGTGGGAACGGTGGAGACACAGGCCGTCAAACATGTTCGTATAGTCCTTACCCTCAGAGCGACCGTCATGCTCCCGTGGCTTTACTACTTTCACGCCTCTTATTCTCTAATTCCAACCGCACCTGGGCCTCCTCTGCAGAAACGCACATAAACTCAGCCAGACAC
>JAOVYU010000063.1:16563327-16577944 GCA_025674565.1 Synodontis membranacea | reverse complement strand
TTTAGAAGGTCGTAAACAGGTTTTCTATGCTCTAACTACACGGAAATACTACTTCGCGGAAATTCACTTATCGCGGTCGAGTCTGGAACGGATTAACCGCGATAAACAAGGGTTTACTGTATACGAAATTGCTTAAATGAATTCACTTTCACAAAACCCGAATCCTTCTTTCACAACGATATTCCTTCTTTGCCAGATTAATAGCAGAAATCTAACGCTGATTCTATTGAAGAATATCTCTATGTATTATTTTAGGAAATAGCGAATAAATGATGCACCACCATAATAGTATGGAATGCTTGTGCTAGTTAGTTACTGGTAAACCCCTGCTTGAGTCTGGAAGGGATTTAAGCTTCCAGCATCATTATAGGGGCATTTTTTTTTATTTTTAAGTTGTTTGCATATTGAAACCACTCATCATGCCATAACATGTATGAAATGGGGGTTTTAATTGTTTGTGGTGTTGCTATTTTAATGGAGGTTAAAAGTTCAGCATTTAGAAAGCCTGCTTTTGTTCTTTGACATGTGGAGAAATTAAGCTGTTGGGCAGGCAGAAAACAGTACCCTCCCAACTGCTCCTTTCCCCTCGACTTACCACATCTCTTTAGAGAGGATGTGGGCATGGTTTTCCACTAATGCAGTCCTCTGTCATTGCGGATATTAGAGCTGGGTCGGTTTCAGAGTTTGGGATATGTGGAGGCTCAGCTTCTGGTCCTCTCCTATCCTCTTCGGCCACAGGTCCTGACTTTTTGGACTTCTCTCTGATTCTGGGACACTGGCAGTCCTCCAGCACTTCACTCACTACCTGCCTTCTGAGAACAGCACTGAGCCAGATGCTCAACTAAACAACTCCTCCTATTCAAAATATCCCACAGCACGTGGGGAGGCATACAAAGCACAATGTTATCACAGGGATCAGAGGTGTTTTTAGAATGGCTCTAATTGTCCTTACCCAGAGTGACACGCATTGAATAAGGACAATTAGGCATGTACGCATTAGGCATGTAAAATCCTGCTTGCAGCCAATGCTTGGTTATTAATTGTACAGTAGGAACGCTGGAAATCTATTTTGCTCAAAACATCTATTTTTTAAAGAGACTTAGTGAAAACCTGTTGTAACGTTAAGCTGTACTTTTCATTCTAAACCTTTGACGTGAGATATCAAATCTAAAGTGTATTAAATGATAAATCTCTTGAGTGTTTGAGAGACAAGGGATTAAGAGGATTGCGGAAGCGATGCTTTTAGACTACTTGAGCCGAATTATGCTCTGACACCCAGAACTGTGGATCAGACTGACCACTGTTTAATCATCTTCATATTAGTTTCACTTTGTCTTTAATTGCCAGAGTGGTAAGCATCAGGGCAGTGGATACCTTGTTGTATTGAGGCCCTCCAGCCCACAAAGTGACATATGACACAGCATGGCAACAAATAATCCTGTCATACAGTCATTTTTCCTTTCTTCTTTCCACCTTGAACATATGTCGGACCACTTGTGCGCCATACGGAGCTGCATAGCGGCTTGTAACTACTGTTGGAGTTAAAGGTAATGTGTCATCAAAATCTAGCATTAGCCTCCTCTCACCTTTTCTGCCGTACGTATATTTTATACATTTCATGAGCTCTTCTGTTGAAACACTGTGGAATTCTGTGGTGTCCACTAGCTTCGTGTTGCCTATGGAGTGGTGAAATAGAATGTCATTTACATATGCAACTATGGTTCTATTAATATTGGATAACCACTAGGGTTTCCTGTCTTTGCAGCCAGCATTGACCCAGCAGGTTATCTCTGAAAGTGATGATTTCAGAAAAAAAAAAGGGCAGAATTTAATGTCGATATACAGTACCCTATGAAATTATTGGAACAGGAAGGCAAGTTCTTTTGTTTTCATCTACACACTGAAGATATTTGGATTTGAGGTCAAACAGTGAATATGAGACAGTATATCAGAATATCAGCTTTCATGTCCTGATATTTACAGCCAGATGTGTTAAACAGCTTAAAACAAGACACTTTTTTTTTTTTTTAATGCACCTACACGGCAAGTGATCAAAAATACTGGAACACATGACTGACAGATATTTTTTGTTCCCAGGTGTTAGACTGGCTGTTTAAACAATTAATAGCTCTGAATGTCTACTCTTGGTTGGAGAACTGGGTTTTGCCAGTGAAGGCTTAAAAGGACAAACCAACATGAAGGATCCCCATACACTCTGTGCTAGCCATATACTGTTGAAAACACACTGTTCATGTTGATGATTCAGTTTGAAATGAGTGATGTGGCATTTCAACTACTGTACCTAACTAAACTAAGTGTTTCACTTTGTCCATTGTACCTTTTAGTGTCTACAGAGTGCACTTTTGGTCATTTGTGGTTTTAATGTAATTTGAGATATGGGCCATTGCTATGACTCATTGATAGGTTTGGCATGCACAGTCCTTTCTTTTAGAATTAGACGCAAGATAAGCACATCTCTTTCCCATGAGAGATTCTCCACGGGAAGAAAATCTGGAATGTACGGACCAGGTGCAAGGGACTTGTCCAATCAGCATCGTATAGTTGACTGTGCATAATTCAAGCTCTCTAAGGAAAGGGAAGTGCATGCCTTTGAAGTGTACCTTCCTTTTTTATTACACTTGTTTAAAAGGGTTTTCCATCAGAATGTTGTTTCTTATCTTTCCTATTAATATCTGAAGACGGTAACAGTAGGGATGGTCTCGATGCAAATTTGACCATTTTTACCTCTTAGTCTTTATAGAGATCCTCCCTGTGTTATCCTTAGATTATCCATCACATGATATGTAGAGGTGTTAAATCAGGATTAGCTTTGTTGTACTACATTTAATGTCTTTTATGTGATTTATCTGTCTGATCTGTAAGGTGGAGGAGAAATGAGAGGTCTTTCTTCCCACGAGATACCTTTTGCTTCTCGGAAAAATCATGCGGTCATCATTCTTATGATGAAATTTTACTTTCCTAACTCTGCTGTATGCTGATGGGAGAATTAGGTGATGGATATAAGTGGACCTTATGTCATTAAGGATTGTAAACACCAGTTTGCAAATACATGGGGCTTTAGCGACAACTAATGGCGTTATGTGTTTCCAGTATGAATATGAGTGCATGGTAGACCCCAGTGAAAGTAGAGGAAATGTTTTTTGGGGAGATATCGAGCTGTGGTTGAACTTTTTACCCTAATTCCTTTCCCACTGATGCCCAAGGCATGCCGAAATCAAGGGTCCCCCTCAGGCCTCAAGAAGCTTGTGATGTGGCCAGCGTTTTCTGTGTACTGAAGCTCAGCTCGTGAGAGGCAGGCACATAAAAAGTGTGTCTTAGTTATCGCCCACCTGACACGTTGCTTACAGATTTTTTTATTTTCTTTTTTGCTGAAATTGTTTTCATCTGTGCTGTACCTAGCTTTACTTGAAGGACCTATCATGGGCAAATATCTGTAAAAGCAAAAGAGGATATTGCCATATTTTAAAATCATAGCTCTATTTAATGGGTATTATATCAATTCGAAAGAATTCTTCTATGAATATGTGTAAGTTAATATTTTCAGTAGCAAGCGATATTATGGTTTGGTGTGCGTCTCTGGTTTGTTCGGTTTGTTTTGCATTTTCAGACCATGTAGTCCTAACTCTTTGTTCGCCATTTGGAGTCTAGGTTATGTTTTAAGAATTTCCCTGGCAGCTACATTTATTTGCTGGAAAACCTCTTAATTTCCCGGCTTCTATGGTTTATGGACCATTTCACTCAGGTTAATAAAGTTATGGATTAAAAGCTCACTCTGGTTGAAGATCTGTGTGCACATCCAGTGTAAATTATAATAACAGATGAGGAGTTAATGACCAAGTGATGACATGGTCAGCATCTTCCATAATGACCATTGTCAACCAATGTGGTGCTAAAATTAAGGCAAAACCACAGCTGTAAAACTGGTAATGTTGGGCAATGGTATTTCCCATCTGGTACTGTTGGAGTGCTGGAAAAGAAAAGTTCAGGATGCATTTTATGAGCTTCCTAATGTGAAGTGAAATGCATTTTGCAGAACTGCTCTGTGGTCATTTTGTAGGATTGTACTGTATGATTAACTAAATGATTTGGGATGGTGTAAATGCTGCACGATGTGGTCAAAATAGCATATTGCGATTATTTTGCTATACAGTGTGATCATGATACTTGACATATACCATTTTGGTGTAAATTGGCGATTTCATGATATGGCTTTAAAAGTAAAGGATGGCTTGCATTAATTTTCTTCAAAAGACTGCATCATTGGCATGTTTTATCGTTCATAAAGACCTGACCTGAAACGTCAAAAAAAAAACAGCACAGTAAAATCATGGTCCGGTTGAAGAATTGGGCCTGTTGTGTTCTGTAATATAAATATTGCAATGGCTCATATGGCAATAATGCTTCAGAAACAATATGTTGTGTGGCCTATAAATGTATCTTTTGAGCATTTTAATATTTTGCCACTCCTAATGGAGAATAGGAACTTCGACGAGAACGGCCCAGTTTGATATGGCTGTTACCTGGCCCATGCTTGAAGCGTTTTCTCACACTTGGCTGCTGTCAAATTCAAGGGATTCGCTTGAAAGAAGAAAGCAGAAGGCAAAAATTGCACGGAAAAAGGGCAGGTCTCAGTTTAATGGATCGTATTCTTTAAACGTGCCCTTTGTTGAAGAAAACATCTATTTGACATTGACAAAATGGGATCACAAAAATCGTAGACAAGGGCATTATATTGGTGCTCAATATCACCTACATGTGTGCAGAACTGAAGCTCTGATATAATTTTATAAAGGTAATTGAAATTTACGGTCACTCTTGAATCGAGCTCTAGATTTTCAGTGAGAGGAAATTGTATTATAGATGACAGTGCATTGCTTCCATTAGAAGCAGGCCATTAGTTCTCATCCAAAAAGGTAATTGAAGTGACCAATATGATGATTTTTTTTTCATGGCTATCACTGTCCCATTAATCAATCTGGAAGCATATCATTTGTGTCAAATTGGCTCCAAAAAGCTTTAAATTGGATTGATCTGGTCCAGATAATGCTGAAATCAATGAATAGTGGCTATAAGACAAGTTTGAGAAGTTAAATGCCACTATTAATCTCAGGATCTGAATCCAGAGTGTTTTCTGCTGTAATAATAATGGCTCCTTGTCTCATTTCTATCCGAGTGATTAAACGTTGCGAGCCTAAAAAGAGCATCAAAGCAACATGAGAATAAAGAGCAGGAACTTTTCCAGATGCCGTCTTACATTTAACATACTCTGTTGCTGTTGCCGAAACGTGTTCACTCGCTTTGCTATTATTATGTGCTCATTTAGTTGCTATAAAGAGAGTAAAACAGAGTACACTAACACGCACTCACACAAACACATGCAGCTTGGTTTCTGTCTCTTTTATTGGCCAGGCGATGTTGTGAGGGCTCCTCCAGCGCCAGGGCTTTAGCAGATTGTTCCGGCTGTGGCCTGTGAATCCATCTGTGCCGGAGCTGGCTGCCGGGCATGGCAGCGTGCGGCCTCGTTCGTGTCTGTGGTTGCTGCCACAGCTCTCAGAATTGTGGCGTTTACACGCATGCTATAATCCGGTCCTGGCGGAGCTCGTAGTGTAAGTGTAGAAAGCTGAAAATATTGAGTTCACCATGAAATCAGGGCTGCTGTATCCTTGCCATTTTTCCTTAAAAAGGAGTGGATGTAGTGCCAGACCGCAGTAGACTATTGAAGAAATGCAACAAAAGTCTACGAGGTGCCATCAGTGTCTCAGCCTGCAGGGTGACCCGAGGTCTGCCGTTCACTGCTGTGTTATTGTGTGACGGCCAACACGCATAGCAAACTGGAACATCACTCACCCGCAGTCTCACAATGATGCGGACAAGTGGGTCAAACACTATTTTGGGCAGAAACAAAATGTGCTGTTTGTGTCTCATCATAGCTCTAGTCACGGCTCCTTTTCTGTTGGTTGGCACATTAAAGAAATTTCTGGTTTTCCATCACAGAGCTATGAAGTGCAGTATGTTCAAGCGCCTCATCGTTTTTCATTTAGTCTTTTCTGCTTTCATATTTGACAGTTTGTGGCTGCACTAATACATGCGTATTTTTTGAAGCACGTCAATGTTACAGCCAGACCGTATCGTCTACTCATTACATCTGCACAGTGTATGCTGGGAAGGGCTTTTGGGGGATTTGTCCCTTTTGCTGCCCAGTTTGGTCACCTGCCAGTTCCTACCTAGCAGCACACTCTCCCCATCATAAAACCGTTAAGAACTGGGCTGTGTACTAAAAGGTGACGAGATACCTATTAAAACCCTACTATTAACGATGCCTGTAAATCAGACACTTTGAAGTGATTATGTACTGTTTTGCATTTGCAGGGCACACATCATGGACTCATAGATGCGTCATGAACTGATGAGACGTGTTTTGAATTTTAAGCAAGGAGAATAAATGCATAATCTTTTATCCAAACCGTTCTCTTTGTCAACTTTTTTTAACTGGAAGTCACTTGGAGCGCTTAGACCTCCGCTAAGGATAATCACGCAACAATGTTACATGTCTGGATAAATGGTGGCCAGACCAATCTATCTGCATATGGGCTTGTTGCTATTAGACTCAAAAAGTGAAAACACTACGTTAATATTAATTAATCACGATCTCTACAAAAAATCCTCACAACAGAAAAGGGGGGTTATGGGGGCATGTTCTGGTGGGAAAGTCACGTCAGGGCATACCCTCTCTGTTTTGCCACTTTTCAACTTTACTGTGATCTACTTGATAATAAGATGTATGGCATTGCTGTGTGCAGACTGCCGTATCTGCCAACATTAGGGAAGGTGAAAATAAATTTGTCGATCCTCCTTGTGACTTGGATGGGCTTCAAAATTTAGTTGGTTCTTCCTTGGCCCGTGCTACGCCCTTCCGCCAAGATTCATGGAAATCGGCTTGGTATGTTTTGCGCAATCCTACTTATGTGCAAACACAACCAAAACATAACCTGCTTGGCGAAGGGAAAAGTAGATGTCAAATCAAGCAAGATAAATAAATAAAATTAACATTTATGAAAGTCTGCGAAAACTCTTATCCCTTTAGCTGGTGTCTGGTCCGATGAGATGGCTTCAGCTAAGTCAGTCATTTACCTCAGCTTGTGATTGGCTGCCGCAAAACGCTACAGAAGCCTGGACAGTGGTTAATTTTATTGAAAACTAAAGTCACTGAAATGATTGCCATTTACTCCTCTACATTTATCATCTCTGCGGCTGTATTTTTTTCAAGCAGTCGCTTCAGTAAGCTGAAAGACATTGCTGGGTCTGCCAGTTGATGACCCCATGTCTAGGGCTAGGCCATTTTCATTATTACAACCTTTCAGACCGACTTCTTAATAGCATTTCTGCTCTTCTTTAGGGACCAGGACAATGATGAGACACCACCCATGGATTTCACATGTAATTGCCAAATCACTTTTAGCAAGAAGGCAGACATGCAGTTCAATTAGGTGACAGACATATCAAAATCATTAGTGGTTGCATTCAGAGCCTATTATTTTGTCAGTTAATCACGAGTTATTGATTTTCTTTATTTACGGAGACAATCAGATCAGTCAAGCCGCGTCCTAATTTCTCTGTTCTGCATTCCACGGTGACCCTTTCTCACTCTGATGCAGTCGCTGTTGTAAGGCAGAGATAATCTGTACACAGCAGAATGTTCATTGCAAAGTGAACATTTCGTTTTATCAGAAACATCCCACGGAGCTGACCGCTTCACACAGCAGACCGAGCAGTGCCAGCGAAGTTGGTGAACTTTTAATGAGGATTAATGTCTGATGTCCTCTCTGCCAGCAGCCACTTTTCCTTCTCCCAGACTTGTGCTGATGTGTTACTTGACAGAGCATTTAATGCCAGATTTTGGGAAGGAAATGGCTGGAACACTTTTGGGAAGAATACTGATGCAATTAAATTGAGAAACTGGTTCTCTGTGGGATTGTTTAGCTTTCAATGCATTTCTGATGCATTCCAATGAAGCCTGATGCATTTGTGATTTGTTTATAATTACTACCGTGTGTGTATGTTTCTTACAGGACCAGCCCCCCATACTGCTGCGTGGACCTGTATTCTCTAAGGACAGGAGAGATGGTTAAGTCAATTCAGTTTAAAACACCCATTTATGATCTACACTGCAACAAAAGGTATCCTGTTAGTGCAACTGACATCTTGCAATATTTTTTTCAGAATCATTTGCAATATACTGATCAGACTCTATTCCTATTATCTGTATGTACTATTAACGGAATTCCTGTGCATCTTTAATTGCAGGATTATTGTTGTCAGTCTTCAAGAAAAGATTGCTGCCTTCGACAGCTGCACTTTTACGAAAAAATTCTTTGTCACAAGTAAGTAAACTTTGTTTTTAAAGGTCCACTATGTAGGATTTTTTTTTTTTTTTTTTTTTTAGCAGAAACTGAGTATATATTCCGTAATATACTTATGGAATTCATAAGAGTTTTTATTAATGTAGAATTATTTGTAACTACAAATCTACAAACTAGGGTAACCTTTCGCGGCACACCTCATGACTTCTCACGGCACACTAGTGCGCGGCATGCAGGTTGGGAAACACCGCTCTAGAGAGCCTCTTCTAAATTTCACCTTCTGGCAGAACTGCAAAGAAGACCAAAGGAAGAAGAATCAGCGTTTACTAACAAGCTTGAGAAGATCATACTTATTATTTAGCCCAGAAAAAGCAAATAATTGTGAATGTAAGCACTTGGACGTACGCTATGAGGACCTGGCAGCCACTGTATGTTCTAATACACGCTTGAAAAGGGAGGGTGTAAGGGCACAACTAAGTGCATTTAGTTGGTTGAATCCTCCATGGGGGGGACTATTAATGTAATAGTTCTCTTTTGCTCTTCATCCTGTTCTTCCACCTTAAACTCCAGTGAAGGAACTCCAGTTTTGATTAATCCCTTACACACAATGACATCGTTAAAAAGCACTCACCTTGACTTTTTGTTGTGTGAACCTGCACAATCTCATCTCCATGAGTGCAATCTGAGCACTGGAGACATTTTACCTTGTCACTCTGCACAGCTATACGATATCAAAGACCTGTCCCAGGCTCCGTACCAGACGGGCTGGTAATCACTCATTCTGGCCGTTACACGAAAACACTTGTTATATACTCTCTTAAGTCTGTCCTTTCCCAGCACCTACGACTCTTTGGCTTCTACAGTAAAGGCCATTGTGTCCTCTGAAGTCCATATCACAATCCGAAACCAGGCCTTCTATCCCCACTTAAGCAATCGTCTGTTGTAAATTGCCATTAGTGTAGTTTTAATGGCTCTCATTGTCTGTCTGCTTTCCCAGTCCACGTCTGTGCCACAGGAAATGACCGCGGTCAATAACCCCTTACATCGTTAATCTCTCTTCTAAAGCTTCTTCATCATAAAAAAAAACAAAACAAAACAAGACTAGACATGTTTGTTTTTTGAAAGCGATTATGAGAAGTCATAAACCAGGATGATATTTTCCATCACACTGTCAGCTCTTTCTCCATCTGAAACGGAAGACCAGCTCTGTAGTACACGACGCTTAATTCATGCTAGAGATAGACGTGAGGTCTGAGAACAATAGTGAAAATAGTTGGGGTTCCTGCACACAGAGTATGTTAAACATATGTTATCTTGTAACATTGGCTCCCTCTGTCTTAGAGAAGCGCAAAAAGCTTTGCATCACCTCCGCTTGTGGCTTACCTCAAGTTCTGTTCATCGCAGCTTTAGATGCTCCGTGCACAAAATTATTCTTGTCTTATTTTTGTTCTCTTTTGTAGTATCTATTAGCAAAAAAAAAAAAAAAACATTAAGCCACGTTATGTCTCAGATTAGATTAGATTAAATTTGATTAATGGGTGCGGATATGTGCACACCTTGTACCATTCAGACGTTTTTGGTTGGGCTGCATGGTGCCAGTGTTTCCTATATGGCTCTCTCAGGGGTCATACTGTCTGGTGGTTAATGAGCTTAGGAGCCATCTTGCAGTCACTAAATGCCACAGACCTCAATTTCAATTTGCGCAAATTGGACCCTGTATCAAGTGTGAAGATCATACCTAATAAATACTGCGCAAATAAATGCATTCCAGTCTGTCACCTTTCAACGTAGCAACTGTAAACAATAGATGCCTTGAATCATTTTTAGAAAAAGTATGTAAGCTTTTTTTTCCATCTTGGGTAATTAACAAGCAGTCATAATGAAATGGGTGAAATGAAAGAATCTCTACTTTAAAGATGTGACTTGCTTGTTTCTCTTGTTGTAGTTTTACTTAAATTGTGTAACGCTCATATTTTGTGTTGCAGGCTGCTATCCTTGTCCTGGTCCCAACCTCAACCCCATAGCATTAGGAAGCCGGTGGTTGGCCTATGCTGAAAACAAGGTAGAAATCAAATCAGACACTGTGTTCTTCTCTTACTCGAAATTTTCAGTGCATTGTGTGGAGGCTTAAAAGCCTTAAATTGTTAGAAGAAGCATGTACTAAAATAATGCATAAAAGGCAAAGCATGTCATTCAACTTTAAATAGATCCGATTTTATTGTTGCACAGTATTTTTAAAGTTTCTGATTTGCTGCAAGTTCATTTAATGGAGTGTTGTTTGCCGCTGTTGTGTGATTGAGGTCAGACATTTCTCCGTAATGAACAGATGAGCCAGTGCATCTGTTGTAGCGTAATGACTTTTGGCCAACAGAGAGCGAGTTTTTTATTCCTTAAATGTTGGATGGGACAGAAAGTCTGGAGGAGGAAGTAAGATGTAGAAGGGGTCAGGGGTTCAGGGATGTCCTAATGGCCCTCTCCACCCTTTCTGTATGAAGACGCCAGGCAGGCCTCTGTGGACTAATGATAATTGTGTACGTGTGTGTGTGCGCGCGTGCGTGTGTGTGCGCGCGTGCGTGTGTGTGTGTGTGTGTGTGTTTATAGCTGATCCGGTGTCATCAGTCCCGTGGTGGGGCATGTGGAGATAACTCCCAGTCCTACACTGCCACTGTCATCAGTGCTGCAAAAGTGAGTAGATGTTTCTAACTCTTTTAGTTTAATGTAAGACACACACATATGTATTCAGCATAAACCCACTGTAGGTGTAATATATTTGAAAGGACGAGACATGAACAAAAAAATTACATTTAATTATATGGAGCTAATCCTAAGATTAAAAATAATAATAAATAACTCTGACTTAAAAACTACCTCTAAGGCGAAATATAATCCTGTATAAATGTAGCCTAAACTTTAACCATAAAGTATCGGTTTTGTTTGCAGTTATGAAAGTTACCAGGAAAGTTCTAGTACATTTCTTGTAATATTCATGAAATATTTTATTAAAATCCTGTCGTTATAAATATCACTAGTTGTCCCAGTAACTGACAGTTAATTTCCTGAAGGACGTCTTGGCATGCCCAGTACTTCCTTTCATTCTTTTTCCTTGAGTTATAATTTCTGTTTGGATTTCTATTGTGAATAGGCATGTCCATTCTTGTAAAAATATATTCTTTATTTAAGCTAAATTTGGCTTGGTGATGAGTGTTTTCATAACGTGACAGGTTTACTTTTTTGTACTTCTTAGTGACATTTATTCTTTTTTGTAATGTTAATCATTATTCTCAATGACAAGTTCTTATTTGAAACTGTTTCTCATAAATTTTTTTTTTTTTCTGTAGACACCTTTATGAGAGATGTAGGAGTGGAGTGATATTCTATTTATTTATTTATTTATTTATTTATTTGTAAAAAGAATAGCATTCAGCCCCTAAAATATAAACATGCCCCTAGACATTTGCCTCAGTAGAATATTTTGGGTTTTAATATGTTCAAGCCTCATTCTTGCACTATTGCCTAATATGAACTTGTTGTCACTATTTTGTTTATATTCTTTAGAGTTTTAACAGTATCTTTGAAACCACCCCATAAAGGTATTTCAGCAATAATATTTGTCTATGTTACAAGTCAGAACAGTTAGTTTTACCCTAGGCCTTACACTAATTCCGATATAATCCTCCTCTGACACACTCCCCAGTGCATCTGGTTTTAGGCTCCTCTCCACAGCAGGTTAATTGATTTATTAAGCCCACATCTGTATTCCCAGTCCAGCCCACTCCCCTCCCTAACGAGCTCTAACGGCTTACGTGAGAGAAGCACCATTAGCCCTAATGGTGGCATACATCAAAAGGAGCGCCCTAAAGGTTAGCAGGGAGGAAAACATGGTTAAAAAAGGCCTGATGCATAGACGGGGCCGTCTGCAGATGGAGCCGTGATTTATAACCGTCTTCTCTGCTCTGACACGCCGTCCCTGTGCTGAGTGGCTCTGAGTGCGGCTGTCGAGGGGCCAGGGGGCTATCTCCCATCAGTCCGGTAACTCAATCACAATGCCAGGAGGGGGGGGTGCCACGCTTTGGAAGGGGGGGCAATGGGGACTTTGGGGGAAAATTGAATTCTGACAGAGCACAGACTGTGTAAGAGAGCAACGCTGTCGCGCCAGCCGCAGGATAGTGTTTGGGGTGACTCCAGTAGTGGCTCCAATGTTTGGTGTCTGTGTAAAGCTGAGCATTCGTGTACTTGTGGTAAATGGATAGCACGGCTTAAGTGGGGTCTCTTGCTAGTTTCTCACTTGGTGTAGTACTGAGCTGGTTGATGTGTGCGTATATATGTGTGTGCGCGCTGTCTAGGCCCCTGAAGAGCTTAATCAAGCATTCAGGCCGAGCAGCAACGTCAATACCTTGTGGCGCCTGTGTTTGTTGGGCCCTCTGGATAGTGCTCTGACAAGCCCACTAACAGACTGTGTGTAAATTGCCTTGGCCCATCAATTATTAAGAGAAGCGTTTGCCGCCTAATTGATCAACGCTAATGTGTTTTCTAATCACTGCAGTTGGAGTTTTTAGTGCTAATCCAAACAGTCAGCATTGATCAAGGCGCAGTCAGCGGGGGTAGGTGGTGGCAGATCCTATTCCTGACTCCTGCTGTCCCAGCATTTTCTTATCTGTCTGTTACTCCGATCGCTAAGCTAACACACTCGAACAGTGCATTCACACGCCGTGTGTCTGGATAATACCTAATGAATAACATGTTTATCTTACTGGAGTTTGCACAACCATAACCGTAGATGCCTGGAAGTATTATGAGCTTGGAAAAGAGATGAAGATCAATAGATGACTGTAATTAGTCATCTATTGAATTATCTGCTGAGGGACGGGTGTAGGAAAATTTGAATTGGAAAACTGGTGGCAGCAATTCAGGACATTGCATCGTCCCTTTAAATGAATGGCATTTTTAATTAAATGATTTATATAGAACTAGTACTGCATAGTCCGCCGTCATTTGAAAGATGTTTGTGACCATTTCAGCATTAGGTTGGCATCGATGCTTCTTGTTGGACGTAATAAGCGTTATACCAGTTTGTATGGAAATGTTGTACTTTCTTAAGGAAATTTGTTATGGTTAAAAAAAAACAACAATATTGCCTCTTTGAGATTTTCTAAATGTCTTTTTCCGCAGTGATTATGCCATTATTGTTGATATTTAGTTCGTTTTGCAATAATCAAAGCCTTTTTCTTTCAGCCTAAAAGTTTAGGAAGTTGATATTTTAATAGGTTTTGTTGAATTTTAGATGAATAAAAGTAAGACACAAAAACATATAATGTACATAGAGTGTTTATTTGTTCTGCTCCTAATAAAGGAGGTTAAAAAAGATGATAATCCAGCAAACCATTAATATATGGCTTATGAGCATTTCTTCTTCAGCTTCATTTGTTTGAACTTTGATAATGATTGTATCTTCAGTGTGGAAAACTTCACTGAGAGTTTTGTCTCGATCCTTTTCTTTCCTAAAGACACTAAAGACAGGGCTGACTATGGTTGGTAAAGTAGTCACCCAGCTGACAGGCACACTGCCCTCTGGAGCACCAGATGAAGAGGGTCCGGCCCACAGCAGCACCCGCCGCAGCCCTCACCAACCCGGCGTGATTACTGTTATAGACACACACACTGTGGGAGAGGGCCAGGTATATACACACACACACACACATACACACACACACATACACATACACATACAAGGTTTTAATCTTTTGAAGAAAATACTTAATAATTCTAGTAATTTTTTTTTTGTTATTTTATTACTTATTAGTGTGATTGCAAAGCAAGCCCAAACCAACCAACTTCCACTTGTCTGTCCTGTGGCCAAATAATGTGCTTTTATACAGCTTTTGGAAAGACTCGTACTCTTTTCCTGTCTTTTTTATTTATTTATTTATTTATTTTTGTGGCTTCAATTTCAAAGTCTTCCTGCTTGGTCAGGCTTTATCTGAGAGCCACCAAATGGCATTTAATAGCTCTGACCCACTCATCCAGCACACACATCCACACGTGATCGTCCACGCTCGTCTTTTTTCCATTACGGAGCGATCACTTAAATTTTCTCGCGAAAACGCATCTTTCATTTTATTTGTAGTCTGCTCACTGTACAAGTAATAAATGTGGTTTTTAATACCGTATTTTCCGGACTATAAGGCGCACCGGATTATAAGGCGCACTGTTGATTTTTGAGAATGAACGGGTCTATT
>JAOVYU010000063.1:16508460-16524540 GCA_025674565.1 Synodontis membranacea | reverse complement strand
CAACTGTGATTCTTATGAGTTTTGGTAATTGTCTATTACTTTAACCTTTTTTATTTATTTATTTATTTATTTATTTAACAGAGGTAATAAAATGCATATTGTCATCAGTATGTATAATTTACTGTAAATGACTAATATTCATTTGCTGTCCCTTGGTAGGTTGATGTAAAACAACAACAAAAAAATAGACACATTATATGGCCAAAATTATGTGGACACATGACCACCACACCCATATGTGTTTGTTGATCAACCCATTCCAGATTTAGTCCCCATTGCTGTTATATAACATTGCTGTTATACTACTGTTATAATAGGCTTCCACTCTTCTGGGAAGGTTTTCCTCTAGATTTTGAAGCGAATAGTCACTAATTAGATTTAGTGAGGTCAGGCACTGATGTCAACAGCCGGGGCCTGGTGTGCATTTAGCATTACAGTCTGTCCCAAAGGTGTTCAGTGGGATGAGGTCAGGGCTCTGAGCAGACCACTTGAGTTCTTCCACTCCAACCTGGTCAGACCATGTCTTTACAGAGCTGGCTTTGTTCAAAGGGGCATTGTCATTCTGGAATAGGTTTGGGCCTCCTTAGAAGGGAAATCCTAATTCTGTACAATTGTGCGCTTCCAGTTTTGTCAAAACAGTTTGGGGAAGAGCCACAAAAGTGTGTGATGGTCAGGTGTCTTGAAACGTTTGGCCATCTAGTCTAGAGCAGGATATTTTATCCCTGAGGGAAATGACAAGGATGCTACAAAACAAATCTTCCAAGGACAAGTTGCAATAAGTAAATAAGTAAGTAAACTATCGTCACATCCAACTTCACACCCGGCGTTCCCAACATGACTCCATTGTGACCCTGACCGGGATGCAGTGCATCCCGAAGATGAATAAATAAATGAATGTAGTGTAATAGTAGCGATAAGTGATCATCCATAAGTATCGGAAAAAGATCAGGAGTCTTTCAGTAGAATGTCGGTAATAGCAGCAATAGAGTACATAAATTAAGTGTATACATTTATTTAGAAAGGCTGACGGTGACACATACTATGCAATATATATTATAGAATATGTAATTTACCGCATATACTGTACCATGCAAAGAAATGCTGTAAGGCAAATATGACTTCAAAAATAATGAAATTAAATCTTTTCACTTAAAAGAAAAATACAGCATGCAGTAAATAGTAATAAACTAAACAGAAACAGCATTTGGTCTGGCGACACTTTGCTTATCTTCTTAGTAGTCCCAGATGCAGTTTGTGTTGGTTTATAAGGAAGTAAGCTAGTAGGTTTCCCTGAGTGTCTTGGAGAATCTGCCACAGTTCAAATTTGCACCTGTAGGAAAAATCCCTTTTGGCAGGATGGAAGTGGGACTCACCAGGTGCTCAGGCTTGTGTGTGTGTGTGTTGCACTGCTGTGCGTCTATACACTCATGTTTACTTCAGCCTGTAGATGTGTACACAAATACACACACACACACACACACACGTAGTGTCAGCGATAGGGCAAATAATAGACTGTTTACAGAAATCCCACACACTCAGTTGGTTCACTGGTACAAGTTTAAAGCTATAAGAGCCAGAATTGGCCACAGTTATTAATTCATATAATGAAGACTATTCTCGACAGTGGTCTCTTACATAATATGTTGCTTTCTTTACTTCACATACAAGCATTTTTCCAGTACAAATGATAAACAAATATTGTTGAATCAAAATAATCAGTGCAATCATTTAAGCATATTTTTGTTGACTGAATTATTACAGAGATCTTCATGCTATGGCATTTATGCTCTTTAGGTACCCTTACAAACTGCAGACTCTAGTTTCTGTCTCCATGTCTTGTTCTGAAGTCATATGCGTTTGTATAATTAGTCTTTGTTATATTGCACAGTCCAGTGCTATTGAAATAATAGTGCTGAAGTGGTGTGCGTTAAACGAGCAGTGCAGTAGTAGAGTGTCTCTCTAACCTGACATGTTTCATTATGCATACAATGAGCATGTCGAGTCACATGCGCTACATGAGAACACAGGACACCATCACATCTGTTAGAGCTCAGTAACAATCTTTTTTTTTTTTTTTTTATCAATACAAACGTTTGTTTTAATGACATCATTTCTGTAAATTCAATATCGTCTGTAGTTTTACTTCCGCTGCTAATGTTAAACTTTTGTGTGAGTAAAACCACACCTTATTCACTACGTAGTGCTCTGTTTTGTCAGCTGTCCAAAAGAATAGTAAAGAATATCCAGGGTGCTTATGAAAAATCTCACAATGCAGTGGGATAAAGTCCAAAGGTATATCCTGGCAGGCACTGAGTACCCATAATGCACTTTTTTGTTTGTATTGAAAGTTTGTAAGGCACCATTTCTGAGACAGGGTTTCTCTCTCTCTCTCTCTCTCTCTCTCTCTCTCTCTCTCTCTCTCTCTCTCTCTCCTTTTTTGTAACTGCAGCCAATCAGAGTATACCCAAGGGGATGTAAAGATCGTGATTGGTTATACACAACAGCCAATGAAAATGGTAAAGGCGGAGTTTATGGCTGTCAGCGTGTTAAAAGCTCCTCCTCTGTACCTAGCAATTAACTGGTTAAATGTACAGCTTGCTGAACCATTGCACCGTGATGTTTCTTCTGTATTTTTCTAAGAACTTTTTCATCTCGTTTGTTTCATTTGTGTTTGGCACCAACAAGAACATAAATTATGTGAAACCATACTTGAATAATTGTAGCTTGAGATTATATATGAATTTAAAATAATTACTTGGAAGTAATATTTCCAGGTTCCCTAGCACTAACACGTGTCAAAATTCAGATATCTTATCAAAATAAGATTTCTCCTTGTAATCAACTGATAACCAGACCTCGATATTTAGTGTATATATATATTTTTTTTATTGAAGCAAAATCGGTTAACCATTCTGTTTCACTTATGTATGCAAAGCAGTTTTTATTATTCCAGTTTAAACCCCTGACAAAATGATCACTTATGTTACCACCATGAACGTTTAACCCAAGCCACAGGCGCTTCCATGGGGACCTGCAAAACACACACTCACTTTTCCATTTATCCGTTAACACAGCTGGACATTTACTGAAGCAGTTTAGCTGAAGTACCTCACGTAGGGATGGAGGCAATTGAGGACCAGCCCTGCAACCTGCTGGACTTATCATGTACCTCTGCCATGTTTTCATCCGCCCGCTCGGGTCTCTGCGTCACTGTGAATCAGGCTATAAATCAAAATATCACACGCAAAGGCCCGTGTAAGCCAACCCAAGTCTAGCAACTGTCCTCAGCATGCTGTTGCCATTCTCGCCACGTCGAGTCGATCAGAGAAGTACACGTGGTACAATAGCAGCTGTTCTCTAGCTGTTCTCCAATACAAAGCAGATTTAAAGGGGATGTCAATCTATTTCTTTGGAGAGCGAAAATAGATAAGTGAGTTTTGCTCAGTAGAGCAATGTACAATACTACCTTTTTACGGAACTATACACTCAAGGGCAACTTTAATCGAAACACTTGTTCACCTGCTCATTAATGCAATTATCCAAGCATCTGGAGCAGCGCGATGAATAAAACCATGCAGATGCAGGTCAAGAGCTTCAGCTAATGTTCACATCAAACATCAGAATGAAGAAAAAAGTGTGATTTCAGTGACTTCAAATGTGGCATGATTTTGGTGTGAGTTTTTCAGAACCCGCTGATCTCCTTGGATTTTTCACACAGCAGTCTATAGAGTTTACACAGAAAACAAAAAAAACATCCAGTGAGTGGCAGTTGTGTGGGCAGAAACTCCTTGTTGTTGAGAGAGGTCAGAGAAAAATGGATAGACTGGTTTGAGCTGGCAGGAAAAGCTATAGTAACTCAAATAACCTGTCTTTATAACCGTGGTGAGCAGAAAAGCATCTCAGAATGCCCAACAACAACAAGATTGAAACTTGAGGCAGGAATCTGAGGAGCTGGAACAGTTAAAGATTGGAAGAAGACCAGGCGATGATGTACATTGATTTATACTTCAGTTTTTACAATAATCTAAGCAGCGGTCTTGTAGCAAAGTGACTGTGCAGAATTTTTGTTTGTCTAGACCCCTAGTAGTGGTAAGAAATAATTGGAAGAACTTTTGACACGAAGTTAGGAACCCTTCATCCTTTAGTCGTGATTTGGTTAATGGACGTTGGTTATCGTTTCTCATTATTTCTTTTAGGAAACCTTTTTTTTTTTTTTTTTTTGTTATAAGTTAGCATCCATTTGTCCATTATTTTTTTGCATATTACTAAGAGTCCTAAATTGACCATCTGGCCTTATGTTCGTAATGTTGATGAAAGCGATAAAAAAAACCAGACCTTTGTGATATCCTCAATGATTGTTTCTGTGATGCTCTGTGCTGACTGTTTTTGACCAAAGAATTGGACATTAATGGTTTTTTCATGTATGTGTGTGTATATCTCTCCCGTCATGAAGACCCTACCTCTTTGGGGCAGGATGTTTTTCCATTAAAACTCCATGGTGAGTTTTTCCAATTCATTCCCAGCATGCTTCACTTTGTATTCTCTCCCGTGAACGACTGTATTCATTTCATTCGTTTGATATTTTAGCTTGCCGTTATCAGTTGTTGTTGTTGTTGTTGTTTTTTTAGAAGCCTGTAGTAACACTTGATTTTTTTTCTCTTTCTCTCTGTGCTTCATTGCATATTATTTGATGAGACATGATAATTTACTTCTATAGCATATAACATCCTAACTAATAAATAGGTTCTTTAATATAGCTGTAAACAAATACAGTCCAAATATTCGAGCAGATTTCTTTTTTTGAGTTATTTAGAAGCATTCAAAAAAGCATGGTTTATAGTAAACCAATGAAACTTTTTTTTTCCTCTGAAAATGCATATAAACCTCTTATGAGTCACTGATGTTGTTTTCTGAGTATAGCAGTCTGTTGTGGTGTCAGTGTGTTCATGTGATCATGGAGAGTGTGTCTCTGCATGTGAAGGATTTAGACCCAGAAGCAGTGTTTCAGGAACATCACAGAGCTTCACTTGTGCAGTGCTTGACTTCAGGCCAGTTTCCCACAATTACTTATCCATTGCTTGCTTCATTTGTCATGTTTGGACTGAAAGACAATGATTGTTTAGTCAACCGCATCATCTTTATGCTCCGATTCATCTTAATTTATGATTTCTAAAACCTGGCGACTTGAAAAAAGATGCTGAACTCCATGGGGGAGGGGAAGAGTGATGGCTAAGGCATGGTGTTGTCTTTTTGATTTTAGGATGCAGTTGTTTACTTGTAATTATACCGTGGTGCTGTTGATTTCTTGATTGTGATTGGTTCGAGTGTGTTGCTTCTATAACAGCAGCTTGGACAGTAGTTCCAGTTACAAGGTTAATATTAATGCCCTTTAAATACCTTCTCATCAAAGATGAGTAATAAGCAGATTTAAAGCTAGCTTTTAGCTGATAGGGTCAAGATTTCTTTGATAAGGAGATGTTATAGGGATATAATCAGGTGGTAACTTTGCATCGGGCCAACATCGCACTGCCTTTTCATTGATTGTGTTACTAGAACAGCATGGCCTACTATATTTAATTCATTACTTAGAGCCTGGAAGAATATTTCACCTGCCTGATCTCAGGTTTGTAGCAAAGACACAATAATAAGCTTTGTTAAATTACCAAAAAAAAAAAAAAAGCCTTAAAATTTGCATTGTGTAAAATATGCATTGTTTATATATTTATAACATTAAAAATTTATTTATTAGTAAGTAGTAATATCTATTTCCAGCTGGGTCAATAATTAAATTTTAAACTGTTTCACAGCATGAGTAATCATGATTAAAACTTGTTCACTATATTGCTTAGTCTTCTCACCCACACATGCAAAAAAAAACACCAGCCAAAATGACGGGTGTATTTGACTCGTATAGATTAATTGCATGCACATCTGCACATGCTGCTTCATGTTTTATGGAAATGTTGTAGTCGGTGTGTAGACTTTTAGATAAGCTAGATTTATGAATGATCTAATTTAACTGGCCTACTTACAAGGAATCTAAGGCCATTAAAAGAATCTCAGTTGTGATCATTTTGGTAGAAAACCTCCACTAGATGGTCTCGTTAAAGTTTTTGAGCCGCCTCAAATCTGCCTCTGAATAGAAAGCATGTGCTGCCTTCTACTCGGTCTGGGAATGAGAGCTCCACCTTTTGATCAAGTCCTGTTCTTCTTTTTAAACTCCTCTGTTTTCCGTTTCAGTGCTTTGAGAATTCAGAGACCTTTTTTCTTTTCCTGAGAAACTGTAATATCCCTAATGATTTCCTTCCTAATGAGTTGTTAATGCAAGTTGCCCCAATACCATTCCCTTCCCTGCACTTCATTTACTTAGACATTTTCTTGAATTTCTCGTAATTGAACGAAACAACTCTTCAAGTGGCTCACGGGATCACGTGACAAAGGTTGAACCGTGAAGCGAACGAAGCCAAACTCCAGCTTGTCTTGTGATAAAAATCTTTGACGTGTCCTTTGATGTTACGTGTTTTTAAAAGATTATTCCTTCGCCTCTAACGCTGATCCATTCATGCTTTCCACGAGTAGGAGTGTGGTTAGAGCCCCAAACCGTTATTACACAACCGCATGAGCTCATCGTTCAGTTAAATCTCACCGCACTCCAGGCCTGCGGAACTTGCATTAGTGGCTGTTTCATCGTGGAAAGAAAAGTCGCACAGGAATGAGAGTGGCTTTCTCAGTGGTGTTGTGATGAGGTGGAACGATGGAAATGGAGGAGAAAAGCCCTCGTTCTTGCCTCTGCATTTGATGCACGGCTGCGCTGTTTACGGCGGAAAAAAGCACTCAAGTGGCCACCATTAGCACATTGTGTACCGCAGCCATGTGCTCTGGCTGTATTTGGGGAAAAGACTGCTGTAAAACAATAAATATGATGTTGAAGGACATTACCGCATGCTGCTGAACTCCTTCAAGCGCACTTTAATACGGACCCTCCTGATATACGCCGACCATATGGACGCCTCGGCCATTCCTCTAAGTCACGACCAGTGCAGTGCCGTGGCTCTTTGCAGCTCTGACAGCATCTAGAACTCTGCTGTATTTGTTTACTACAGGCCCTGAAAATAAATGGCGGCTGCTTCTTTTCCTCGATGGCGCCTTGCCTGCTCCCAGACTCTAATGCACAGGGACTTTGATCGTGGACATTACAGATTGAATTATGCCCTTGAGGAAAAGCTATTAGCTCAAGTCAAGAGGCCTCATTTGTTAAATTAAAAGTGGAAATGACATGCGAGGAGTCTTTTCAGTGAATTAGTAAGACAGGAGGGGAAAAAAAAAAGCCCTAACAGAGTCTCTGCGTTAGGGAGCAACAGAAGCAGCAAGGAAATACAAAGAGAGGAAAAAGGAAAGAAAGAAAAGCTGAAGAAAGAAAATTGGATCCTGTTCACTGACATTCATCTTTCTTTCTCCAGCATACTAAATATGTTTATTTTTTATATTTCATTGATATTGGGTTGCACTTTTTTGCAGGATGTTTTCAGTGCCAGTATTTATTGCGAATAAAGCCGCACATACACATGGTCTGCAGCCTGCGTTGTCTGTCATGAGAGCTGAAATCCCAACACTTTCAAGCCACTTACAGTGAGAGGAAGAGGAAGAGTGATTTAAAACACAGACATATCAACGCCAGCGGTTGTTTTACTTAAAGAACCAGAACATAGTGAACCAAGCTGTGATCTGGCTCTGCTGGCAGCTGCCACTGACCAAAGCCTCTTCAAAGAGTTTTCCTTAAAACCTCACTGGCAAGAAGCTTCTCAGTTGCCCGGGCTCAGGACCGCAGCCAGACCTGCTGTGGAGCTCCGACCTGCGCCATGCGCCGCTCTCGGTTCTCGTAATAATAGGCTGTTTTATATTCAAAGGTTGCCATTTATACATATCCTTAAGAATAATGTTAGTCCCAGATTTTATTATTGAAAGCTCTTAGCAAAGAAACAGTGAGGTGATAGTGTTTCCTCTCCACTGCTCTGAGCTCCTGGGATTTATAGAAAATAATAAGTCAACCTGGAGTCAGGTAATATTTCTTATATATGTTATTAGGTCTTGAGGCTTAAAGGAAAACTCCATCCTGAGGTATGAGGGATTGTGATGGATATAGTTATTGTTTCTGGTGCTGATTTTTCAGTTGGTGCTGTGTTTTCCTTATTCTTGTTAGCCGTTTCTGACACTTGGATGTCACAACAGAGATTTATTATTATTATTATTATCACAGTTAGTAGTGTGTTGCATAAGTTTGTGGTCTAGAAAATATCTTTAATTATTTATCGAAACTCCCAGTAAAAGCATATGTTTTAGGTGGCTCATCAATCAAGCATGGAGCCCAGCGAGATTCATATTCGTCATTGCCTTCTATTCGTATAAAAAAAAGTTTGTGAAAGTTTATGGCAACGCTGCAGTCTGCATTTCTGTGGTCAAGATCTGGTTCGCTGTTTCGAAAATGTGAATTCGAGCTAGATGATAAGAAAAAAAGTGGTAAACCAAAGGAAACGGAAGGCAGGGAGCTGCAGAAACTCCAGGCTGTGACACAATCGACCCGAGATCTGGCAAGATTTTTGAATTAAAAAAAAAAAAAAAAAAGAAGTTTGCATATGGATCATTCTACTGTTCTAAGGTGTCTGAATGCAATGGGAAAGATTCTGAAAGTTGATGGGTGGGTTCCACATGCACTGTCAGAGAGAAATATCGCTCAAGGGTTGACATCTGCATTACAGGTGCATTAGGTTACAGTGATCATTTGATCAAATTAAGTGAAAAAAAAAATCAGTGACCTATGATCATCCAGTGGCCATTCACAAAAGAAAATCATCCTCCTTCAGGACAACACAGATCCACATGTTACAAAAGTGATGAAAGATGATTTTAAGCCTTGGATGGGAAGTTTACAACATCAAGGCTACTCACTGGATATAGCGCCATCGGATTTCAATTTACTTACGTAGATCAGCATTTCATCAAAATAGTTGAGAATATACAAAAACTACACAGATTCATTCATTTCCTTAAAACCCGAATATTTCTTTCATGACGGTATTCATTCTTTGCCAGACAAATGGCAGAAAGTCGTAGAATCTAATGGTGATGACTTTGAAGACTAACTACAGTATGTATTATATTAAAAAATTTGGAAAAATAAAGTTTGTTCCAAATGGCCATGAACTTATGCACCACCTTAATACAAGAAGAGTTAACAGTCCGTTTTTGCTGTTAGTTTCTAAAACCAAAAGAGAAAGAGGTTTGTTTCTCAATCACCATTCTCTGGAGACATTCACTTGCATGCTAATGGAAAATTCGACGTAGAAGAAGCGGAGACATCAAACACTGGACTCAAAGTCCCAGAATGCAGTGCAGCTACAGTATGTAACTCAGATGTGCGTAAAGTTATGAGTCAGGACTTGGCTTGGCTAGTTAGAAGACTGTGCTTGTCCTAACGCTCTTGTTTCGTTGAAGTTGAAGCTTTGAAATTTTATCTCTTTGAGTCGAGTGTACAGATGAGTATTTGAGAGAGCTGGACAGAATGAAGGCCTTAAGTACTGATTTATCACTGAACTAGAAGGCAATCTAGTGGTGGTGGTGGTTTCTAAGTGAAAGTGACAAAAAAAAGCCAACGTCAGTGACAGAATGCTGCCTTCAAATCGGGCCGCGTTAACGGTGTTCACAAGAAAAGTCCATATGAGCCCCCTCTTGTAGTATTTATGATTGTACAAGTGTAAATGTTCCGATTTTCCACTCATTAGCTTGCCGAATTATTTACAGACAGTCATCCGTGTTATCGCTAGGGTTTTTTGGTTGTTTGTTTTTAAGCTTATTTAACTCTTCACTTATACAACAGCATTAAATATACAGCAGTAGCAGCCCTCTTTCTGCACCATAGACCTTATCCCATGTGTGGTGGTAGCCAAACAAAGACGTCATCATCACTCCTCTTCCTAAGAGTAATTTACGACTTGCTGACAGCTTTAGAGGAAGTGAAATAGTGAGAGTTGAGCAAAGCACCAGGTCACTCGGCACCTAGCAGTGTGTCATGCAGGGCAGAAGGGAAGGGTTCAATTCCTGGACAATCTATTCACATAAGCCTTCAAACTAGCCTTGCTTTCAAATATTTTATATTTATAATATCCACGCCATTATTTTCACTGATATCAGTACTGTTGCACATCACAAAATTATCATGATAAAATTATTTAAAAAAAATGTTGCCTCTCCCAACAGCATATTGATTAGTAATGGCCACCAGGAAAAAAATATATGAAGGAAAAATTAGAAATTATTTACTACTTCAGATATATGCCCAGATTATTTAAAGCTTAATTTCTAAACAGCTTTGCTAGATCTCTACATTCATATACTGCATGTACAATTGTCTCCTGTGTCTTCTCTTAGTACTAGGTGTCTTACACGGCTGGATTTTACAGTAGAAGTTAGGAATAAGCCACGTACGCCACACTCTAGTTCCAGTTCAGCTTCCATATGGTCACCCTTTTCACTGCTCAGCTGTTTTCTGTGTTAGGTTTCATCAAACTGGGTTTTAGCATGCAGAATAAATCAATAGCCTATAATAAATTCTTTTAAAGGCCTAATCTAGAATGAGACGTGCACAGACAGCTGCTCGGCCTCCATTTGAAGCAGATTTATAAGCAAATGACAGCAATTATGTGACCGGCTAGATTTTGCTTGTATGTGTGCGAGAAGCTTTTAGGGCTTTAGAAAACAAATAGTTGTGTTTAAAAAAAAAAAAAAAAAAAAAAAAAAAGGTTTGTGATGTCTTCATTATCTGAAAATACAGAAGTTGAGTTATAATAATGCACTATAGTGCTATAGAATATTAATATATATATATATTTATATAATTTTATATATATAGTTTATACTGTATAAAATTCAATAAATAAATTCAAGAATTGAATGCTGTCATTCATCAAGACATGCAAAAGCTGTTGAAATTTTTGGAATGAATTCCAAAATTCCTCCATGTTCTAATATATTGTACATTGTAAAATAACAGAAATATAAAATAACAAGTAGACAGCGCCAGCTCGGATGCCTTTGTTACTAATTTGTATGCCTCAAATATCCTTAAAATATTCAATTATATGTCCTTGAGATATTGTGCTAACAAGAGAGGGCAGGATCAAAGGTAGAGAACCTGGAATACACAATTCCTCTACCATCTAGTGGCATAAATAAAATAATGCAAACATAAATTGGGGGTTGTATTTACTTTTTTTCTTTGGCGATTTCTGATAAAAATCAGTGTTTAGGGGTTACTAGGCTACCTTGGACTGTCACCCTAAACTGGAATATATTTTACCTTTTATTTTTTAAAAGCCATTCTACAGTATGTGCTGTTTTGTTGTAAATGTGAGTTCTACCTGTGTGTAATATCCAGCTGTCTGTAAAGCAGAATTAGGTTTGAGAAAGGCACTACATAAATTGTGCCTAAATAAACACTTATTATTATTATTATTATTATTATTATTATTATTGTTGTTGTTGTTGTTGTTGTTGTTGTCGTCTCGTTCTGGGATGTCAGATGTTCTTGAATCATTCGAAGCATTTGAACTTCATCATTCATGCACAGAGAATGTTGTTTTAATTTATGCATCCTAACTTGATGTCTTTTCTTTTCACTGATGTGGCTTTGAGTTTCCACTTTGCTTTGACTCTGGGCCTCAGATTCCGTAAAGCAGACTGCAGAGGCCATTCTCTATGTCCTTTTCAAAGAACGCTCTCTCTCTCTCTCTCTCTCTCTCTCTCTCTCTCTCTCTCTCTCTCTCTCTCTCTCTCTCTCCCTGTCGCTTTCATTCTCTTTTTCTGTCTTTCTCTTATCCACCATTTCTCTCTGTCTCCTGCAACTCATTGCTCT
The DNA here is from genome assembly GCA_025674565.1 of Synodontis membranacea. Taxonomy (NCBI): domain Eukaryota; kingdom Metazoa; phylum Chordata; class Actinopteri; order Siluriformes; family Mochokidae; genus Synodontis; species Synodontis membranacea. Next base: position 16,512,632 of record JAOVYU010000063.1, on the reverse strand, counting down.
GTTTGTTTCCTGCAGTAAAGCCAAGCCACCGCCCCAGATCTCTCCTAGCAAGTCTATTGGCGGGGAGTTCTGTGTAGCTGCTGTGTTTGCATCTTCATGCTCTTGGTTCATCACCAACCCTAACATGAAGAGAGAAAAAGGTCAGAGCTGGACACACACAATGCAGAACTTGTACACAGTTATGCAAAGTAAATACAGTACTATTCTCATGACTCTCCAATGCTTTACTCAATAATAAGTGATCTTTTAGAGTTTTGTTAATGTTGCCTGACAGACTGTCTTAAAACAACACTAGAGTTTCTTTTGTTCCACTTGTTTGTAATAGTAAATTATCCAAATGAAATAAAAAGCTGCATCTGCCCTATGTAGATCAGTCTCGCCAAGCTGTGGTCGACTCTCTCTACATCGCAAGCTGCTACGGTACTCTGGTTGAGCATGTGCTAGAGCCTCGGCCAATCAGCACAGCACAGAAGATAGGTGATGACACACCTCTGGAGTTAAACACCTGCCCCAGGGCATGTTGGACTCTGGCCAGGTACAACCATCATTCCTCTGCATTACATGTACTCGTCATTACTCGTCTTACGCTGCTTATGGCAGCTACAAGACCAGCACATGACATGTAACAGCATTCAGTCATGAACAGAAATTAGTATTTATTTAAAGGCATCCAATATAATCAGTATCCGCAGCCCACACCCTACGTTTGAACATGCAGCATTATCCCATGGCAAACTTTGTTAAATGAAAGTGGACAGAAAGACTTAGAGTTGCTTTGATAACGTTAGGCTTTGATCAGCTCATGTGTGTAAACTGATAGCATCTATAGTGATGTATGTTTGGGTCAGTCCACATGAGGCAAAAGAAATGGAAAGGCTGCCAGGCGTGTGGGAATTGAGTCCATTATTGCTCAGCAGGAGACAGCTCTATACATCTGGTTCTTTGATATGTGCTTCCTAAATTGATTTCTGTGTTTGTTTTGAGTAGAACGCCGCAGTGGAATGAGCTGCAACCTCCTTTCAGCAACAGCCACCCCTTGGTGCAGGCCTCAGACTTGGTGCAGTACTATCAGTACCTCCTGGCTGGCTGTAAGTACTAGAGTGTGTGTGAGAGTGTGTGTGAACAAACTCATGAAGAGGTTCGTGCAACAAAGCTTGTTATTAGTACTGTATATGTTAGTGCAACAAAGCACACACCTTCTGAGTGTAGAACCCCCCGAGGATAGAAACCCCCTCTGCTTCAGGGTAGAGCCCCTGAGGGTAGAAACCTTCCCTGAGTATAGAACCCCCTGAGAATAGAGCCCTCTGAGGGCAGAACCCTTCACGAAGGGTAGAACCTCCTGAGTAGAGAACTTCATGAATATAGAATACAGAGCACTGAGAGCACACAAACTCTGTGCCTATCTAATAGAGGTCAGGAAAAGACACCTCTGTGTGTGTGCTGATGTGTGTGTGCGTGCGTGTGAATATGCGCACGTGTGTGCATGCATGTGTGTGGCAGCATCTTGAATCAGGCCTTTGTCACTCAGCCATAATGTTTCTCTCCTAGGCTCATCATGCCACTGAATTAACTCAGCATTCAAATGAAGGCAATTTATGTGGCTTTTAAACCCATGTAATTCAATAACAAGTACAAAGAGAGTGGGAGCACATCTAAAAGGCAAGTAGAGGCAACTGCAGGGCAGGAACGCTAACTGATGACCATGTATCTAATACATCTTGAATAAATGAGCATTTTAACATTAGCGGGTGAATTGTAAACATAAATCAGCAATTAGCCCTCTGATTCCTCCAGTCAGAGCTTCACATTTGTTCTCTCCCACTAAATCCCCACTGCCTCTCGGGTGGAATATTCCCTCCAGATAGCCTGAGAGATGTGTCACGCTGATAAAGTATCTGAGTGTGAGTGGCCATGGCAGTGTTTCTATGTCACTGTGCTCTACTAGGGACAAGTGTCTTAATGAGTACTGTGTTAACATTTCTGCCTAATTATAATTAGCTGGATATCTCTTCCACTCTCTTCCTTTCTGTGTTCCTGAGCAATATAGAGTGGACTCAGCTGAGTATGCGCATAACTGTATATAGATTTTGTAGCATCTTGTGAAGCATCAAGTGAATTGCTTCTTATTTCTCACTAATTTATGAAGTTCATTCTCCTTTCAAGCCACCTGCTGCAATGAAAAGTGACTGTTGAATTAACAAAGCATCCTTTCTTGTTGTGGGTGGTGAGAGTGCCTAGTGATGCACGGAGAAACCGAGCCCGGCTGCCACCTTCAGTTAAACACAGAGAACAAGCCTAGAGAATCGCTTGCCTTTGCTATGAATATAAATGTTATCAGGCTCTCGTTTTCCCTGTAATATCAGATGAAGCCCACTATGGAGGAGAGAGAGAGAGGGAAAGATGACAGAAAAGAGGAAGAGATAGCACAAGGACACCAACAGTGGGCAGTTCCCCAGCTCTGTGGGCTGAGGAAGGACAGGGTTTCCTGCGTGTCCTCAGCCCACGCGGATCTGTGGCAGCGCCACGTGATTGACAGGCCCGCTGTTGCCTGTATATTGGATGACCCAACTGATTAAAAATGCAGCATGTGGACGGTGGGGTCAGAGGAGCTGGAGCCTGCTGGGCTGGTGATAAAAGCAGCCGTGGCGCCACTTCATGGTCACTATCTCCACCTGTCCATCTGCCCAGGCTTCGGCTGCACTCGGAGGAGGAGCATTACCCAGCCTCCACCGATTATACCCAGCTGATGGGGAGATAATGAGGAAGAGCTGGCCTGCAAAGGCTCCTCTCGACGTACCGACAGAGCTCAGGGAATCCTCAGCTAGCGACATTAGCCGTCTTTATTATCAGATGCAGGCATCTGTGCATCTGAGAGCTCCCTAATGAATGAGACTGAACCTCCAGGAAAGGTGTGAGGGCTTTCAAATAAGGCCGCATGCTACATCGAATTTCATGATGGTGCTGCTTTTCCTTTGCCCGTTTTCGGGGTAATATTTGTGTAGCTGTCTGCAGCGTGTACTTGGACACTTCTGACTGGCAACTGAGTCAGGTTGAGGAAAACAAGCTCTGAATAATTTACCTCCCAATACTGTGACTGGCTCCAGTTTAGCAGTGCTGCAGTCAGAGCCTCTGCTGCCCCTCCATGACTCATGGTGTTGTAATTGTGGCTGGAGAGTTTACCAGAGGCCTGCAACCTGGCTGCGCATGCAGCGACCTGGTCAATAGCACTAATTGCCTCCATGGGGCAGGAAGCTTAGACTTATTTCGGGGGAAAAAAGGGCAGCCTTGACGCCATTGCTGGGTCAGCACACAGGCGCTACTGTCTAACACTTTAAGGCCACACTCCACTGAAATGGCTTATAAGATGCTTAGCAGTATGGCTCAGCCTTGTAGTCACCCAGAAAAGGTGTTACCACACTCAAATCCCGGGGCTTGCGTCATATTTTTACCAGCTGTTTTTGTGCTTAGTATCATCATAAAATGCAGTTTTACCAGAAAAGCTGTTATCATGTTTCCCTTAAAATTCCCATTAAACAGGATGTGATGTATAACTACTCAAGTAAAACAATAGGTTTGGTGTAATTTATACATCTCATCCTTGACCTATTCACCTGTCTTCCATGTTTTTACCATGTGTTCTTGGAGTCGTCTCTAAAATTAAATTTTACATTTTAGATTTCAATTAAGTATACGCACCCTGTGTTTTGCCTGACAAGGAATGTTGTCCTTATCACAAGTAATTTACTGAGCCTCCATTTTTGCTGTTATTGACTTCCTCTGTGCTGATGATGTTTGAAGTAAGCTTACTCAAAAAGTGCCATAGTAGGACAAATACCTCATTTTCATACCCGGTAATGACTCAATACAGTAATTTCATGGAAATTGTACTAGAGCCACCTAAACCCTAACGGGTTTATTATCACGGATTTCCTGTGTATGTGAGAAAATACATCTGGTAAACAGACTTAACAGGCTCTAAGCTTTTTTTATTTCCTGTCCCTGACATTCCCACCTCACTGTGCTACTGTCTATGATATTCCCACCTCACTGTGCTACTGTCCCTTACATTCCCACCTCACTGTGCTACTGTCCCTGACATTCCCACCTCACTGTGCTACTGTCCCTGATATTCCCACCTCACTGTGCTACTGTCCCTGACATTCCCACCTCAC
>JAOVYU010000063.1:16477451-16493575 GCA_025674565.1 Synodontis membranacea | reverse complement strand
TAAACCAGTTCCGGAGTCTGGCTTGTGGATTGGGTAAGAAGGGAACTGATTGAGCTGTGTGTGTGTGTGTGTGTGTGGGTGTGTGTGTGTGTGTCTGTTTGTGTCTGTTTGTGTCTGATGGGTGTGTCTGTAATTTTTTCCTGGCTTATTTTCCATACGAGTATTGTGTGTGTATGTGTGAGTGAATGTGTGTGAGTGTTGTAATTGCTTCAGCGTGTCAGTATGCTGCCTGTGACAGGAAGGATGAGTCGCTGGTTGCCGCTTCTCCTTCACACAGGGGAATATTTGTCTGGCGGCTGGTTCAGGCGCAGCATAACTCACGCGAGGCAGCTCCAGACAGGAAACGCCACGGTGAGCTCTGTTATGATAGAGGATAGCTCGGAGGATGAGCTGTGAACTTTACATGCACGCAGAGCCACTGAGCTGACCACCACCTGAGGGCCCGGCAGCCACGGCAGGAAATGAAAGGATCATTTAGTTTGGGCCAGAAGAGATGAGTTAAAGGCAAGTAAGAAGGTCAGGACAGGGGATGACTTTTTTGAGGAGATGTACAGACACCCTGGTTTAATCCAGAGACCAAACAAAAGAATATTAAAGTGTCTGTCTCACTTGTGAATTTTCTCTTTTCTTACCCCTTGTTAAGGCATGTCAGAGGCATCCAGGCAGGTTTATGCTCACCAGCAACACTCGGTAACTTTGACTCCAGCTGTGACACAAGCATGTGTTGAGGAAAGTTGTCCAAGGAACAGTTTCGGCAGTCCGTTTAACTATATTTTCCAGTAGCGACATACTGTAGGAAAATCCTCCTTTTCATAATCAAGTGTAAGGAGTTGAACTAACCTCCTCAAACTTGAATGTGTTCTTTCTTCCTTGAAAATTGGTTACGTCTCCATGCCTCCATTTTTGCTGCCAAGTTTTCTGTAGAATTGAGGTCTGAATTGATTTTGCAGGGAAGTCAGGGTGTCTCAGTGTCTCCATCATGTTCACTGGACTAGTCACTCACAGATTTGGATATGGGGATGTTGATGTGGTTATATGCTTAGCTTATATACATCCAGGTACACAAAACATTGACATTAAAGTGTACGATAAGGTGGTGGTGTTGGTGGATTTGACTGTGGAGCTCATTTTGTCAACCAAGTAGCATTTATAACATCAGATATAAACCACCCAATGTTAATAAGACAAAAAAAAAATGCAGCATGTCTCGTTATTAGGAAAACCAGAAATAGCGAAGTCTTTCGACCTAAAAATATCCTGATTCACAATGGACACTCCTTCCATAAATGTTACATAGCCATCTCTTTACAGAAAGCGTCTCATATTGATGATTATACACTTGTTAGATCGTTTCTTACATTTTATATATACACACACACACATACACATGTGTTTAACCAGTGATTTGAATTACAGCCAGCAGTGATGTCAGCTTAGAGAAAATTCATCAACAGCTTCAAAAAATCAGACTGAATAAATAAACAGCACAGTGGTTTAAATATTAATCATCCAAAGCTTTTCATTTCTTTATGGGTTGATGGGGTTGCTTTTCTTATGGAATCAGTGTTCACAGACTTTTTATTGTAGTATAACTTTTAACTTTTTAATTCAGTTTGTCTATCGCTGTTAAAATGGTGGTGAGTCTTCCTCAGACAGACACCAAAACCACTAGAGACAGCAGAAAAACGCAAGCTTTCACCTGTTACTACATGCTTTTTATCCCTACATCCTTCAGAGATCCTCCCACTTTTTTTTTCTTTTTTTTTTGGAAAATCCATGAGCATTTCAGACTTTAAACATTTTTATTTCAAGCATCTCTTAAAATAAGTTCTGACAAAGAATAACTCGGGCTGTAATGGAAGTGTTTGTGCATTTGTGACTGGGTGCCCATGTCGCCCACTGCTGTTTTGGCTATGCTTCTGGTGTGAGGTATAAAGAGAGCTGTTGGCGTAGTGGCAGCACATTCACATTTTTGTGCCGCACTTCAGGGTGGCTGGGTCAAATTTAATCCGTCTTCTTATTCACAGTCTGCTTTTACTTCTGCTTTTATCATGTGCTTTACATAAAGACAGAGTCCTTCTCATTTCCTTCTCCTAGTCTTTCTCCTAGTCATTTCACACATCTGAAGTGAGCACAGAAGCAGCAAACATTCAAGACTGAGTAGCGTGAGTACTCTTATTCTGTCTGGACTCATCACCTGATACTTCTTTTGGTCCCACGTGCAGCAGCTTAGCCTCTGGTTAAAGATGGCTGAGAGAACAGAGCAAGCAAAAGAATGCTTCACTTGTGCAATTCAGAGCTTCCTGCTCAGACGTGAATGCCAGTATTGCATTTAGGCTTTGGGAATGCTGATGGTGGTTTGGATAGAATGACTGAAGGAGGATGATGATGCCTGGAGGCTCCTTCCTGAGCGGTAGCCTTGCTTATCCTACCCATAGACAGGAAGGCTGTGGGGCAGGAAGAAGACGGGGCATCTGTCTACCACATATCAAGTCCACATGTCGTATACAACTTGGGCATTTTTGAATATTTTTTTGTTTGGTATTCTTACATATAAGATGTTTTGGATAAATATTTATGAAATATGATCGTACTATACCCTATACAAAGGCAATCTTTGCAGCTGTTTGTTTGTTTAAAGGAATAGTTCATATTTTCCCTAATCATATTTACAGTTTCTCCAAGACATAAGCTAAAACTTTTTTAGTTTGCACTGGAAGTACAATGGAATTAAGGCTAATCTTTCTAATTATGCCATATAGAATGTTTCTGTAAATACATGACCATTTTTTCCCCATCAAATAAATCCAGAATTATTGGGATTCATGGAAAATATGCTATTAAAAATGTATTTGTGGTAGTCTAAATACAGATTTTTCCATTCAGAGTGTTATCATTGGCTATGACTAAATAAATCAACATTCTAGTACAATTCCACTTCAGACCAGAGCCACAGATTTGGAATGAGACCAATACCAGACCAATGAGACCAATACCATGAGAATAATACCAGAGTCTGTGTGACTGTACAGAAGAGATTTTGGATGAGATTAAATGAGAAACTTAAGGTTAATTAAGGTAGTAGATGTTAGATGACGTAGTGGGTGTAGGCTAACCTGTACTGTACTTTCTCCAACATCTTTTTTGAGCTGCTTCACAGGGCAGCATATGACAGTACTATCTGCCCTCTTACACACACATTTTCTGCACACATACCATCCCACAACTGACAAGGGAGAGAGTAGTGCCATTTTCCCCAACCCATAGAGTGCGACTAACCTTGCTGTCTTGATTCCCAGCCATGGATGGCTGTGGCATCTTCAGGATTCGAACTTGCAATCTTTTGGCGAAAACACAGGTTTTACTAGTACTCAAGTACTCCAGTGCCTGAGCAGTCCCCAAGTGTTGCTGTGCTGCCACTGTTTCCAGAGTTGTGCTTACTTGGGGGAAAAACACCATGCGACTGCAGCACCGTGGCAACAGGCATAAGGTTGCTGAGCTGACAGGCTGTCAGCCATAGCGACACATACTGCTGGCTGCATCTAATTTGGATGAACAGGCTGTCGTTTAGATGAGCCCTAAACTTTTTTTTTTTAACAATACGAGGGTGCTCTTTGAAAAGTGTGGCAGGCACCTGCCCCCACCTTAACTTAAACTGCAGGATGGACTCATGAGAGTGTACTGCTGAGTATGGAAAAAATAAATATATTTATATATATTTTTTGTTCTTTTTGTCTCCAAAGTGGCAACAAAAGCTTTTTGTTAGGGACGTGATTGTGTGTCCATTGTTCTAGTGGCAGTAACTGGCACACGGGTTCTGAGTAGGGAGGTGGCCCAAGGCTCAATGCTCAGCCAAGATAGGCCACGTGTGCCATTAGAGAAATTATTAAGGGGTCTGGACAGAGTATGTCTTTATTATGGGTTCTCTACACAAATCTCTATCTGCTCTCAGCACTGTATTTAAAACATCTTTTGGAAGTAGTAAGCTATCACATGTGAAGTTGCCCACCTACCCAGACCTGAAGTCATGTGTTTGTGTTGATGGGCATAATGCTGCTGGGCACTTTGGCATGAGGTGATGCCAAAGAAAAGAGGTGCAGGCCAAAGGAAGCATTCTCACCTTTATGGACTTCTTATTGCAATGATGGAATGTCTCGGTGCCTCCTGGGTGTTCCACTTGCTCACTTGTTAACGGGTTACATGCAGAGCGCCAATTAACCCTTAGCACTTTCCCAACTTGTTTCTTCTCTATTTTATTCCCCCTCTATCTGTTTCTCCTCTTCATAAAGGCTCCAGAGGTAAGTAATGTGCCAGTCCTCCAAGTCAGACTGTCACTTTACAGCCTCCATGATCCTTTGGCAAGATCTCACTGGCAGTTCCAGTTCAGTTCACTTGCTTAGTATCTTTGGATCCACCCAATAGATCCCTGTCATGGTATTTATAGGAGTGAAAAGACTAACTACACGCCTTAACCGAGGATATAATTATCGCATAAAATCCACCAGTCAAGAATGAATTAAATGTTGCCCTAAAGTTGCTGATTTAGAATGGGGGTAATGGAATCTCACAGATAGGGCTTTTTGAGACAGGGAGTAATATATGGATTGTAGGTAATGTCCAGAGAAAAGCCCCACACCTTATGTGTTTTCAGCAGTCACCTCTTAAACTCCCGCACATTAATGGATGTTCGAAACACATGTAAAATGCATGCTTGTGGATCTCAAGAGAGTACAGAAAACAGGTCAACACATCCTGATTGGTTCTCTTTTTTCTGGCAAGCTGTCCTGGTGCACCACATCCCAGCTTCATCTCACACACTGTGAGTGTGTTATTTTGAGAAGTATAAAAATCTCAGCTATAGAAGTGTTTCACATAAACCCCACACCCCTTTTGATTGGAGCCTAAGTTCTAATTGCAGAGTTTGTTTTTCAGTGGCTACTGTGGAAAAGGTCACAACAGCCAAAGAGAATGTGTCTATTAAAGCACGACTGATCTGACCCTGTTGTTTAGAGGGTGTGAATTGAGGCACGAAAGCGTGGCTAACCCTTCTAGCCCGAGTGATCTTAACAAACGCCTGTAAGAGTACACTGAGGCATGGTTTTAGAGCTGGCGCCGCCCGCTCTAGTCACCCTGCATCACTGTCAAAACACTCACTAATTACAAAGGGGTTTAAAGATGCATTAGATAAATGTCACTTCACCACAGAACCCTGAACGGGCATTTTCTAGTCTCAACACCATGGGCGTCTCCACTGGCCGCTGGAGCCTCATTAAAGTATGTGGTTCACAGCTTCATTTATGCACATACAGCAGGCCTAGGTCTAATAAAAATGGAAGTGTGAAGTACAGCCAAGAGAAGATTGTCACTTGTTGTTGCTTCTAATGTCCGCTGACTCAGTTTAGTGGAAGATCATGCTCTTATATGTTCTGCAGTGGCCTTTTTTTTCTTTTTTTTTTTTTTTTTGCTGTGGTCGCACTCCCATGTTCAAACGCGACCTATGTCAAGAACACAGGACACACTCCTTGAGTAGGGTGACAACATGTACACAAATATTGATATTAAGCACTGTTTATTTTAATCTGAGGATCCACTGATGATTTACACAATACATTTAGTAACTCGTAATGAAAAATTACAGGAATCCTGTGCACTCCATTGAAAGGATTCCAATTGCGAAATATTTGTAGTGTGGTTTACAGCTTGTCATATATACAGTATATAGTGTTAAAAGCATCCTTGGCGTTCCTCACCTAGTGCTGGGGGTATTATGTTTTCAGGTTGTTCATCTATCTGTCCATCACCAATCCATCACAAGCCTCATCACCAGTACAGGACAGAGGCAGACACACAACTAATTTGTAAAATTTGCAAGTAACAGAGCAATGATTGTGATTTGTTTGATTAAATTAGCTGGAGTTACTCATTAAGTGGAGTCTTCTCGAAGTAGTTATACTTTAATGTCCATGGTTTGCTGAGTTTCTCATCAGTGTTTGCTTTTTGTCCTCTGAATTGCTTGCTTTTTTTTTTTTTTTTTTTTTTTTTTTTTAGTAATTAATTTGATCACGGAAATCATTCACTGTATGTGGGCAATTAGAGCTTCTAGAACAACATAATTGGCTTTTAAAGAATTCGTAGTTGGCTGGGCTCACACCACAAGCATAAGACAGTTCGCATGCCTCACTGTCTGTACATCAAATAGTGGTGGATGGATGCCTCTTTTGAGTTGTTTCCCCTCTGTGTCCACATGAAAAATTTAGGTTCATGGGTAAAGCATGGCCTTTTTGTTCATGTAAGAGTAAGCCATTTCAGTGTCACTCTGGCTGGGAGCTGCTTCTGTCTCTTTGCAATTTATATCTGATAGGCAAGCGCAGGGGTACGATGGCCTAGCAGCCTGCCACTGCTCTTTCTATTACACTAATTTCTATGATCACCACTGCCACTTGCCAGGCATGTAGGAAAGAATTAATAACTGTAGGACAGACCTGCAGATGCTACAACTAGAGTGGTCATTAATGCTACGGCTAAAGTGGTCATTTACAACTGTTCTTCAACCAAACTGTTCTTCAGGGTAGTTGTGGTCTTACATGTACTAGGTATAGAAAAAAAAAGTCATATCTGTCCAGTCAAATAAGTAATATTAATGCTTTACCTAGATTATTTAATGCCATAGATAGCATGAATTATCTTGATTAGCTTATTACCATAAGTTGCATTAACAGAGTAAATGAAATTTTAAATAGTAAAGCAGTCATTTCTTTCAAAATTACACTTCTGTTTGGAGACAAGGCCGGGCTGAGTTTCTGTCTGCTTATCTTTTGAAGTCAGGACCTTTGCTTGGGGTAGTAAATTAGCAAAAGCATGATATTGCTGTTTTCTTTCCGTATAAAAAAAAAAAGCACTGCGCTTGCATACTTCTTGATTATTTTCTCTTTGAAGCAATGCAGAAGGCTGCCAACTGTCTGGGAAATTAGAGCAGGCCAGATCTAGCGCATTAGTGCCTGGAGTTCAGAGCAGAGGCTCAAAGCCGGAGGAAGAGCTCCCCAAAAGCCACTCTGATACACGACAGACTCATGGCCTAATGAAATATCTCAGTTCCCAACACTCATGTGCTGTAGAACCTGCACTTGACATCGCTCCTGAACTCTCAGCTTTGCTTGCGTTGTTCCTGTTACTGAGAATCTCTGGTAGGATGTAGTTTGTAATTGGATACAGATGTTTCTAAAGCAGACTGTTATTCTAGTCTATGCTGAGTACTTTTTTTCCCCCCTCTTCATTCCAAGCTCACTTTTAAAGTTTCCCAAAATTCCAAGACCTAATACAGTTTTATATGGTCTTTAGTCGTGTAGTAACCAAGACGGAAAGGTGATCTTAACTGTTTGTTGTGTCAAGTAAGCTTTGCCCAATTTTTGCTAGTCATTAGAAATGATTGTTCTGTGCATTGTTCCTATTTTTCTTTGGACTGCTTTTTAACATGCCTGCTCCATCTTATTGAGCTCTGCATCAGAGTGGGGATTTCGCGGTCTGTTACTCAGGACTACACATGCCTTCTCACGTCTGTTGAAAACTTGACTAATGTCAGCATTCGATTGGCTGAACTGTGAAAGATTACTGCTACGTGTGAATCACAGTACGGCACCAGTACCACAAGACATTTTCAGAACTGCGCCAGTTATGAAGTGATGATTCACTATCCCGTTTAAACATCATTTTGAATCTTGTTGATTAGTCCAGAAGTGGTTTTATGCTGATGAAGGGCAGAAAAGCTGGCATTTAAAGTCACAGTGACCCATCACACACCATCTCACACACTCAGTCACTCACTCACTCACTCACTCACTCACACACCCATCCTTTCTCTCTCTCTCTCTCTCTGAGGGGAATTCCCCACACAGATGTAACCAAACTTACGGCTTTGATCTCTTATGAGCACTTCAATTATTGCGAGGCTAGAACTGGGCTCCGTTCAACTGTGGTGTGCGGTGGAGCACGAAAAATTTCCTCCTTTTCCATCCTCAAATGATTAATTTAGCAGTTCACGCCGGGAAGACTCCACCAATAATATAAAGTGAATATCGCCTTGGCACTTCAAGAATCGCAAAAAAAAAATAAATAAAATAACCTCCCTGTGGCAGATACTGCCGAGGTTTCAAACACACTATTGTGGTTAGCAGCGTTCAGGGGTGTGTGGAAGTGCCGAACTCAAAGACATATTGTGCAAGTCGGTCCCGTTTTCATCAAAGTTAAATTGGTCTGTCTTTAAAGTGGAGTAAAGGCTTAAATTAGTGGCAGGATTTTTAACCCAATATGTGGGACACCCTTAAATCCATGTGTTTGTGGGCCAGGACGTGCCTTTCATAAAGGTCAAATGTTGCACAGCACACATCACTCGTGACTAACACAGGAAAAAACACATTTCAAAATAATTGGGAAAGCCCATGTAAATGAGCTGCGTGAGACTTTCAAACTAACCTAGATTGCGTTCTGTCCGTACATCTGTCACAGCGAAAGAGGAAAATATGGTAGTTCTTTTGTCTGAAAATAGGCTTAAACAAATAGGTGATTAGGTGTAATAACACTAGTGTTTTTAACACTGCAACAGTATTAACTTTTTCTTCTGGGACAGACTGGGAGCCTTGACAAGAAAAACACCACACCAGACTGAGCTTTCGGCTGATTCTACCGTAGTTACTGAGCCCAGTAATGAAAGCTCAAAAGACGGTCTTCTGCTTTAGGTTTGGTACAAATAGTTGAACGAAATAGATATTTAAACAAAAAGCGCTTCTGAAGGTGACGTGTATTGCTATTTAAATTGAGAGTAAATTAAAAATTTTTTATTATTATTTGTTTGGCACTTTTAACAATGGACATTACAAAAATATGTAAATTCCGGATGTAGGGTCATTTGGGTGATGCCGTGTTACGTGGTCAACAAAGTACAATTGTGTAGCATGAAATTCACTGTAGCTAATCACATTCTTAGTCCGTTTAATAATGATTTGCTGAGAACCTACATTTGGTTTGAGTTACACCTTTGATGCTAGGTGCCAATAGAACACCCCCTTTGTTTAATTAGTTCCCCATTTCAGTCATTTGCCAGTTCCTGCTCAACAGCTAGCTCTCTTCATCACATGACAGCTACCTAGTGGGGAGGGGGTGGACTATCATGCATCTCTCAGAGGAAACTTGATAGGAAATCTGTATCACATTCAGTCAGCTCATTCAGTCATGATTAGGTATGATGAATTAGTAAAGGAGAACCTCAGTAAGCATAATGATATCTGTTCAAGTCGCAAACAGTCGTTCCCTTTCGTGCCTCAGAGAGGTTTGAGTGCCGTATCAATAAATAAAGTATCATATTACAGTGATATTGCATTAAAGCTTGTTGCAAGACCAAACTAGCGTCATTATGGCTTTGGCTTTTAAAGGAAGGAAATGTTAATTATGTTTCCTTCTATTCTCAGTTATTTCAGTTTCTGCCTTCAGTTTAGAAGCTGTTTGTGGTCACTGGAGCTAAAAGTTATAACTTCGCATTTCCACAAAGTAAAATTAAACAGATTTTTGAAACATCTGGAACCCTCGGCCATGTAAGTGACTTAGCACATATATAGCGAGTTAGGTGGACTTTATGGCTCAAAATTCTTCTTCACGTTTTTCCAGCGAGACTGGTTTCTTTCACTCACACCCTCGAAGAGCACGTCTTTGCCACTCAGGATGCTTCAGTGACAGTGGCATTTTCTTCACTCTTCATTACTCCAGTGGAAAATCTCTCTGTCAACACTTAATGCCTGCTCCCCTGCTTATTGAACAATTTTCCTTGTGAAATTCTCTTCCCCAGTCAGTCTGTCTCACTTTCTTTCTCTCTCTCTCCCTCTCTCTTGTTGTGGGTTGTCTTCATCTGTCCTGACAGCTCTGTGCCTCATCACCAGCTATATGAAATGACAGCTCACATCCTGGGGCTACAGCAAGGGCTGTTTACTGAGAAAGAGCAACACACACTCTCTCTAACAAATCCTCCAACCCACCCTCACCCCCACCCCCCCACGTGTGTACATGTATAAGCTCTCTCTTTCACAGAGTATCACACACACACACACACACACACACACACACACACACACACACCCCCCCATCCTGGACATGCGTTTGCTCTAGATCTTCGTTGGCACTACGGGGGCATGTGTGTGGCCGTGGCAAGCTTCACACTCGGCTCATCAGATTGACGCAGGAGCCACAGTTTCATGTGCTGCTCAAATCCCCCCACTACAGCCGCCGAGATTTCACACTACTGACAGCTAATAACAGAATTTCTATATAACATATAGATGGAATTAAAGCTGATGATGTTTTAAATGAAATCTCAGTTTCTGAGATCGTCAGACCTTGATCATATCACTTACTGATATCCTTTTCACCCCTGAAATTATTTTTGCCCAACCCGTTTAAGAATTTGGCAGATGCATAGAAACTTGATAGAAGCAAACAGATTTTTATGGGTGTTAAAGTATTTCATTTTGTATGTTAAAAAAATCAACTTCGTTTCATCTTCATATTCGTTGAACTTAAGTTGCAATACAATCCCAAGTAATTGCTGATGCTCACTTTTGACACATTGTTCACATTTCTGCTTTAAGTATCCCATTCAGTGAGAGGTGTGGGATTAACATGCTCATGTGGCAACAATACACCAGACACGCAAATGTGGCGCCGTTCTGCTAAGTTAGCAAGCCTGCGACGTGTTGAAGCGACAGCCGGCTGAGGCATCTAACAAACTGAACAACTCACCGTCAACCAGCCCTTGTTTAATGCCTCCTTTTTTTAAAAGTATTAATGGAACGTAAACTGCTTAAAAATCAATCGAATCACAAAATCATGAAGGTCCATGATACTACTTTCATACCAACATAGAGAAACAAAGTAAACACAGATATAAGAGGTTATTCACTGTCACAGCATTTCGTGTCACATTTTTAGGTTAGTGGATTTGAAAGTACAGCTTCACAGTTCAGTATGGACAAAGCATGCTTAGTAATGATGGCTTGAAACCAAACAAAAGTAACAATTTAGCAGTGTGGCTTAGAGACATCTATACCCGAAACTAGTGAGGTAATGAGATGAGTTGGACTATATATCCAAAAGTCTGTGGACACCTGATCAGCACACTGTTGGAAGCAGTTGTCTGGGATGACTTTGCATGCAGTAGCATTACAGTTTCCCTTCACTGGAACTAACAGGCCCAAATCAATGTCCCTGTGCAAGAAGTGAGCTCCATGAAGACATGGAGCTGCCTTGGTTGAAGTGGAAGACCTCAAGTGATCTGCAAAGAGCCTTGACCTCAACCTCACTGAACATCTTTGGAATTGGAACACCGACTGCACCTCAGACCTCCTCACCCAACATTAGTGCCTGACTTCGCTAATTCTGTTGTAGCTGAATGAGCAACAATCCTCAAAGAAACACCTTTCCGGAACAGTGGAGGTTATTTTAACAGAAAAAGGGGAAACAAATCTGGAATGGGATTTTCAACAAGCACATATTAATTAGATGGTCAGGTCTCCACAAACGTTTGTCCATTTTATGCATCACACAAAAAATATCGCCGGAAATGTAAATTCCAGGTGCGGCTTGACAGAGGTCAGTGTGTATTCGGGGCAACAGAATTCAGAGTGGCTAGAAATTTCGTTGGACTGTTTCTATTTGTCTAGATAAATTAGGTAAAGAATTAAATTGAAATCACTAACGCGGAGCCACATCTATGGAAAAAAAAGGATGAGTGCAGTGCAGCGAACAGTGCAGGAAGAAGTCATAAATCAGTGCATTTCAGTCAAGCATGGATTAATCACCCTGCCAAAAAAAACAAAAGCAACATTCTTCCACCTTTTTGCCACCCCATATATTTCACAAATACTAAGAGTTTTTGAATTTTGAAGGTAAAAAGACAAAAATTCAAATAGCAGGAAATAAATTTCCTATAAATAAAATCCCATAAATATAAATAAATAAAAGCAGTCCAGGCTTATGTATACACGAAACAGTACATAGAAAGTAGGTGGACACAATACTGGAAGATATTAGGGTGTTGCATAAGTTCATGATCTAGTAAATGTCTTTAACAGGGAACTACTTTGCTGTTTCAAAAAAGTGAATTCAAGATACCATAGATGGTAAGATAAGAAGTGGTAGACCAAAGGGAAAATAAAATGAGGAGCTGCAGAAATATTATTGGATGAAGATGCCACACAATTGACTTGAGAGCTGGCAAGAGAATTCGTAGCTGCTCTAAAGCGTCTGAATGCAATGGGAAAGATTCTGAAAGTTGTTAGGTGGGTTCCACATGCACTTTCAGAGAAAAATATCACTCAACGGCTTAACACCTGCATTACAGGTGCGTTACACCTTTATTACAAGCTGCGGCCATTCACAATGGAAAGTTGTCCTCTTTCATGACTGCCTTGAGCACATATGCTCTCTGGCCAGCATTTCAGAAATGTCGAGGATATACAAAAAACTGCATATATGAATTCCTTTCCTCAAAACCCGAATCCATCTTTCACGATGATATTAATTCTTTACCAGGTAAATGTCAGAAAGTCAAGAAATCTAACGGCAATTACTTTGAAGACTGATCCAAAAGGCCATGAACTTATGCACCACCCTAATAATCATTTAGTTTCCAGTATTTTTGTGATGTTCAGTGACATTAATCATGAAAAATCTTGTTGCTCATGTCTTTTGTATGTTCATTATAGTGCCCCTAGGCTGCCAATGGTAATATTTAAGCAATCCTGATAGTTCATCTAACTGGAGACACTGAGTTGTGTCTTGGGACCTCGTGAAAATCAAAAACAAATCTGCAGGAGCAGTGTGGTTTAACCTACAGGCACAGCTGCCTTTGAAGTGGAGGGCAGCGTTGTTAATTGTCAGTGCCGGCTTAGCGAAAGGTGGTAACAATTTAACAGGACTGTGTGGCAGCAGGGCGCTGGATGCGTATCAGGTGTTTGCAGGCGTCGTGTGCTGTGCAGCCAAGAGGAAGCGATGAGAATGAGGCCGACTTAACAACCAGTAATTCTTTGTTTGCGCTGCCAATCGTGCTGTAATTGGCTGGGAGGTGAACAGGAGCTTTGTGATTGGACAGCTGGACCAGTTGCATGCTGCTATTTTTACTGAACGCTACCAGACCCAGATACAGCCGGCATCTCCGTGCTCTACCTTAAGCGTACATGGTATTAGCAGAAATTTCTTTCTGATGCACCAGCAAGGTTCAAATGGGGCAAAGCGGTGAGCTTTCGTGGCTCAGAGGCATCTCTAAGTAAACAAGTGAGAGTTCAGAGCAGTCCGCTGTCAGAGATGTTCCCAATACTTTTCCCTGAACCATGGCACTTGAAAGAGAGTTTGCATGTTTGGAACATTCTGCCCTTTCAAGTGTCTGTGTGTGCCAGTCTGTGTGTGTGTGGCTGCATGTTTCTAGTTTGCCTGTGGTATTTCTACAGGTTCAACACTGACATGTTAAGCCAACTGTGTCCATGTTGATTGGGAATGCTCCGTATGAGGTTAGACCTCTTCCTTTGTAGTACTGTCTCCAACCTGAAGGGTACTCTGCAACACACACACACACACACACACACCAGCTGTCTCTCTAGCAGTGGCCAATAGAGAGAACTATACAGATAAATGTATGTAAGAGTATACATATTTTTATGCAAATAAAATTTAAGAATGACTGAATGGTGCTTGTGACTAAATTTTGCCTTACACTAAAATTTAGCGACTAAACGTTTTACAAAAAAGTTATTACCCATGAAGATTTTTTTTACAGTCACAATAACAGCACTGAAATAAATACATAACAATGTGCAAAACAGTTGTGAAGATACCATAGTCATTCATGCCATGCTCAAGGCCAAAAGCATGAACTAGCCGTCTTCTCTATGGCAAACTTCTCAAAATTCTTGAAGGTTTAATTATAAAATAAATTCCACAGGCCCCCTCTGTTCAGATCCAAACAGATTGTGTCTGTTTATTATTGCCGTAAAGCTTTCTATTCCTGAACTTCCCACTGACCCAACACAGGTTCACGTTGGCAATGAGCTTCATTTATCAAGCTGGATGCAAATGAATTTCTAACCATTCGCAAGAGCTGGGGGGCAAAGTGATATTCACGAAAATCCAGTTTGCTGAATTTTCACAAAATTTTTGGTTTGTATAAATGTATATATAAGACGACTGTTATATGAATTTTCACATTGTATAATTGGTAAAGAATTTTATATACAGATTACAATGTGAAGTTTAAATGAATTATTTATTCCACTTGTACACACATACACACTTGGTTTGGGAATCTCAACTGTTTGAAATGAATGACTTAATAACTTCATAAATTAAAAAAGTAAATTTATTAATATGCAACAGATGGAAGTGATGGAGTGCGTGTCTGTGGAAGATTAAGTGCATGCCACGCTTAGGAGAAACTCGTTCACTGTTTAGAAGTCATTTTGTTGTTTTCAGCTGTGAGCTTTGCCTTTTATGGCGTTTTGGGCATGGCACTTAATGCCCTGAATGTGCTCAGCATTCAAAATACGAAAAAATCATTATTATCAAAATGTTTTTAAATGTGGCAGGACTGTACTGAAAGATGAATAAATAAGGCCCTTTTTATAGGTCTGGTTGTTATTCAGGTTTGGATTAAAACCATTTAATTTAAGTGAGCAGTCAAACAAACTAATAACTGTAGAAACTCACTGATAACTATATTAATAATAAAAATTATGAACATAAATATTTTAACTTTGACTTCTATTCCTCTAATTGGTGGGGGAGATGGGGGTTGTAGACATGAGCATTTTGTCCTGCTTGTGAGAAATCGAAAACCAATCCCAGTTCATAAAAGTGCTTCAGCTATATATGACTGCTGTCCAGCCGTGGCTGCGGTGAATGCGCATGTTGATTATTTTGGGCACTGATTTGAAGTATGTCCATGGTGTCCTGTCTGAAAGAAGGATTAAAATAGTCCTCACAGCCGTTAAGCAGTTTTTCTCCAACTAACATTTTAAGCAAACGAATTTGCAGGGTTTACCGTTTTGCTGAACCGTAGAATAAACAGTATTCGAAAATTTCTACCGGTTGACAAATTTCTGCCAGTCTAATTTATATATTCTTATGCCCACTGAATGTTGTGTCTTAGTGATATGCTGTTCTTACAAGATAATTTGTCTAAGTGTAACTAGAACCTCTGCACCACAGCCAAGTACGGCTCGTAGCCAGTGATGTCTGGTCACAAACGACAGGATCTTGTACTGTATAAACATTTTAAAGGTCAGAGCTGTGTTGCGCTGGTACACTCTCGAGTGTGCTGGAGTGTGTGAGGGCAGTAATTAGAGGTCAGGAACAGTAACATAGTAATTATAATCCACTCCTTTCAATCTGTTTCAGTCGTCACAACAAATGAAATGTCAGAACACTGGCAACGTACTGATCTTGCCAAATCTGAAAAAGATACAACTGGACATAACTGTTGCGCTCGGTTGGAACTGTGTGCGTGCATGTGTGTCGTGTGTGTCTTGTGTGTTGTGTGTGTGAGTGTGTGTGAGTGTGGTGTGTGTGTTTCACAGTGACCTGTAGTTCACTGCTCGGGTGCTGAGGGTTCCAGACATTGGACTAGAGACAAAGGTGGCGGCAGAGTGGCGCAGAGCCACTCTGATCCTCAAACAGAGCTGCCAATGAAACAAACATCTCTCTTTCTCTCTCTCTCTCTCTCTCTCTCTCTCTCTCTCTCTCTCTCTCTCTCTCTCTCTCTCTCTCTGTGTCTTTCTCTCACACACACAGTTAGTAACTCTTGCTTTCTCTCTTGCTCTCACTGCTCTTTCTCCCTCATGGTGAGATCTGTGATATCAGACGGACTAGCCTCACTTGACCCTCTTTCTTTCTTTCGCTCCTTCTTTATTTCTTTCTTTCAACTAATTTCTAACTCATTTTATGTGGGTGATTTTAGAATGTAGTATTGAACTGTACTTATGGAACCCTGTAATTAATAGTATTAAATGTCAATAGTGTAAATGCTTCACTGTGGCTTAGTGAACCGGTGATTCCATTAATAAGTGTGTTAATCCAAATAATTAACTATTATA
>JAOVYU010000063.1:16467217-16477351 GCA_025674565.1 Synodontis membranacea | reverse complement strand
ACACACACGCACAGTTTTAAAACAGCACTGCTCAGCAATTTTGCTGTACTTGCATTTCATCTTTTTTTTTTTCCCCCTTATTTGATTTCCTCATTCAAGATACTGAACACTTCCTATCCTAATGCCTATCCTCCTTTATCTGCTGCCTCTTCTTCTTCTCTTCTATCTCTATCTCTCTCTCTCTCTTTCTCTCTCTCTGCCCCCTCCCCTCTTTTTCCCAGTGGGGGTGTTGTTTATAGAGCATTATAATTTATAACTGAATAGAGTGGATTTAATTTCAGCGCTGAGGCTCGCCAGCAGGGCGCCAGGCTGCAATCAGAGGAATCAGTGCGCTGCGAGCCCTGTTGAATGGAAAGTATTATCAGCGGCCACAAACGGACACTGTTTCTCCTTAAACAACTCCCTCGATGCTCCCCGAGCCCGGCTTCTCTTTCACTCCTCTATTCCTGTTAGCTGCCCTCCCTCCCATTGTCCTTCAGTGCCACTTCCCCTGCTCTCCTCTCTCCTCCTCCTCCTCCTCCTCCTCTTCTTCTCGCACTTCCCTGTTTCCTCTGCATCCCTCCTTTCTGTTTCTTTCAGTGTTTGATTTTCTCGAGCTGCTCTGGTGATGCTGTTCGGGCTGGAGCAGAACTGACTGGTATAGTAAACAGGACCGTGTCATGACACGTGATGTAGAAAGTACTGCGATAAGATTTGTTAATGTGCTTGTTTTGATCACGGTCGGAATCCCCATGCTTTTTGACGGTTTCCTATAAAAATAAACAAACATGTAAAAGGTAACAAGAAAAAGCCACAAATATATATTTTAGTGTCCAGTCAGCTGTATGAGACTGCCTGTGTTATAAAAGTTTATAATATTGAATCCATATCATGATTTTCATTTTTTATACTGGCTTGCTATTTGCACGTATGAATTTATAATTGTGTGTTAAAGTTGCATACACCAGCTTCAGGTTTTGCGAATAAATCTGTCCAGAACGCAGTGGTTGCTCTCCAGCGGTGCATGTGATGGCTGCGTGAATTGCGTCTGTTCTGAAATGGAATGCAGCACTGCTCTTTACTGGTCAGGCTCTGAGTTTACTGCAGTGTTCGCAGTAAAAGCTCAGCCCGTGAGCCAGCGTTCCCCTGTCTGCCTTCCTCTCACGCCTCTCTCATCTTTATCTTGGCCTCTGTCTCCTCTTTTCACCATCCCCATTCAAGTGTTGCAATTTTCCGCCCGTAAATCCTGCCGTGCGTGACTGGAGGCTGACTGGAGGCTCTTCTGCATTCTGACAAACAGAGAGTGCGAGTGAGTTAGTGAGTGCATCATCCATCCTGCTGGGCGGCCGAGTCGGTTTGTAGATGTGACCCCAAAACAGGAGTAATGATATTTAAATACGTTTGGATTAGTAGAGGGTGTGGGGGAAATGATATGGACGGACAGAGAGAGAAAGTACACGCCAGCTTCTGCAGTGAAGAAATTACCCCTACTATACCATGACTGTATGATCATAATAGTGAATTGAGTGATTGCTGGTGCATGGTCGGGCTGCTCTTTGTGTTACGTATGTATATGGTAAGTAAATTCAAAAGACATCTTAGGCATAGGCAATTTAATACAAAACTACTTACCAAGCATTTCTTTTATAACCAATCTACTGCAACATTCAATCAACGCTGTTACCTGAGCAGATGGACCGCTATTGATATTTGAAATAGTTCACAAGTGACTTATTCAGCAGGAAGTTACATCATCCAAATTTTGCCAAGATTATGGAAAGAAGAAAAATATGTTCTCACATCACGTCTTTTTTTTTTTTTTTTTTTAATTTGTGATATTCAAAGCACCACCCTGTTATCCAAAATATTAAAAGTCAAATAAAAGTCAAATAATAAATAAAATAAAAGAAAAAAATATTAATTGCACTTTTATAAAGTAAATTATTAAAATGTTGTTAATGTCCTCATGAGACTTGCATGGATGCCAGCTATGTATATTTTGTGTATTTGTTAAGTTTATGTCAAAAAGACAACGCTGTTACTAATTTGAGAGCAAAATGTTAGCAAAGAAATCTTGTTTGCAGAGAGAGAGAGAGAGAGAGAGAGAGAGAGAGAGAGAGAGAGGTTGCTGCCTGAGATTAGACATTTTTGATTGTTTACATGTGTATTTTCTTATTTTTAATTTTGAAAATAATAGAAAGTGCTTAATGGCTCTTCAATCCCAGTCACATTTTTATTGCTGTGTGATATTACACCTACAGTGTGAAAGTTAAAAGTCGTACTCAGTCTATTTCAGTTCTACTTCCCCTGATTCTGTTCTCGCCCTCATTTCTGTTTCATCCCTCCTTTCTTTCTCTTTTTCTCCCTCTCCTTTCATCTGCGCTCATTTTTGTCCCTCGGTCTCAGCACTCAGCAAGACGTGATTAAATTGACCATATTTTAATTGGAGAGGGGCGGCCAACTTTGTCTCTTCATCCAGTATAATTAATACCTTGCAGTTACACTGACTTAGATGAACTCAGTTAATCCCCCCCCCACACACACAAGAGTTCGAAAAGCTTTATGGACTTCGAAGAATAACACACATGGTTTCGGGGGGAAAAAAGTTGCAAGTTGTCGTCAAAAGCCACAATTAGCTCATTACGACTGCTCGAAGTTAGGAGACCACATGAAGGGGAGAAAAGTCATCTCTTTCCCTGCGCTCTCTAATTTCTCAGAGGAAGCTAGCAGGACAGGTTCAGAGGAAGGGCTTGTCTCATAAAGAAATATACTCGTGCCATTTTTACACTGGAATATTGTGAAGTAATTGTAATGGTATGGGCAGATTTTGTAATTCACCAGTCTGCCGTACGTCAGATCCACAATGATGAGCTTTATGTGAGTTGTATTTTCTTTAAAACAAAAGCTGAAGGCATGTGGCATTACCTCGGTCATTAGAGTGGCGTTGTAGGACATGGGGCGGGGGTGTTCGAGTGGCTCGGGCTAGCTTTGTTTTCCGTCAGTTCAGAAAAACAGAAATTTCAGTAATCCCAGCATTTTTGTGCATCTGGTTCCAGTAAGCAGTAAAATTATCAAGTGATGATTTCACTAGGAGAAGGCCAGGAAGGGAATTTGTGATTTTTTTTGGCGACGATTGAATCAGAGCCTGTTCAGACTGCTGGTGTTTTATTCAAGTGTATTAAAACGGCTTGTTCTTCGCCCGCGTGACCATGGTTAGTAACCGTTACCAGGGAAGAGGAGTAATGGCTCTCTGTGAGTATTAAAGCAGCTGCCTGACCCCTCTTTATTAGTTGTGCGGAGCAGCCAGGCTTAATCAAAAGTTAACGATTCAGTGTAGGATGTGCCCAGGGCGGCGCGAGGGCACTGCATTATTGTTAGTGTGTGTGTGTGTGTGGGGGGAGGGGGGGGTAATTTGCAGAGTGAGCTAAGCCAATAGCAGTGCGGTGTGGCTGGCGCTAGTTGGAGAGAACATATGTGATGTGCCTGAGAGATCAAAACACACACTTGATGAATATGAGGGCAGAGGGTGGGAGTGGGGGAGTGGCCTGTGCTCCCAGCTTTGAATCGCCGATCAAGGTCGTTCTCAGTTCATTAAATTATGCTGAGAGCCTTGGCCTGGTAGACAACACACACACATATACACACACACAGACACAGTGGTATTGCGTTATACAGTTATTGAAGTTCTTTTTCCATTCTTCTTTTGACCAAGATTGCTTCTGTATCCTCACTCGCCAGTTATAATTTGTGTGTGTGCACGAGCTTGTGTGCATGTGTGTGCATGAATTTTGGTCAGTGGCGTCTGGGCAGGAAAGAGTTGTAGATGAAGCCAGCAGTTACACAGTGCCTTGTGTAATGTTCTGCATTTCGTGTGTGTTTTGGCTGGCCGTCACACACTTCCCTGGTACTGGGTCATTCCTAATATTTACTGTTGGTCATCACACTTTGCCACCACAGCTGTACCTCATGATACACACCTCTATCATTAGATTGATCAATATTCCCATGTAAAAACACTGCACTTGGACATCCCCTTACTCCAGGACTTTGTTAGGGATTTGGCTTATTTTATATTATCTATAGCATCCAAATAACCACTCGTTACTATAAATAGTAATGGAGTTAGGGTGTTTAAAAAACTGAATGCTCACAATATTTCTGAGTATTATATATGATATGATGATATTATGTTGTCATATTGCCCAGTAAATGCTAGAAAAGTTGCAAATATAATGGCTTAAAAAAACCCCAATCCATTCTAATATTTCTTTTAAAAAGTGTTAATTTCCATCGGTTTAACTGTAAAATAAAAGCAGTGAGGCAGAAGGTAAAATGTTTCTTTTATGATATTTTGATTTCATGAAATAAACAAATAATTCAGCAGAAGAAAAATGTTCTGTATTTTCTTGCCTTTCACAAAAAATTTCCCAGATCATTTTGTGGCCTGTCCCCTGACACCGCAAGCAAAACATCAACCTTTGCTCTTGATTATAAATTAACCAGGCAAAACCTCTTAACTTCTCAGGATTAAATCTGACATCAGCATTAATTTTACTATTATTCAGTGTTTTTTTTTTTTTTATCTGATTTATGAGGCGGAGAGGAGTTTTGATTTAGATATGACTCTGGCAGGAACTCACTTTGCAGGAAAAAAATATAGGGTTAACACTTGCATG
This sequence comes from Synodontis membranacea, assembly GCA_025674565.1. Taxonomy (NCBI): domain Eukaryota; kingdom Metazoa; phylum Chordata; class Actinopteri; order Siluriformes; family Mochokidae; genus Synodontis; species Synodontis membranacea. The sequence goes on along the minus strand of JAOVYU010000063.1, from coordinate 16,472,696 downwards.
CAATGCATACATGTAAATATGTATATAAGTACTACACATACACTACAATTACTTATTAAAATATAATACACTTGCTATGAAATGTAATTTGTGTTCGCAGTGTTCATGTTCATTATATCACCAATACATAATGCATACTATGTTACATAACCACTAAGACCTGCCCTAATTTATTTTTTTTAACCGAGTTATATATAGTACATTTGATTTATGAGTGTAGATTACTGACAGACGCATGATATTTCAAGCTAAATCTAATACTTTCATGGCAAAAAAAAAAAAAAAAGTGTTATAAACCAGTTTAATTTTCTGATCATGTCTTTGGTTTTATATGAGGAAAAATATCAAGGCGCGTCAGCATTTTTATGACTAAACATAAACACTGTACTAAGCTTAGTTTTGGTGAAATGTTGTTACAAATGCTACTTTTAATGCATCATGTAAAGATTCCTAATTCATAATAAAGAGTAATATAAAGTGTCTAAATTGTCCACAAGCAACTTCAATGCCTTATGGATGCATTTTGGAACATTATGATAATGTTCATAGTTTAGTCATGATATGGACTTCATGGAAAATGTTACCAAATGTGGTTATTACCATTGTATTTGATTTCCAGCTTTGTCTTCATTGAATTTCGCACTACAGTAAGGAGAGACGAAGTTCAGAAGTTGTATAACTGATTTCAACAATTATGGTATGAATCCTTGGACATGAAAGCATGTTTGGATGATATATAGGCAAAATGCATACATAAATACATACAGGCACGCACATGCTTGCTTTACACATGAGATGCTCCACCTTTTCTACCATCTGTCTCAGGCCTGACACACACGCACACACACACACACACACACACACACAGGCGGACTGTCATGTGAGGTTAGAGCAGTACGGAGCAGTTGGGTAAGTATAGGGCATCTGGTCATCGCCTGAGGAGCCGGGCAGGCTCAAGTGTAAAGATCTTGTCATGCCCCACATGGCCAGGCTGAGCTGTGTGTTAGTGTGTGTGTGTGTGTATGTGAAAGTGGGGTGGGGTGGGGGGTGCCGTGTTTGTGTTGAGCATAATGTGCTCTGCTTGTGCAAATGTGTTTAGTGTGGGAAGTTAATGTAATATTCACGCCAATCCATTTACACATCGTCCATGCAGAACTCCTGTTATGTGTCGATCCACTGGAGCAGAGAGAGGATCCGAAACAAAAGATTTTACATATTCATTATCCATATTTTTTTCATAGCCGAATTATTTTTATCGGAAAGATTTTTCTCCCACCACAAGGAGGCACGGTTTCTTAGAACATACTTTTTACACCAAAACCGGAAAAAAAAAAAGGTGCATAGGCTTCAAAACGGGATAGATAAAACCAAAACTCATAGGATAAGTGTATTTCTGTTCTCCGCATACAGTAAATGAATTCTGTGTGGGGTGGAGCCAGGGCTTTAAACCAGATTTGGCGCAAACATGAGCGTACATCAAATCTTCAACCTTCCTGCAGGCGCATGGTGATTGGGAAGTGGCTTTAAAGCACGGAAATGGCTTAACTTGATTTAACTAACAGCTTCCACATAGCCTGCTGCTGAAGACGCCAGTCTCCGTTAATGCCCAGGACTCGAATCAGACCCAGGGAAGCACACATTACAGCGGAAACGCTACTGCTCGGAGTTAATAATTGTGGTCTTTTCTATTCCGTTTTAAATGTAGTGGCAGATGTGTCGTACGCTGAGCCACTGGCTTTGGACTTTTTTATTATTTCCACATAATGCCACTGCGGCACACCTCCATGTTGTCTCTCTCTCCAGAGATTACAGCATTTACATGGTCAGACCAAGTCATTACTGAGAACACACACATTGGGTCATCTCAGTTAAAGTATCAGAAACGCTGGTTTGTACACTGTTCAGAGAACAGAGTCTGCTTTTAAAATCATTTTGCATAAGTACACTTGAAGTTTTTTTTTTTCCAACCCTCAACTCAGCAAGTTAGTCGCGCTCAACTTTGTTAATGTCCTGCAGTGTTGTACATATTAACACAGCAGCTACAGTGTAACATTACAAGCCTGTGAAGCAGAGAAGTCACTTTTCTTTCTAATTGCCAGGCTTCTAAGTCAGGTTGCTGTGTATGATCGTTCCTGACAGCAAAGTATCGCCAACTTTATGCAGATTTGTAGCTGTCCTCATCTAAAGTAAAGTGCGTTAAGTGTTCTGCTCTCTACAGGCTGTGCTCAGTAAGGGGTCCCACAGCACGATTGGCTCTGAGATTCTACAAGAAGCCAAGCGAATTCTAGGTGCCCTCTAAACAAGGTGGAGAGGGGAGCGAGGATGTTACTGGCCCCTCATCTAGTTTTACATTCTGGCAGAGTGCACCATGACTCATGGGCTTGCAGCTCATTAAAGCAGGAGTCTGGGGCTCGTCTCTGTAATCAGCAAGCTCACCCGCGCCTTTGCTGCTGGATCTGCGGAGAGCAGAGCAGCGCCAGTCCTCCCAAAGCAACCGGCCATGTTTTCAATAAAGCCTCTGCGCCTGGATTTCTGCCTCCGCTGTATCAAAGGCTTGGGAGCCACAGGCCATGAACCAGAGCTTAAGAAGGAGGACTGTGGGGAAGGAGGGATAAAGACGAGAGAGCATCAGCATCAAATCAGCAGAAGTCATCATTTTTTTTCTTCTTCTTCTTCTTCTGTTTTTTTTTAATCCATGCCTTGAGTGCAGAAAAAAAACAACCCTATTTTCCTTTTCTGTCAAACATGAAAGTAGAACTGGTGCTGACGCTTGTGCTTGACTGCTCACGTTACCCTTCCCAGGCATGAAATTGAACACAGCGGGTACGGATCCGTGGCAGTTATGAATATGTGATTGCGTGTGCTAGGATTCTTTTTTTTTTTAAGGGAGGAATGCTATCTGAGCAGAACGAATGTTGCGCGCCAACACGTAGCGGAATGAATTAGTAGCTGAGCCAAAACACCGGATGCAGGGAGGTTATGTCTGTTCGGTGCATTTAACACATCACCCACGCAATTTGCACCCCCCTCCTTCCTTCTTCAACAGGATTAGCTCACACCCACAGACACCGTTCACGGCGCCACTGACCTCTTTAACTATGACAGTTATGATGCTTTGTCTGTCTGCCAACTCATCGGAAATGCAGAGCTGCTTAATCATTCATTTGCTCTGTTCTTGACCCTAGTGTAAAATTTAGCTTCATTCTTGATGAATACCAGTAAAAAAAAAAAAAAAAAAGCCACAGCGGTTTGTATGCTTTCCAGTTATTCCCTTGTATTATTTCCACAGTTGTAGAAACATGATGACATTCATGTCTGTATGAGATCACCAGTGGTTGGCATAACCTGAGTATACAGGCATATATATTTTTTTAACTTCTATAACGTATTCACTCTCAACAGTGATATATTATTTCATTTGCTTAGGGTTATGATTATATTAAGACATGAAAATTTGATTAAGACTGAGGAAAATGGAAACAGCTCCATTTAGCTGATAAGTGGGCATATATTTTAGACAGTGTGGCATAAGTGTGTGTGCATGCTTGTAAAAAGAGACCCATGTGTCGGAGAGCGCTCCCTCATTATGCAAATTAGGGTTCCGCCTCTTAAATCTCCTTTAGTAAATGAGCGGAAAACAGAGACATAAACAGCTGTTGCTGTAGTATTGAGACATCTGCGAGACCGTCTCTCATTCTGGCAGTCTCGTGACTCACTGTGTTGCACTGACCCTGTTTTGGACCCCAGGCTTAACCCCTGTTTCTGTGCTCCTTTTTTTTTTTTTTTGGTGTGTTTGGGCTTTGTTGTCAGGCGTTGGACGGAGGGGACTTACCCAATTTGACACCTCCTTAATCTTGGTGCAGGGACAGTATCATGATGTTAGACTTGTCCATTGTCTTTCTGTTTATAAGGACTGTGGGAGGTCTGCAAGCTGAAGGCATGACCTCACAAATCTGTCTCCGTCTTTCGTCTTCCGTCATTCAAGTGTTAAAAGGTTCAGCTTGACCTGGTGCACTATGAAAGAGTAACTATGAAAGTTTTTTGTTAGTAGTGTTATTAGTATTGTTATGAACAGCAAGAATAATAATTGCAGAAGTAGTAGCGTTTAATTAATTAATTGAAGTACTTTGCCTTAGGTCAAATCCGGAAGCATTGTACACGATCTCAAAAAAGGGGGGCGGGGGGCAGAACCATGAAGCAAGTCAAGTAGTAAAACATCTTTCAAAAGAAATAAATTTAGCACCAAAGGGAGTGATCAGTTTACAGAATAAATCGAAAAACCTCAAGATCCTTAAGTTTTCATACTTCAGTTTGATTCATGTGGAAGCTAGATTTTCTGCTAACATTTTTGGTTTAGATATGGGTCTAATATTTTACCATCACTTAATCCATGCCAAAGCTGTCAGTACACACACACACACACACACACACACAAACACACATTTGCAACAGTTTCACTAGCTTTGAGAGGTACATCCATTTTCTAGTGTATTAATACGCAAATTATGCCCACACCTTAACCTCAGCAAGTATAAGAAAGTATTTCAACATTTTTTCCCTATCCCTCCGTGTATGAAATGCAGTTTTGTGACCACACAAATGACTCTACACTCTCCATCTTTTCATATATCTTAGCTACATACACATTTATATTTTTTTTAAATAACCTAATATCATACTTTAACATCAGTGACCGATCAGAAATGGTTAAAAAGCAAACCACATGGTCACCTCTCATGTTTTCCTATCATTTGTTCCTCGCGCGGGACTAAAAACCTCTACACATCTCCGTAAGGAACAGGCTGAGCCGTAGATTTTACTGATTTAGTGACCGATAAACAGTTGTGGCATCTGCCGTATGGATTATATGCACATGTTCATATCTGAACCCACTTGTCATATACTAGTTGTTTTCTGCCACCGTAGTTGGCAACGGTTGGCAAACCTTAATCCTGTGCGCGTTTACTTGCTTCTTACTCTAGCACTTCAGTAACCAACAGCGGTATTGATCATTGTTCAGCTTTAGCCGGACACTTCACACGTTCTGGATGTAAGCAGTACTCAGAGTTTCCTGGCTTCGGCTCAGCTCGTCTCCTTCTTTTCCTGCCCTGTGCCACTGCAGCTGAACCCTGCACTTGGGATATTTATAGCCCCAGGGCTAAAGCTCTTCTCTCTTCTCTCTTCTCATTAGCTCCCAGTGCTTAGCGGTCAGTCCACATAGCTGATTCTCCATAAGTGTCACTCTCCTTTTCTCCTCCTCTTCTCGTCTGCTCTCTCAGTGCTGTGGTAATGGCTCCCACCTCAGGCGCCACAGCATGACCCACACAATGCCAGTCTATGTGTGGAGAAGAAGAAAAGAGGAGTGATGTGGTAACAGTGAAGCCTCTGGTGTCTGACAGTTTTTGTGTTACACCACACACATGCACACACACACACACACACACACACACACACACACACACACACATATATATATATC
>JAOVYU010000063.1:16445246-16460851 GCA_025674565.1 Synodontis membranacea | reverse complement strand
CTCAGCTCAGTGTAGAAGTATTAAGGTCCTGCTGTGGGTATTGTGTTACCCCGGGCTCAATTTGGCTCTGTTAAAATTTTGGGGTGTGTCAGAACCTGACAAGTTGTCCCTGGATTTGCCCTTAATAAGAGAAATGTACACATGGAAGCCCTGGGAAAAAAATGCACAGTGCAGTATATAATGAAGGCGAGTGAACCTGTGCCAAAAGCTAGTAACCTCGTACAGGAAGGTTGACACGAGCTCCACACAATCTGACAACTGTTTTTTGAGAGGACATGTGATATTCATTGAAAAGCACTACTAAGGTTTACTATAAGCGGACAGAGCGCTGATGTATTAAGCTCCATGTAGAGGATGTGATCACCATTAGGCACCATTATATACCATTACTTATAACTCCTACAGCAGAGGGAAGGCCACAGCCAAAAATGTTAGTGCTTTCTCATACACCCAGCAGCTGCCCTGTTCACTTCATTATTTAAGAAAATATAAAGCCATAAAAGTCCATAAAAATAACTTCCTGTATCACGTTTTTACTCACTGAGATTGAAGAAAGGAAAATATTTTGTATATAAGAGTGGCGGGCTGGGAAAAGCCTTCAACATAGTGATATTTTGACTTTTTTTTTTTTTTTTTTTTTTTTAAACTATGTACACTCCAAGGGAAAATTCAAAAATAAATAAATTGGACCACACCCAAACTTGCCAAACATTAAGTTTTAATGGTCTTAACAACAAATCATTGATCAGAAAATTAGCAAGAGCTAAAAGAGTGTACTCCTAAGAATGAGGAAGGATGCTTGTTGAAAACCTGAAGGTGAAATGTTGGAGGGAAAAAGTTGGGAACAGGGAAATTCACTTAGTCTTCTTGTATGCAAAGATAAAATCAATGATCAATGAAAAGATTTAAAATTCAAACAAACACATGTCTGGATGTTCAGAATTTTCCAAAACGTCTTCCGTTTGAAGGCATTAATGTTGAGTGGAACAACATTGACTCTTCTTTCTTTAAAAATCTGTCTGCAGTTCTACCCACAAAACCTTGAAGGAAATCAAAAGGAAAAGCTATCCCATACCAAGTTACTATATCTGTTTGTTTAAATAATTTATTTATTTATTTGCTGTTGAGAACATTAAAAGCTTAATGTTTTGCAATTTTGGTTTTTGCCCAGGAGTATATAGTCCTGAAAACTATAGGCTTTCCAGAATGTAAATATCTTTTATCTGAGTACATACCAAGAAGTAAAATGATATCAGTTGTAGCATTTTATTTGGCTACCACAAAATTATTGTTTCAGTTCTTCTGAAAGATGCCATGCCACCCTCTCTATCTTTGCAGCCTAACTGATGTGTGGAAAAACAACATTACTGGTAAATTTAAAGAATTATATGTTTGCAAAGGGAAATGACATCACTTTGATCATCATCCACATCAGATTCTGTTTCCTCAGATGAGGTAAATGTCACTCACGGCATTTAAACATGAGCCTCATCACTATTATCTCCCTTTATTTGACTGAGGACTTTTCATGCTAATATTGGGGAAAAATAATCTCTGCAGTCTGTGGGCTAAATTCCCACACTGTGGGCTACAGTAAGTCTTTTTATTAGGTCCTTTAGACATTTGAGGATTTGTCCTCTTTCATTTGTAGTGTATAATGTCCTATGTTCTGGTATAAATATTCCAGCGATACATCGATCCTGTCTACAGATTTGTCTGCATCTAAACTCACGACAGACGTTTAAGGCTGCTTTCGTATGTCCAGCATTTAGTGCATTCGAATTGAAGCTCAGTGTGTTCACCCACCAGACGTGGTTTGTTTAAGCAGGTGAGGACACAGCAATCACACTTGGGTACAGAGTAAAACAATCAGTCGTAGACTGCCAGGGAGACGCCCTCAGAGCTCTTCCAAGCTGAACTCTGGCAGGTTTCAGCTGCATTGAGGACATGATTCAAGCCGGAATTAAACTAAATACAGAAATGAAGCTAAACAAGCTGTATATTATGTTTTTTTTTTTTTTAAGAAAACATGTGAGCTGCTCAACTGACAAACAAAGCACAAACTGAGCCAGAGCACAGAGTAGGAGTGCTGCCAAATATCACGTGATGATGATATCTGGACCAAGGAACATAAAAAAGAAAGCAGAAAATGACCGATGTTTTAAGCTACATATTTATATTACTATTTAATCATTTGTTTAGCACCACTTCCATGTTCCGTTTCAGATTTGTACATACGCTGCCAAAGTTTTGTTAATGTTTTCTGTCATAATATTTCTGACCGGTAAATAAGGGTATTATGAGTATGCTTTCAGTCCTGCTGTTTCCAACGCTTTTCTCATGCAATTTTTTCCCCCTATTACATAGCCCTGAATCAAAACAGATAGGGAACAAATAATACATTTCTCAATTTCTCTCTGATTCTAATTAAACAAATGGATAAGAAAGCTCCCTAAAATACCCTAGCGCCCTGTTATCAGTGTCACTGCATGTATTGTGGTCAGTAAAGTTCGGCTTGTGCTGTCCTGAGCAGTCAGTTTGCCTCCTTGTGGATTTGAAATGAAATTAATGAAGCTCAGGGAACTGTATGATTCCACGTACATGATCTTTAATCTGTAATATTATTATTCTAGTCACACGTCAGATCCAGTGCAGATACGTACAAAAACCCTGGACCATCCAAGCAAAAAAAAAATTGTTACCACATATTCATACACGTGTTAACTGACATGACATAATAAGCCCTTGTGTGTGATGGTCTGATGCTTAAGACACTCGGCTCTGGTACAATGAGACACTTTGTCAGAGCACTGATGCTTCTGGTGCAGTGTGACCTGCTTGTCTGTATGCCTTTTTTGTCAGGGAGTCGTGAGAAAGACAAATCTCTCTCTCACTCCTTCTCTGTTTGCGAGTCTGTGTCTTCACCCCCCCCCCCCACCCCCACACACACACTCCATGCGTGTGACCGCGTGTGTCTGTGTGAGTGTGTGCCGTGGTGTGTTTGTCTTGTGATGCACGCCGGTCTCCGTATGGTTGACTACCTGATCTTTCAGCCCCTCTGGGCCCTCAGCGCACCAGCGCAGCTTGAGGTTGTGACCTCAGGGCCTGTCGGGGTCACAGCGGCGGCCAGCAGGGGCAGGCATTACAGGCCCATTACTGCAGGAAATTGAAAACACAGAGCCCAGCTCAGACACGAGTCGCCTGCGCACTGACGCCATTTGTAAGGCCTAATTGTGCTGTAATTAAGACAAACCTGGAGGAAGATGGAGCAAGTGCCTGAGGCAAGAGGAAGGTCAGAGAGAAATGGAGAGAGGAAAGCAATCATCACATTTCACACGCAATGAAACAATCTCACAGTGTTAAACTGTGGAAATGTGTGTGTGGGAGGGCAGCCCTTTTGTTTTGCTTTTCTTTTTTTCTCTTTCTCCTCAGCAATTTTCCTGTTCGTCTTGTAGTGTTATAATATTTTATTTATTTTCTTCTTTTTTTTAACCATTTTCTTGGGTTGGGTTTTCACCTCAGTTGCAATTTTAACTTTCATTTTCACATTGCAAAGTCACCTTATAGTTATTAGTTTGTGATTTTTCCATCACCTCACTGCTCCTGTGTAGCAAAAGATTCACAGAACTGATTCAAATGGCAGGCTTTAGCCTGGATAATGAAATCACTGTGTTTATTCCATCACTGTGTTTATTCCAGTCAGCTTGAATTAGGATAAAGTGTGTCAAGGCCCGTCATTGTTTCTAACCCTCCTACCCTAACGCTAAAGATTTTCACTCTTCACCATACTCTTACTGCAAATGTGCCGACATACTGTATACAGTTTAGCCTTAGCATTTAGCAGCGATATAGCAGCCACCTGAAAACTACACCTTTCTGTTTCTTGGTTAAGCAGCACTCAGACCAAACATGAATAAAATTCACTGAAGGGGGGAAAGGAAGCGGGATGAGAAAGACGTGTTTGTTTAGTGGTTAGGTCTGTGTACATTGCATCCGTTCATTTTTCATGTTGTAATTTAAAATGAGAAAACAATTTTAGTTTTTTTGTGGCACGTACTAAAATAGGAAATCAGTTCAAATTTTTTTTTTTTTTAAAAATGGAATTGGCCCCTTTTTAATATCGTTCACGGTCTACTTGTTTCACCAGACAAGGCATAGAAATCAAATCTTCATGAATCCTGAAATTATATCGGTTAAGATGTGTGTGCCACAACCATATTCTGTTTTCGTTCACGTTGATAAATATGGGATCAAAATCTGCAGAAATAAATTTTCGGTGATTAAAATGTTCTTCAAATTCAGCCCCTGGAAAATCCTGCTAAGTTGACAGATAGATAGAAAGATATATTTCTTTATTTTGAAAATGAATGTAAGTCATAGTGAGAGCAGTTACTTTCACTCCAGACCTATCCAAACTATCTGGGTGAACTTTGACCTGTGGATCCACTAACCTCTGTTTTGTGAGCGAACAGAAAACAGGGAAATAATAGTGATGTCTTTTTTTCCAGTTTAAAAAAAAAAAACAGACTGTCTGTTTATTATTAACAGTCAACAGATTTTTTCTCACTGCCTCTTTGCTGTTGCTTGGCACATATCTGAAACAAAATTCTCTCATCCACTGATATACACTGGGGTTTTGTGCTAAAATTCTGTTTTGTCTCTCTGTCTGCTTGGATTTTCTTGTTAGCAGTGTTGGCACTTCTATCACTGTCCTGTGCTTCTTTGTTTATAAGTTTGATAAAGTTTGATAAAGGCCCTGGTGATTGAAAACAAACAGCCAGTCGTATGACTGAGGTGCGGTTCTGAGCGGGGTGTGTGTGTGTGTGTGTGTGTGTGTGTGTGTGTGTGTGTGCGCGCCATTGGCCTCCGCAGCTCTGGGCCACCCTGTAAAAAGACACCTACCAGCAGCTGGACACTTGGCAGCAGAACAGGCCTGCATGTTGGAGAACACTGACCCCACCGACTCCCTGTCTCCACACACACAAACACACAGAGCTGTGTGCATCGTCTACCCCCAACCCCACCCCGGTTTGACCGTGTCTCCTTCTGACTCCTGCAGTGACAGACAGTGTGATGTTTACTGGCTCTCCGGAAACCTCCTCAGGAAGAGTGCCTCTCCCCACTTCCACATTTGTATTTTGGAATCAACACTTACTTCAGTTTATTTGTACCCCACAACAAGCCAACAGGATTTATTGTGTCCTAATCTAAAGAGAGTGTCTCAATTTCCGAAAGTAAAGTGCTTAAAATGTCTGGAGGAATGTAAACGGAATGTGGTAGAAATTATACAAGAAGAGATAGCAGCGATCTCTTGGTCAAAATGTTTTCACTGAAGTGCAGTTGGGAGTCTCTCATGGCTTGCCAGGAAAACACTCAAACTTATCTTCCTTCCTCTGGGCTTTCGTTCCAGACCTTCGACTGGAGTGGTTAATCTTAACACACTTTTTAATTACTGCTCATGAAATGGGTCCAGGTTGATCCAGTACCATGTCTTGCCACCCTGAGAGGTAAATAACTCGTGCTTACTTGAGTTTCATGTTTACTGTCTTCTCTGGGTGTATGAGTTCCTAAGAAGTTGGTGAAGTTTCACAATTATTCATTCACGAGGAATTAAATCAGAACTCCATTCCATGTCTTTGTCTCTAATTATTTATAGACTACATCGATAATGCCTTGCATGTGGTCTAACCTCTCGCCATGTCCCTGGCACCAATCATCCCTCGGAAACAAGCTCAGCTTTATCATCACTGCCAACACGTCTCTAATGAAGGCCTACACCAAATCACCAAAAGCCGCTAGAGGCTCACAAATTACAGCCTGTGCCTCTAGCAGCTTAATGCTATTCACCTCCTGACTTTTCAGTACAGCTAAAATTAGGTTCAGGCTTCAAACAGTCCATTATTACTAGGGTTGTAACGATACAGCATATTGTATTGTGCCGTTCAATACGAGTCTATCGGTTCAATCTGAGAAACGAATTATGCTATTCATAAAATACAGCTTATAATACAAGAGGTGTAACAAACATTTAATGAAGCCTACACTTCCTCTTGTGAAAAAGTACCTTCCTACTTGTCTGGAGATTTAAAAAGGCATGCTTTCCCAAGCGCACTATTTTCACATACTAATACACTAATTCCAGTCAGCCTAGAACTGGAAGATTCCCTTAAGTCTTAAAGGTCTAGTGTATAAGAGAGCTTTGATAAGTTATGACGGTCACATCCTGTACGTGTCAGAACATTAGGGAGTGACAAACCTGCCAGATACACTATGTGGACAAAACCTTGTTGACACCTGACCATCACACATCATGGTTCTTCCTCAAACTGTTGCCACAAAGTTGGAAGCAGACAGTTGTTTAGGATGATGTTGGATGCTGTAGCATTGCAATTTCCCTTCACTGGAACTAACAGAAAATCATGTTCCAGCATGACAAGGCCCCTGTGCACAAAGCGAGCTCCATGAAGATATGGTTTGCAAAAGTTGGAGTGGAAGACCTCGTGTGATCTGCACTGACCTGTCCTCAACTCCACTGAACATCATTGCCCAACCTCACTAATACTCCTGTGGCTGAATGATCACGAATCCCTACAGCCACGCTCCAAAATTCTATGAAAATAATTCCCAACAATGGTGGTTATTTCAACAGAAAAGGGGGAACTGAATCAGGAATTGGATGTTTACCAAGCACATATGGATGAGATGGTCACACAAAACTTTGATGATGTGTCCACAAACTTTTCTCCATGAAGTTTATGTATAAAATGCACCAGAGCTAATACCACAAGCATGTCCAACATCAGGTGGTCTTTCCTTCGTTGATTCAGTCCCTGTCAAAGAAATCACTGTGCCAAGTAATGGAGAACAGATCTGATGCTGAAGAGAACTGCGTGGCTTAGAAAACGCAACTAGCTAATTGGCAAATCACAAAAGATCAGCGCTTCAGCCACACCCCCTTGTGAATCACACCAGTAGCAGTGAGTGTGATTCATTTTAATATGTTCCAATGCACAGCCTTTTTCATTATATGCTGTTATGAGTCTAAATGGATTGTGCATACACTTAAGTTGCAATTGTTGTATTTTTATAACGTTAAACATTTTAAACAACTGAAGACAGATATTCAGGCATTGCAATTTTTCTTGTATCATAACAGGGCACTACTGTATCATATTGAATTTTGTGTATGGTTACACCACTACTGATTACTTCCTTGTGACAAGGAGGTTTGGTCAGTGTATAGTGTTAAGCTGAAAGTGTGTTTCTAAAGTGCGTCTAAGGTTCTGTTTCTGAAATCCAAAGGGTTGTCATTTAAACGTCATCAACCCAGACCAGGATAAAGTATTTACTGAAGGTGAATTAATGAATGAATAAATAATGCAATCTACACCATACAAGTTGAAAACACATCATCAGAAAATTACACGCTCCCCTAATCACCCTGGTTTTTCTTTGTACTGTAACTTGACTTGACACTGTGTTGTTATACTGCAGAATGATACACATATTTTAGTACAATATAACATTTTCTTATTTTTCGTTTGTTTTATTCTATATCTATGCATATTGTTGATATTAATTATTTTCTTTATAATTTTCCTATGTGCACACACACACACACACACACACACACACACACACACACACTCACACGTGTGTTCTAGAGCATGAACATTTCTGATATGTCTGACCACCTGCCCGCACGATCATTAAAAAAACAAAACACCCACATGGATGATTTTGTGTTGAACAATATTGTATGTGTTGGAACAATATTGTGTTGATGTGAATTAGAAGACTGTGATTTCTCAGCCCCTCTTCCTCTGAGAGTTACAGCGTGTCATAGGATGACCCCCCACCTACCCAAACAACCACTTAACCTAAAACGCCAGCCAGTCTACTAAACTGTCCGCCCAGTTTCAGTGGTGGGAGACGCGTGTTTACTTCATCTCCTCGTGTTAAATGTCACGCACATAGAGACAGGCACGCACACACGCATACACAAAGGGCTCAGTGAGGACACAAGTGGCTTTTTCTTATCTCTAAGAATGTGAAAAATGTGTAATACAGGCTGATCTGAATTTGATTAAAGTGAGGAAGTTTACAGAGGGGGTGAAGTTTGATGAGAAGACCCGCAATAATGGAATGGTCACTAAATTAGTTGCTGTAGCCTCAGGCACTCTGAGAAAAGATGTGTCTGGCATGTGAGATCTTTATCGAGTAAATTGCACAGCCCTTATACTGGGGTCATGTTTAATTTGTTATATTGAAAAAGTTATTTATATTTTGTTAGTGAAGACTTTTATTTCTAAATAAATGATGACATTTCAGATTAAGTGCATCTATAAATTTATTGATTATATGTCCTTACTGTCCATAATGAAAAATAGCCTGTAATCTGAAATAGTAGGTAAATAATTTATTTATTTATTTTTTTTTATAAAGCTCAAAATGACAAGTGTGACTCACTGGGTTTGGAGACCCCTAACATCCATTAACCCTCCACGAAGAAAAGAGAAAAGAACCACAAAATAAACACAGTTAGGGAAAAAAAAAAATTAAGAAATGGAAGTGCCAATTGCGGAAGGATGTGCAATGCACTTATTTATATTTTTAACATTTATCATCCCAGCGGCGGCACAGTGATGCTATAGTTAGCACTGTCACCTTGCAGTATGCACCTTTCTGTATGGAGTTTACATGTTTTTTTTTGCAAGTTTCCTCCAGGTGCTCCAGTTTCCTCCCCCAGTCTCAAGGCATGCAGATTAGGTCAACAGGCTACTCTAAATTGCCCATCGTTGTGAATGTGAGTGTGAATGGCTGTTCGTCTCTGTGTGTTAGCCCTGCAATAGATTGGGGACCTGCCAAGGGTCAACCCTGGGTCTTGCCTGAAGTCAGCTGGTGTTGCCACGAGCTTCCCCAAGACTCTGACAGAAGTGATATAGGGGATGGATGGATGGATGGATGGATGGATGGTTGGATGGATAGATGAGTCGATGGATGGTTTTTCCAAAACACAGTTGTTTGGAAAAACAACGAAGATCTAATGAGCTAAAAATTAAATATTCTCAAAACTCAAGTTGAACATTCCTTTCTTGACTGCTTGACCATTTCCATGCACAACTTAATCAAATGCTGAATTTAAGCATGCCCTAAAAGCACACTGGTTATTGTACTGTATGATTACAATCTAATATGAACAGTAAATGTCAATGACAGGTAGCTGCTCAAGGGTGTACAAAAACCCAATGAAAAAACAATACCTCAAATGCAAACAGTATGGTTGGACATAATCCAAAATCTGATTGCCCTAAAATGTAGGAGTTTATTCCCATAAGTCATGAGAACCAAAGAGATACATGAAAACAAAAAAACAGCTCATAATTTAAACTTATGACTATTCATCTTTACCCTCATTCAGAAATCTTTGGTTTTCTGGGTCTGTTATGCATTACAGAATGTTAGCACATTGTAAAAGATGTGTCGTAACTCTAACAGCGCTCTCAGCCTTAGGCTCCACCGAGTGTAAATATTTGGAATGCTGAGATTCAGAGCAAGAGTGCTGTGACAGTGAGAAGGCTCTTGAACTCTGTCTCTCGTATGTTGAATTGAGGAAGAGACACAGCAGTCAGTCTGCTTTGCTCTCACACTGGCTCCATATAACTTGTCCTTTTTGTTCAAGTTGAGGCTGTTTTTTCCAGAGGCTCCCAATTCTTAAAGCATCACGTTTTCTGCGGAGACACTTTGTACTCAGTATGGACTATTAAAGACTTTTTTTTTTTTCTTTTTTTTTTTAAGCCTTCCCTTAAAAAGCTCATGCCATTTCCTAATTCTTCCATACAAAGGGATTGAAATAGGTCACTGAGGGTCATCCTACTGTGGCCTTGGAGCACTGTAAGAAACCCAGCATGGAGCTGTTGCTGCTCTTTCCACCACCCAAAGTCACCCAGAAGAGGGTCCCTGTTGAGTCTTGTTCCTCTCAAGGTTTCTTCCACGTCATCTCAGAGAGAATTTCCTTGTCCCTGACTTGCTGGTTGCGGATCTAAATCTACACATGAATTTCTGTAAAGTCATTTTTTTTTTACGTCTGTTATTGAAATCTGTTATTATTTCCAAGAAAAAAGAAAGGTAGACAAGGTGCTTGAGTCAAACTTGTGTTCTAACTCATTGTTCATTCAAGTGCATTCTACCTAGTCACTATTTTAATAAAGGAGAATTGCTGCAATTTTCAGGAAGATTAGCTTGTTTGAACACCGTTTCACACCAGTTCTATCTTTTCCAGAGATTCCTCTTCAAAGAACAAAAAAAAAGCACATCATCAGACTGATGTGTGAGCTGGTTTTAAAACACATCCTGTCTCCAGCTCTTTGAAGGAGGGGCTGCCCCCCTCACGGAATTTCATTAAAACTTTTGGAGACAGGCTTACATTAATCTCTAATGTCAGGGTTTGCATAAAGTCTGTTTTAAAATGTGTCTCTGTCTGGTTAGTTCCACATCCTTTCACGTCCGGAGGGGCCAGATATGAGGGGGCGCATTTGAGGAGCGTTCTTTGTGCGAAGTGACAAAAAGACGAGTCGCCGAACTGGGCCAGCTTTGTTCCTGTGCACTGCTGCAAAATATGATTTCAGATAAGAACCTCAGGGCAGTGCTGTGAATGGACAGTTTTTATTTTCTGCCAGCATTTTAATCAGCATAGGACCCTACAGTGAAGTTGCCGTACAAAGCCACAGTGTGCAGTCAGAGTGGCTGATTTCTTAAAGGCGTGAGCAACAAATTCTGGGATCTGTCCTCTGCCGGACATTAGGTAACCCCGCCTTTGGTTTTCCACTCTTCACCTCATGGATTCTTTCACCCTTGGTTTTGGGTGACCTGTCATCATTCATGTGGATTGCCTCAGTGGCATACTGTTCATCCAGCTTGGTCAGCTGTTGCAGTTTTATCATCTCAGTGTATTGTGTGGTTAAAAAAAGTTGTGTATGCAAAAGAGGGCAGTTAGCACTGAGTGTGTTCAGTTGCTCTGTCAGATAACATGAGCAGTAGTTTAAAAAGATGCAGGGGCTGGTTTCACATGTCTTGGAGGAAGCACAGGCTAATTTTGACTCTCTCTGGTCAGTGTGAACCAAATTGTAGATAGTCCTCACTGCAGACCCAAGAGTCCATGGGGTGGTACTGGACCTGGAGCTGATTCAACTCTTTCTACAAGCCTAATCCTAAAACGCACAGCACTGTACAACACATGTAACACTCTTATCCAGCCTGGATCAGGTCTGAGTCCATATCATGAACATTTGATATTTTATTGAAGCACTGATAATTTATGAACTCTAAGGCTACTCTTTTATTCCAGATAGAAATGTTTGTTTTCAACGGGGTGCATTTTGAGGCACCATTTCCCCACAGGGCTTTGCAGCCTCCGCGTGGAAAGTGTAGTCACTAGTAGTGGGTCACGGCAGCAGAAAATGTGCAATCTGCAAGACCTGCCTTTCCCCAGGCGCACCTTAGCCCTTCCTGCATCTTTTAGTTTCTCTCTCTTTAGCCTCTTCCTTTCACACTTACGTGCTTTTACTCAGAAGTGTTTTCCTCCTGCCTGCTCTTTCTTTGCTCACTCTCGCCTCTCTTGCTTTTAATAACTGGAGCTGTAAAGTGCTGAGTGTCGTGTTGTCAGGGGAAAAGGGTGTTTATAGGGTGTGCCAGCGAAAGCTCACTTACTGCTAAATGACAGGGTGTGGGAGCTGGAGTTTACTTTATGTCAGTCTCGTGTCAGTAATGAGTAGGAAGGCTCAGGCTTGACCACGCCGGGCCCTTGCCACGCTGAACCCTTGCCTCGCCTCTATATTTACTTTAGTGCAACATTAGTGCCAGCCTGCGTATTAAAGGTCTCACAAGAACTGTACAGTTTGCGGCTGCAGCGGAGGATTTGTTCAAATTAGACCTTCAGAGATCATATAACCTAAGTGGAAACAAATGTGGCGGCTTTTTCGAGTCTCTCTTCCCGGGGTGGGCAGTGCTGCAGACCAGGCGCAGTGCGAGAGCATCATGTGCTTGTGTGAGTAGGAGGCTGAGCTATGCCAAGACCCCGGCTTCATTCATGGGACGGCACGTTTAAGATGGTAATGAATGGCCGTCAATGAAACGGGCTCCTGTGCTAACATGCAACCAGGCCGCTTTTCTCACGGCACGGCGGCAGCTAGAAGAGAGGCGCTCCTTTGTCATGCTGGCACACTTGGTATCAGTTTTCTTCATTTTTGAAAAATATGCCCCATTGTCCTGAAGGTCAGCTCTGTATTGTCAACATCAGACCAGGACCATTCCTCATGTCTCTTTGTGGACAGGATCTTTTTCCCCCCAAAGTGTTTACCTTTGTGCAGGAAAGAGCAGTCTCTGCTTTTCTGAGTCTGGACACCTCAACTATGCTCATCCATTATTCCTTTTCTGCTATAGATAGTTGAAGCACTGTCCTCTGAGCATATGAGTTATAGAGCTACTTCTGTGTACGTCACCAAGCAGATTAGTGTGTGTCCTCCCAGAGACTTGTGTTCTGCTTTGTTGCAGTGTGCAGCGGAACACTTCTGGCAACAAGTTGTGGGAGGTCCGGCACAATTAGCTGTTGTGAAAATGATAGAAAAGGGAGAGGGTCTGTTTTCAAACCGACTGCTTCTTTCTTTTCCTCTCCGTTGCACTCTTCATGGTGTTGTGATATGGAATGTTTTTGATCATGGCTATTTACTTGAGTCCAGTCTGTGTGCAAAAGCATGCCTGAGCTAGTAGTGCTAAGCATCTAAAAGCTGTGGGCCTCGGGACTTCTGTGATGTATTATGGCGTGCCTTCAGAAAATAAAAACCACCACCATCTAGGGAATAGATACAGCTTGTTTTTTTTTTTGTTTTTTTTTACCACTAAGGTTAGCTCCCAATTATAAGCTATTAAAACGTTACTTTTTTCCCTCCTTGCGTGGCCTTGTTTCCCAAGGCATCCCGACGTGTTGGAAACAGAAATCAAAGGCAGGTGCTCTATGAAAATGTGTGTTCTTATCGTGTTTTACATACCCAGGCACTTACTTACCCAGGCCACAAGCTGTAGTTGTCTAACTGAGAGGCTAGTCTGCAGTTTGTATTGGAGCATATTGGGTTGTTCTTATAACATTTTAAGAAAGTGGTGCCATTGTGACTCAGTGTGAGTCCAGCAGCAGGACATCCCATACCATAAGAAGTATTTAATATGAATATATTTTATGGCACAAACTCATCCCCTAGCATATTATTTCTAAATGAAGAAAAGGTTTTAGTTTGTAGGAGTATACAAGCTTTTTCCAGAGATGAAAGAATTCCCGTGATGTCCATATGCTGAAATGTAAACTATTATGACTTTTGCCTAAGGCGTGATTCATGTGCATCTTTCTAAACTAACATTCATTTCTATGATACTAATAATGTAAAATGATTTATGAGCACGTCTGGAATTATTCAAATCATGTCATACGAGTTACGGTTGTTGTCATGTTGTTATAGCATCTGCATATCTTTCTTTTTTTTTTTTTTTTTTCTTTTTTTTTTCTTTTTTAATAGCTGAGCCGGTGTTGAACTGAAACCAGAAATAATGTCCTGTGTTGTGAGTATATGAACCGCTATGTCTCTCTGACACTAGCACAATGGAAAGATGCATTGGTTGCTGAAGTCCACCATATATTTAGTTTGTACCAAGAGGCAGGAAGGATGTTGACAAAAAAAAAAGAAAAGAGAAATAGGCTGAGGAAAGTGAAAAATAGAAATGAGCTTAAAATAGGTAGTGGTGGCGGTGGTGGAGAGCATTGTGTATTGTATTGTGTGGCATACTGTAGCAGCCTCTTCAACAGGTCAGAGTGCACTTTTGAACTTCCATAAGCTGGACCGTGGCCTTGTGTTACCTCCGGGAGAAAAACCATGCCGTTTCCTGTGAAGGAGAACATAAGCCAAAAGAGTCAATTAGATCACAATGGAATGAGCCTATTCAGAAAATGTGACGACACTGAATTTGGCCAGCATTTCTACAGTATTAGATCCATGATAGTAGAACGGTGCGCTGAATATTTTATTGACTGTCTGCTTGCCCCATGCTGACCTGCCCGACATGCTAAATTCTCCTTTCACTAGAGACGCCACGTCACTCTGCATCAGGCAGCCAGGCGTGATGCTCCCCGCACATTTCCTGTAAATAAACTCCAGCGCAGCAGGGGA
Organism: Synodontis membranacea; assembly: GCA_025674565.1. NCBI lineage: Eukaryota > Metazoa > Chordata > Actinopteri > Siluriformes > Mochokidae > Synodontis > Synodontis membranacea. The sequence continues at coordinate 16,446,638 of JAOVYU010000063.1, read as the reverse complement.
CGTGTGCGCGAGGGGGTGCACAAAAACACACATGTGCGTTGGGAAAATCATGCACACATACGTCCATGCATACAAACACACACGCACACACCAGGCCCTTTCGTGATAGTTGTTGCTCCCCCCCTACTTGAGAACTTCTGAAAGCTGTGAAAGAGCTCAGTGCTTTGGAGCCCAGAGTCTCCTTAAATCTGTTTTTATCACATTGGCCTCCTCTCAAAACTGTGCTTATGATAAAACGCTCTGTCCGGGTCACACTGTCCTTAATACTCATATCCAACCCTGAGGTGAGAGTTTTGCCACTTCTCTTTTTTTTCTTTTTTTTTTTTTTGCGGTTTTTGTTGAGCCACATTCCTGTGAGCAAAATATGCATGGTTTTCACATTATTGTAAATGCAATGCAGGAATTTCACTTTGTGAAATGAACTCTTCAGCCACCTGAATTTTAAGCGACATGACATTTAGTATAAGTATAGAACTGTTGCTCATTGATGTTCTGATTTGATGTTTTCATTTTATAATATGGTCAGCCTATCAAAGTAGGTTCTTCTTCCTCCTGCATTCTCATTGACAGTTTTTCTGATGTGTCAGAACTCAGCAGAGCGGAAGCCTCAGCCACACATCGGCTCCCCTCTTGTTATTTATTCATGAGCTTTCTCTCCTACAGTGTGTGTATTCCTGGCCATGTCATGAGTTCACAGTAGAGTGCTGAGGTAAATGTGCTCATATAACTATCACATATCTCTGTTGCGGTTAAGGGCCTGTGTCCACCAAATTTTTTCTTTTTTTTTTTTTTTGCTCTGGCAGCGTCTCTTTTCTATACAAAACCTATGAATTTCAGCGTTGACAGCGCTCACTGTCCTCAGCACAGAAACAGCCTCTGTGCGCAGCCTTTTTCCGCTGCGCTCAGGGCGCTTTCAGTTGAAAATAGTTCAACTTTTGGAACAGCGCCGAGCTTGTCAGTGTCACTTCTCTCTCGCCGACCAAACAAAATCAAGAAGAGGCAGGACTTGCGATATCAACGCTGTCAGTGGTACTCTCTCCGCTGCTTTCTGGCATGGTTTATCTCATGCACCCAGACTCTTCTTTTCCAAAGTATATCAGTTCCCATATCGAGAGCTGCTGCCAATGCCAAGACGGTATTTCTTTCCATCGTTGCTAACCTTTTAAAGTAAATATAGACTTGACGTTCACAACAAAGGAATGCGGAAGTGCTTGAAAATGTTTTTTGTAACCTAGAAATAATGAGCGCTTGTGAGAAGCACTCTGAATAAGAGGCCATTGCAGAAAGTGCGTCTGGTAGACAAAGGCCTTAAAACTGCTTGAATCTTTCTCCAAAGCGTTCTTCTCCTAAACCCTGTTTAGTATGAGCCATGTTAACATGTGTATATATATA
>JAOVYU010000063.1:16410306-16423995 GCA_025674565.1 Synodontis membranacea | reverse complement strand
GGGGGGGGGGGGGGGGGGGGGGGGTTTGTTATGGGAGTCCTCTATACTGCGCAACTGGAACAGTTTTAATTTTCTTTCACTGCGTATTTGTATTCCATTCCATGTGCAGCAGAAGGAGATTCAGTTTCTGACTGGATTCTCGGTCATAAGAAGAGAGAATGTTCTTTTTCATGTTGGGTCGTGAGGATCACTGCTCCACATAATTTTCCAGCAATCTAAAACTCTTGACATAAAGTAATGGTTTTCATGTTGTTCTTTCCTATTTTGGGTACAAAAACCAGATGGTATTATAGTGCTGGCTCTCTAGCGTGCTCTCTCCATATTTTAGTTTTTAATTATATTTTGACAACTTTTTTTTTTCCCTTCACAATCCAATTATAGCTTCCAATCCTGTATAATTATAGCTCATATCGTAATAAAAAGTGTTTTGCATCTTTGAGAGAAAACCAGAGGAAATGTGAATGTGAATTCAGGCCAAGTCAAGCACTAGGAGCAGTAACCTCATGTCTCTGCTGTCAGATACGTGTTGGCCGTTAAACACAGCAATCTGTCTGTCGTGCAGAGTGAAACCTCTGTCTCTCTTACATGCTTTCCTTCTCAACTGGTGGAGGCTCTACTGATTATAGTGTAGTTATCACAATACACTCTCTGAAGGGCCATGGGAACAGCACATAGAGAAAAGTCACAAAGATGAGAATCATTAAAATGTTCAGTCGTAACACCCTCCCACTCTTTATTTGGTCACAGGGAAAGTATCGATCCTCATCTTCCCAAAGTTATTTATAATTGAAGATAAACAAGGAATGCACATATGCCTGGGAGATGAGTGAACTGGGGGAGCTTTGGTGGGCTGTTTTTATTTTCTTTTTTTTTTTTAGTCTTCAGGGAAACTCTGAAAGGGGAGGGATTTTCATTAGTAGACAAGGAAAACGCAACAACTGACACCAGCCTGCGTAACGTGGGAAGAGCTGTGTTTGAATCAAGAGCATAACACGTCCTATTATTATCCGGGCCTGTGTGACAACTCTGACCAGAGCTGCCCTTAAACACACTGAGCTGTCTGAGAAGAGCAGAAACTTCCGCTGTCCATATACACAAGCACCAAGGCCAGGCCGTTCCCAAAAACTTACAGGCTTTATGGGAACAGTTAAATATAGCTTTTTGACAGCCAAAGAATACATAATAATCAACGTAGCTGAGCAATAATTTGTCCTATTTTAGGATGGTTTGGATAATCTATGGAAGCAATTTCATCCACTCGGTTGAAGTTGAAGAGGAAACACTGGCATCATTACTGGTTTGGTTCTGGGAATTTCATGACGGAGTTGATTAGCCAGATCCATAAACTGTTATTCTGTCTCAAACAGTTTATTTATGTCTGCGTTCTCCAAAACATTTCACAAACACATTTTATATGATTGTATCTGGATCATCCTCCCACTGTTCAAAATCTTGCCTGTAGGTGGAATGGCTATGCTAAATTGCTTTTAGTTGTGAACGGGTATGTGAGTGCATGTGTATGGTCCCCTGTGATGGACTGGCATCCCATCCAGGGTGTAATCCAGCTTCAGGAACTGTAAAAAGAGATTAGATCAGACCTTTTGCAGGGAGACGTGCTAAAGCATGGTGATCCCGATGATGCTCAAGGTTAACAGGAGCTCTCAGCAGCTGTCAACAGCACTTCCACCTAACTGTTCTACTTTCTCGAGCATGGAACTAACCTTCTCCGTTACCCTTCTTTCATCAACAGACAAAGCTAATGACATTGTTCAGAGCTCCTCATGAGGGTTGGTAGAAGCTCTGGTGATATATGGTATTTTCGAGTGCTTTGACACACAGGTCGCTTTCTGTTATCACCTGTAAGCCGATTTAGTGGCACTGATTCTCGTGCTGCATGGGCTAAAACCATCACCATGTGTAGAATTACAACAATTAGCCTGTGATTTGTGTGGGACAGAGGCCCAGGGCAGTAGACCACCCAAAAACTACCACTGGCGTGAGAGCTTAGCACATCTTGGCCAAGTTATAATTCAGTAATGCATATTTTTTTCCTCAATGTATAAACATATTAGGCTTTTTATTTCCTACATGCCTATGCTTTCCTGGCTTTAACACTTTTTAATAGCAATGGGAAATGTTTGGCAGCAAATGTCTTGGAGTGCCAAAGGCACGCAATTCCTGTTCTCTGCTTTGGATGACTGAAGTCAGGATGCTTCTGGATTTACTAAACAGATGACATAAAACAGGCAGAACCTGTGATCAGTAATTTCTGTCCAAAGGAGAAGGGGAACCAAGGTGAGGAGGCAGGGACAAAGTCCCAGCCAGACGACTTCATCTATCTGACTCGTATATCTGACACGTCATCAGTTCGCACTGTTTCTTATTCCTGTAGCACCCCTGGCTGTGCATACACGTCGCTGCTGCAGTTGCGCACAGCCTATGAATGGAGTTTCCACTGGGCTTTTGTGCTGCAGGAGTCAGGAATCTCTTTAGAGAACACTCCGCTCTACTTTAAGCCCTAAGCTGCTACTTGTCTTCTCACTGTTCAGCCAACCAGGAGACATTGCACCACATAACCAATCTGCATTAAACTGGAGGGAGAAACATTAAGGCATCCAGAACTTTGAATTGTGGCCATTATTTCACTATTAGACTAACTGGCACAATAGCAGGAGTTATTATGGGGTTTGTCCTCATTTTTCATTTTCCAGGAACCTCAAAGCAACTTATATTGGGTCTTATTGTTGGAGTTAAAATTTATTTAGACTAAAAGAAAAAAAAGAAAAGAAAAAAAAAGCTTAAGTAACATAACACCGATCTAGACACTGTTTGAAGACAATTTGGTCTTTGTTTTAGATTGGCCGAGCTGGACACTTGGACTGTTCCATAATGACTCTTGCATAGTCCTAATGACATCAATAAATTATAAATGTTGAAGTCATACAATGCTGTATAAAACATGGAGAATCATTAGAGTGTATATTTTGGCAACTACTTCAACAGTACAGGACCCGAGAGACCATCCATTATCTCAGATCACTGATCGGGAAGGTAAAGGACTCACTTCTACCTTCTCCGTCATAACTGAATGTTTCCCATCCAGCAGCCTTGTGGTCTCTAGAATTGCGAGTAACTATTTGGCTTTGAAGTTTGACAAGAGGAATCTGTGGTATTTCGAGTTAGAGTTTGGAAGAAACATCTTGTATCAGTGTTCATTGTGTCTTGAAATATATAAATACTCACGTTCAGTAGTAAGGGGAAAATCTGGAGAAGAATCAATGCTCTGTCTAATGTTTCCATATTTAAAGTTTGGGACTGTAATCCATACGTCATTTAAAATGTTTTAATTTTATATAATCCTCTACTTTTCAGCTACTTCATGTGAGAATTCTTTGAAAAATGTCAGGGGAGTGTATCCTATGGCCCGAAAAATGTTTTATCTGCTTGAGTTATCGTTTTTCACTTAATGACCACCATTATGGCCTCAGTGCAGCAGGAGTGGAATTAGAATTTGGAGCTTTTTTTTTTCCCCACCTCCTTTCTTTCTTTTCGTTCTTCTCTCTCCAAGGTGTAATGCAATCTAACCATGGGAAAAGACCTGGCATGGCTGAAGCTTTAATGTGTGTAAGGCTCCTGTGTTGCGAGTGGCGTCAGTAGGGCACGGCTACAGTGAGCGAGGGCCAAGGGGAGTCAGGGGAACATGTCTGCTTCTTGTCACTCAGGGCCCGACGTGTTCAGGAAGCAGCCCAGGACAGCACAGAGCACCAGTGACACCATACGCTGGTGTAGATGCTGCAAGAGGAACAGTAGGAAATGAGGGGTATGTTTAGAAAATTACTAGATTTGCATTTCTTTAAGGAAATAAACAGTGATTGTAATGAGCTCAAAATAAAAGAGAGAAAGAGAGAGAGTGAGAACAAAATAATGTGAGCAACAAAGAAACTGAATGGAAAACTGGACAAGAGACGAGGAAAATAAGAGGTAGAATGAGCAATGGGGAGGTTTGGAGGGGCAGTAAAAAAAAACAAACAAAGAAAGCAAGAAAAGAAGGAAGGAAGGAAGAGAAGACAGATGAAAGAGGCCCTTCGTTGTGCATCTACACTGCATCTGTATGTGTATGTGTAAAGCCAGCTGTGACATCATCAGATGCAGTTGAAATTCAGACTGACGGACATTCCTTCAGAGTATTTCAAAGGGAAAATTATATACGTACAGATATATAGGTAATAGGTATCTTATATATATTGATATGAGATTTTCAGCTTATTTTCTTATATCGAGTGGATTTTTTTCTTCTTAAAATCACATGATGGTAAATATACAGCTTTTTATATATACAAGTTTTACTGTACACACTGCTTAAGGGCTGTTATTTTTCATCAGAAATAGCCAGTTATTTGTAGTTTTTGTATTTCTTCCTCTGATTTGGTGAGGTACTGAGTTACTGATATCTGTCTGCTACGTTATCACAAATGTATTTATCTAGAAATTATCCTATGCTGCAGATTGAGAAATTACACTAGTCAATCTTCAGCTAACACCAGCAGCAAATGCCCATCAATTATATATCCGTGGAATGAAACGAAGCAAAGAGGCATCAAGCTGTTAGTGTTCCTCCGCTATTAATGGCCGTGTTTGGATATACCTAGCGATGACCCCTGACACCACTCGCAGTGAGGGCAGCAGCAGGACACTTAGCAGTGCAAGGAAAGTGTTTTGTCTTTTTTTTAGGGTGTTTTCACACCGGTTAAGGTCCGGTCCCAAACAAACTCTGAAGCAGTTCATTTGTGGTAAGAACATGACCTCGATCTAACTCAACTACCAGGTATACTCTGCAAGTTTGAGAAACAGAGATATAAAGACACACTTATCAGTACCCAGGTTGCCATTAACCTGCTTAATTCACAATTTGAAAAAACTAAAAAAACAAGTAATGTGAATGTGAATTTCAGAAAAATCGCAAGTTTATATGCACAGACGAGGTGGTTTTTGGACACAGATCATTCGCAATTGGGTTTTGTCCCCTTTTTAAAAAAAAAATAAAAAATCGCTTCTATTACGCGCAACACTGCAGTGGAACCCCGGTTAGTATGATGCACAATTCACAAATGATGAAGTATTCCATAGCCAATTACCTTACAGGTATATTCAACAGATGGTGAGAAAGACGTCACACTTACCGAACACGTCTTCTGTTAGTGGTCAGCACATTGTTGTACATATTCAATATTAGCTCCCTTTGTTCTGCTCAGACGTCTGAAGGAAGCACATCTTTTTTGCAGCGTGAAGCAGTATATGTAGTATTTACAAGGTGTTTCCTTAAAGTGCATTCGGCATTCTGTTGTAATAGTTCTGCCTGGTATATTGCCCAGGAAATTGTCATGATTATGAGCAAATGCCAACTTTGCAATTCATGTTAAATTGTGTAGCAATGTTTGTCTCATAGAAATATGCACTAGTCCAGACAACAGGATCTTCTTTCCTGTATTTACTTTCTTGCTCCTGCCCCGTACTCATCTGACCAATAAGCAGAGTAAGCATGCTCACGTGGTTTGTAGTGATGCATTTTAGATCCCTGGATTTTTGTCTGTGTGAAAAGAAACAGAACCAAGGGGAAAATGCTCCAAGTATACAAACTCAACAAGACTCAGACCAGGGCAAAGGAACTATAGGTGTGAGGACACCCTTACTCAGTGTTAAAGTTTAGATTTTTATGTTTCGTGTTTACAGACTTTTACCAGCATTTTATTTACATAACTGTATCCTCCTTTAAATCTTTCCCTATGAATTATTCAGTGTTATTTTGGCTTCTGCTGCACTCTACTTTCATAACTATTACCTTCCCATGCTCATCTTTTCTTTCTCATTCTTCTCTGAAAGGCTTCTGTGTAGCAGTTCTTTCACACTCAGTTTGACCTCACCGCATTTTTTTTTTTTTTTTGCCCTTCAGGACATTTATTTCATCATTTCTCCCTACTATTGCTGTACTTGCCAGTATCATCGATCATATTTTATGATGACTGTCAGACCCTGCAAGTTCATGAATTTTTCTTTCTATAGTTGTTATTTCTAAATGTAAAAAAGAAATTCCCCCCTCTCACTGAAGTGTGTGCATGTGTGTGTGCAAACAGTGTGTTCTTATTGAGTCATTAGGTTTGAAAAGACTTTCTCAAAATACCGCACAAGGAAAATTGTCATTGTCCAATTACAAATGGACCTCACTATATAGGATTTTGAACTTCACACAGTGGATCAGAGCATAAAATCGTTGGCCCATTTTCACCACATGTGTTGATAAGTAGCATTAATACCCCACTGATCTCAGGCAGCTCAGTGGGAACACTAAATCACACGTTGTACAGGAGTCTATCGCGCTTGGAAAAAAAAATTGAGAGAGAGAGAGAGAGAACAAAATCTGGGATTTTGGTATATGGGATCAGAGCTGTTCCTTTGGGTTACATCGGGGCTGGTGACAGGTGCTCAGCCTGGCTGTGGCTCACTGTGACCCTGTGAGCCAGGCAGCACTGCCTGGCGCTACCCACCTAATCCCTGTCCAGCTGTTGCAGTTGTCGCCCCAATCAGTGTAAAGTGTTATAGCAGGTGGCGGCTGGTTCAGGTAGCCCTGGCACATGCCGATTTCTAGATTCAAGAGGCAGTGACAGAGCTGTGGCCCTGAAAAATCCAGGCCAAATGTTTCCAGGGCTGTCAGCAACTATCCAACCACTCATCCATTATCCCACAGAAGCTCCAGGGCTGTAGCGTAGCCTCCGCTTATCACACATACAGAGAGGGCAGGAGGTGGGGCAAAGTGCACTGATACCACTGCCACTGGAGTATGAGCCAGTCCATCTCTGTCTGACCCACTGCTCACAGATTCATCAATTACAGCAGACATGGGTGTTATCTGTCTCGTGTGGGAATCTGTTGACTGGTGGGAACTCAAGCCACTAGAGCCATCCAGGATGTTTTGTCTGAGAGTTTGAACCTTAGGGTCGATGTAGTGTAGCTTCTAACCTGACCTTCACCATGACCTGAAGTAAGGGAGAAAAATAATAAAAAATTTCACGTACTTAAATAGCAATTTAAGCAGTTTATATTTAACAGTTCATATTATCAGTGAGATATCAGTATGATATCAGTGGGAATGAATTTTGCATAAAGGATATAGAGGACCAAAAATGTGTTATGTATTCACCTATTCATGTGGTGAATGGAACTGTTGTGCGCCATAATCAGTAATCTTAAACATTAGAGTTAATGTGACATGATTTTTCTCTGCTTGATGCATAGAGGAAATGTCTGAGGGAGATATAAGCCTCTGTGTCTAAAGTTTTTTTTCTGCTTGCCAGAGGAATGTCTAGCAGAGCCATCATTCCTCCGCCGAGAGACGGATTCGACCAGGGGCTTAGGAAGAATCGTGGGCTGGAGTGCTCAGCCTTAGGACTGTGCACGTCAGAGAAAATGGTGCCTTTTTTCGAAGCGATTCTCATGTAAATCGACGTCGATCGCTGCTTTGCAATCATTTCACAGTTGTACATTTTGCATTGTATTTATATATTTATCCATTTGGTAGGTTTTCTAATCTCCAAAGTGACATAGGACAGAGTTTGGACAGGATACAGTACTTGAGCGTAGTGGAAAAATTGAGGGTTAAAAGCCTTGCTGACACCACATACAGTGGTTCTCTAACAGTTCTGGGATTTGAACTGACAGTCTTTTGAGTTATAGCTCGAAACCAAAATTATTTAGCTCCTATGAGCTAATTGCAATATATCATCTGCTGCATAGTACAACACTAAGCAAGCTATGGAGATTTTTTACACTGATCAAATGATAAAATATCCTTAGCAGATAGCTCACAAGTTCCACCAAGATTTGAGCCAGACTGGATTAGCCATTAGAACATGGAACCATGACGAAAGAAAATGTTACACAATTGGAAGGCTGCTTGGCCATACAATACGCCGGTGTGTCTTTCAGCCCTTGTGCATGTGCACGATAGTGATTTAGGTTGAGTGCGTTTCATATGTATCATTCAGATCCTTTATGTGTGTCTGTGTGTGCTAAAGTAGTGGGTATGGCAGTCTACCGGGACTTGGCACTGAAGCTCTTCATCAGTATCCAGTGTCCGGAGACACTGTCAGCTCCACTCGGAGGGAGTGTATCAGTTTGCACGAGGCTCTGTCAGTAGAGATTCGTCTCTGGTTATTGGTCTGTACAGACAACCTTTAACAACGGTGTCTAGTGCTGGAGCGGAGGAGAGAGAGGCCTGCCTGCTTCAACCCGAGAGCCCCTCAGCGCTCTTTACGCTAATAACACAGCACAATATCGGACATCCGACACCCCAGATCAAACTCCATTACATTAAGGAAACATTAGACCAGAGAGTCATCCTGATGCATGCACATGTCAAGGTGGTGGACAGGGCTCCAGAGCCGTGGCCAGATTTGGACGGGGAAACACACCCATGAAAAATGGTGTGTTTTCTCCCAGTGTTGCTGGTGCACTGGCAGGTCCTTCCAAACTCTAGTACTGTCACTGCATGAGGCAGGGAACAAATTGACCTCTGCTGCTCCAGGTTTGATGATGTATGTATCATTTTCCTTGTCTGAGCGGTTCACTGACTAGAAAATTACCATGAGTTTTCTTTTCCTTCTTTTGATCTTGGAGGAATTCGTATTTTTTTAAAGTAGTTTCTTAATATTGTGTTCCATTGCCATGTCACATTGTATTGAATGGTCATTTTCTTAACTTTGTGTAAAGCCCTTTTTTTTTTTTTACTGAGTATGATAAAATGTCTGAAGATAAAGTGTCAACTTTAATGAAGTAAAGAAAAATATCCCATCTGTAGAATCAGTCTTGAGAATTAGTATGTTGTAACAGCTTATTGGAACAAAATTCAGCTGCACTTATTTAGCTTGCCAAATCGTTTTCTCCTTAGAAATATTGCAGCTGACAGATCAGTGTTTTATCTCCAACAGATTGCATGCAAATTTTTCTTTGTCTATACAACGCGATTCAGCCACAACAAAAATAACTGTCTGGAGAAAACTCTTTTTGATAGTCCGGTCAAACAGCTTTATGGGACACTTTATCACACTGATGAGCTTCTTTACAGTGCCACACCAGTATTTCAGCCACTTTGAATTGCCTTGTGAATGTGAATTTCATCTTTTAATATTCAAACGTTTGATGTAAACCAAAATGAATCAGGCCCATCATTTTTCATTGACCCTGTTTTGGCTTCAGCAAGGTAAATTTGTTTAATTACGTCCAATTGAGTTAGAGTGGAGCAGAAGGCAAGTTAGTTTTAGGGTTGAGGGGGTGATGTTGCAGTGGTGGCGAGGTGGGGGAGGAGGTTACAGGCAGAGGTAGACTGATCATTATTAGAGGAGGCTAGACAGGGGCTGATGCTGACTGTGGACTTTAGCAGTGTGCATGATTTAAGTGTCCGCTCAGCCTGGCCTTCATAAGGATCATGCCGGGCCTTTGATGTTTCATTATGTACGGCTCTCCGGGAACAAAAGCACACAGGCCACATCAAAAAGCCACCATGCTAAAGCGTTAGGAGAGGCCTCTGCCCTCGCTCTGCACTTTTAGCACTAGATTACTGAAATCGACTCTGTAACAGACAAGAGAAATGGAGGAGGAAAAGTGACAGCAATAGAGCCAAAACAGAAAGATTACAGCAGTATACATCAGAGAGGACTATCTGAGCATCTTTAAGCAAGATGACTCAATGCACTAAGCCATAAAACCTACACAAGTTAGAACTTGCATATAAAAAATCCCAGTACCTGATAAATCTGCTTTATCTCTGTTGCCTGTACTGCCTGTCTGTCTCATGCATCTTGTTTTTTTTTTTTTTTCTTCTTCCCCTGTAGTGGCACTGACCTAAAAGCTCACTGCTTAGATAAATATAATAAATGTCATGGTTGCTCTCGTGTGGAGGAGAGGCGCTTGTTTCTCATATCCTGATTTGATTGTGTTCTAAGGGGGTTAACTGGGTTAAGAATCTTAACCGCTCTAAAGCCTTTGGAGCAGTTCCTTATTAATCCTCCTCCACTCCCAAAGACATTAGTTTGAGGATTAGGTGGCTTTACCTCACCAGATAACACATTTGAAAAAATTGCCTGGCTGCTAACTCTCTCTCTCGCGCTCTCTCTCTCTCTCTCGTTCTCATTTCCCTGCTAAACTAATTTAATGTCATGCCAAAGAGAATTTCTGTGTTCTGCTAAATCCTATGGTTATCGTTATCAGGCCACCCGTTCACCCACTTTTTCACAAACATGTTTGGAATACTTCCCAGACTCCAAATTAGTGTTTTCGACTTCTAAACCTCGATATCATCGGTGGCTCTGATGTCTACCTTGCACCATGTGTTCTGCCATCAGAGTAACAGATGCTGCTCAAAAGTGCAGATTATAATGGATGAGCGCCTCGTTGCTATTTCTGTCACCTTTTCTTTCCTTCTGTCATATATGTGTCTGTTTTCTGTGTGCCCTGTCTCACCTGGTGATTCATTTATTACTACCTCAAATGTTGTTATACCAAAAAACATCCTGCGGGCAATAAATAATAAAATCCACTCTAATTGTAGCTCTGCATGTCGAACTACATGCCAAGATTAACGTTTCATTCATTCATACGTTCATTATTAATGTATTTACTAGGTTTGTAGATGATTACAGGTCTCTGCTCTGCAGTGTGTGTATATGCTGTTACCTCGTGTGGATAGATTTCAAATTGGGGTACTTAAGCTTGACCCCTTGTAGGGGATATTGGCTAACCTGTAGGGAACTGCCAAATTTATAAAGCTAAACTGTCACTAGGTAGCTTGTTTTTATGTATCAAATAGCTGAGCTGATGTCGGAGATACTGCTATTTCTCTTTGCTCATACCAGTGACAATAACATGGAAAATGATCATTTTAATTAAAGACTTCTGTTCTGTATAAAGCTTTGCATGGTCAAGTGCAAAGTGTCCCTCATGCTGTTTGATTTTTTTTATTTATTTATTTATTTTTAAAGTTTATCCATTTTACAATTTATTGGAAGTTACATTGTCAAGAAGTTAAAAATTAAATGTGGTTTATCTTAAAACAGAAGCATATGAAAAAAAAATCAACAGCAAAAAAAGGTCTTTCATCATGACTTTGTCAGAGCCTAAGCCTGATGTGAAAAAGGCTGCGTGTGACATCTGTCAGAGTTATAACAGATATGTGAAGAAGAATGGGCAAAGATTTGCCAAGCAATGTGCCAGAGATGTCAGGAGGAATGTGCAGGAGGGTGGGATGGGGCAAGAGGTTGAAGGCGGTTAATGGTAAAGGGTATACAACTTACAGTCAGCTATGGAATTACTGGTTAGTTAAAGGTCTTTATGGTTCATTAGCTTGAAAATATGAAGCCCTGTGATGGACAGATGGACTCTCAAGATTAATGACCGAATGAAAGTGGGAGAAAAATTTAGGTTTAAGAATATAAAACCCCAAATCACAATTATTGGTCTCTTTGTCACCTCTATGAGAGACAGGATGTCATGGATTACCACGTAAGAATTTATTTTCCATTCATATACTATGCTGCTTATCTGTTAAGGGCCACAGATAACCTGGAGCCGATCCCAGCTGATTTCATACGAGCAGTTGGGTACACCCTGGCCAGGTCACCAATCTATCACTAGGCTAACACAAATGAACCATTAAAACTTTTAGGCAATTTAGAGTAGCCAACTGACCTGATCTGCATGTCTTTGGGTTGTGGAGCAGGACGTAACCCACCCAGGAATTTGGAGAACATGCAAACTCCGCACAGAAGAACCCAGTTGGACGGCAGGTTCAAACCCATAACCTTCTTGCTGTGAGGTCACAGTGCTAAGCACTGTGCCAATGTTGCTCCCAGAATTTGTGATTTATTATCACTTTCTAGGAAAGCCAGTAATTGTGACACCTAATTTTATTTAAACCATTAGAATAAGTTTACTATAATTAAAACTTTTTTTCATTGAGACATTAAAGTAAATGACAGTAAAGACATTTTCATGATCTTTTTCATGAACACTTTACTGGGGTGCCAGTAATTCTGAAGCTGACCCTCTAAGGAAAAAAATGTGTATAGCATCCTGGAAGGGAAATGTGAAATTCTGAAATAATACTGAACTAATTCCATTTTACTATATGTAAATGTAATATTTGAAATTGTGAGTGAGTAAAGGGTGGATGAGGTGTTTTTGGGACGTGACATGGCATTGGCTGTAGCCTGAGGACTTTGATGGTGAAGTGATGGAGGAATAAGCACGCTTAGCATCACCCCTCCCACCTCTGTCGTCCTGCTGGTGATGGGAAGAAGATTGGCGTGTCTGTGAAATTCTCTTTATTGTTGTTCAATGTTTGGATAGTTGCAGCCCCATTTCACACTGAATTCCACCCCGTAAGACCATGGCTAATAGGACAAATTTGCACAGCAGGGAAGGAAGCACAGCACGGCAGGGGACTTGATATATGGGTACGGACTCAACACACACATAGTCTGCTTGCAACAAGTTGATGCAAGCTACACACAGGAGGATAGTTGGTGGTGTGCTAATGTGTGGTAGAGGAAGTAGTACAGAGTTGTCAGTAATCAGAAATGAAAAAAATTGGATGTTGTTAAACACAGGACATTCGTATTGCATGCGTTCTGACAGCAATCACATAAAATATCCTCCATTAAAAGAAGTAGCTTTTGAGTATTCTTGACTGACTTTTTATGGTAACTTCTACTAGATTTAAACAGAATTGCATTGTGCCTTCATCACCTTCACTTTGACCCGCTGTTTCGTTTCTAAATGTAGAAATCAGACATGACTATTTCTGAGTCTGTTGCGATTGTTTTTTTTTTTTGTTTCTTTTTGTTTTTTTGTCCCAGCAAAAATGCTTAAAGCTGCGGTAGCATTATTACCTTGATCACTGGTTGTTCTCAGCTGAAATAAGTCTGAGTGTGTTATGTGGAATTCACTCCAGCCTTCAGGGACGTCCCAGTTGAGGAAGGTCTGCACGATTACTCCTAATGACCCAGAGCTTCTGAACAAGCGCTCCCATAACACCCAACAGGTCCACCAGCAGAGTGTGAAGGGAGGGCAGGATGGAGCGCGTTTGCTTAAGGGCCTCCTCACGTTTCTCTCCCAGATGCAGAAGAAAGGAAATGGTGCGTGAGATCTATCCGGCTCTCGCTTATGCAGATGTTAGCAGGCATCTATTTACTTGTTTTTTTTCCGCTCGCTTCTGCTTTAACTCTTTCACCTAAATTCCATATTATTTATTATATATTATTAGATATTATCCCACATCCATAGTGTGTACAGGTTACTATACAGTATAAGTGGAGCTTTAATCTCATATCCGTGCTCTTATTTGTGGTGAGATAGACAAGTATTCCTTGGAGGAAGGCAGTGAAAAAGTGGAGTTTGTTGAGTTAAATGGTGTGGTAATTGCAGTGGCTGTGCACACAGCTGTGTGTGAGATCTGTGTGTGATGTGTGCAGGTTACAGGCCACACAGGCCTCGGTCGGATAGATCTCGGTCCGGAACTCGCCGCACTACCAGCTGGTTTCCACACGCATTTACTTACTTACTTACACACACACACACACACACACACACACACACACATACGCACACATGTACAAGTCCCAAGCACGGGTACCCATGCAT
>JAOVYU010000063.1:16379183-16400365 GCA_025674565.1 Synodontis membranacea | reverse complement strand
TGTGTGTGTGTATTTTATAATATTTTTATAATTAAAAAATAATTAAAAATAATATTCAGGAAACCAATTAGATCCTGTTATCTTAGTTAATAGTTAGATAATAGTTACTTAATAATGGCTATAAACCATTGTTCCCTTACCAGCCTCTCATTTTTCTCTCTCTCTTAAAAATTAACAAGACATATTAATGTAGCTTGTCAAGTTTCTGAAAACTCACGAAGCTGTCCATGCCAAATACTTTCCTGTCTGGTACACAGTTCTACCTCTGACTGGTACGATACACTGACACTAGAGGCTTAAAAAATGCTAAATAATCATATCAATGATTGTTTTTAATCTGTTTATCTGGAGAATCCATATGTTTATTTTTGTTGTAGAAACAAGAAAGTATTAGAATGAGCACATTAATATAAACCTTGCTTGTCAGCACTATTGTTAGAGCTGTTTATGGACATTTAATCAGCAGCTTCTGGCCAATCAGAATTCCAGCATTCAGCAACACTGTGGCATAATATTGCTCTGTTGCATTTCTTAGAATGTTTTCCCCATTTTTTATTCCTGCTTTTATCAGTTGATTGATTGGAGAGGGTCTCGTCTCTCCATCCTGAGCTCTCGTTGGGAATTAATTCCCAATGGCACGTCTTGAAACTGGGAATACCCGCAGGAATTATACCCCTAGTAATCATGACTTACCCACATTGCTTTGATCATCTATCATACTGAATCCAATTTTTATTCAGAAGTGCACTCAGTGAACTTCTGTGTGTTTTACAGTATGTTAAAGTGCTCCTCTATGATTAGTTTTTTCTTTTTATGGCTATGATTGTATGGACATTGGAAGCTTGTCCAACTTTCCTACTTTAATACAACTTGTAAGACGACAGTCTACTGCTCGAGTGTTCAGCTTGCTTGTAGCTGGAATGTGAATGCTTATTTAAGCATCATTGTGCATCAGTGCAAGTCACAGCTCATTAACATAGCTATATGCTTGGAGAGTTTGCGTATACATCCGCATACTTATTAGGGTGTGTCCAAACTGTGCTGTTTTTAGTTCAACTACACTTGAGAAAGAAACATGTTGTTACTGTACAATATATACGCAACATATCCATATACGTTATTGAATACTTACTTCCAGTATGGGTTATTTACGTGTTTGTAGCTATACATCATCGTCTCTCCAAGTCCTTCTGTTTCTGATTCCAGGTTAAAGCACTGATACTGATTATATAATATTGAATCTCGTAGCTCACACCCATGTTGTGCTGGCCCAGTTGTGGGTTGACTGATTCCCAATCTCTCACAGTGAGTCATGCTTCTGTGTTGTCTCTTTCTCAGAGGCTTGGATATGTTTTAGATCTTTCACAGCTAGCCTGAGGAATGCAGACATGTAGTCTCTAAATCAAAAATCCCATGCTTTACTTAATCCACGCAAAGTTTAGGAGCTGAAACAGAACAGTGTGACATGACACAACTGGCTCCTATTCTTATTTGCACACTTTTTTTTTTTCAATGTGCAATGACAAGTATTTATCACCTGAAGTGGCATGAAGCAGGAGTTATCTTAGCTTAGCTTTGATCTACCCATTTTAAGAGTTGCAAGTTCTCACACCCAACTTGGGGCTGAAAGGGATCAGGGTGCGTAGGTGCCACACACACTGCTTCAGACCTACACTGCACTCTGTGCTATTAAAGGTTTAAGTCTAATTGCGAGAAAAGAGTGCAAGACTGGGAGTGCATTGTGTGTGGGGGCGTATGAGTAAAAGCGCAGCGTGGTTATTGATGGGATTACGAACACTCTTGGTGCTAAAGCGGGCGAGAGAAAAGAGAGTAGTGAGGAGTTAAATGATTTAAAAGCCGACGTGTAGTCTAATGAAAGGGTGGAGACTCATATCTCTGAGAAAAGACTTCCTCAAAGCTGCGTATCATGCTGTTAATCCTTAGAGCTTACACATACATTAACACTTGCACAACGCTGCTAAATGCTTCTGGCAGATTTCAGGTCCGTATTGCCTCGGCAGTGATACCCATGCCTGTGCTGCTGCCAGTCTCGGGAGTGAGAGAGAGAGCGAGAGAGAGAGGAAGAGAGAGAAAGAGAGAGAGAGAGGAGTAGCACTTTAGAATAACCTCTGTGTGAAAGATTATAAAGGGAAGCCACAGACAGGAAAGCCAAAGGTTACAGAAATAAAGCCCGCAAAAGTGCCCGGTGTTCTGCTTATCTGGAGAGTTAGCTAGCGGGGACACTTTGAAGAGGACACTCACTCCAGCAGATCCACTGAAAGTTGATAAGTACTGTCTACGTCCTCTGATCTCAAGCACATTTAATCCACTGACTGTAATGCTGTGTATAATGACTGCACAGTTTCGCCACTTTTTTTTTATCCTGATTTCATTTTTGAAAGCTGGGACTTCTCAGTTCTGTCATTCGCATGCATAGCATGATGCAGTTTTTCTAGACTGGAGCAGGATTTCTTTTGAAATTTTTGTAGATTTTTTTTCCCCTCCGTTTCTGATTTACATATTGAATTTTCCACCAGCCGACGAGTTGTTTCTCAAATGCAGGTGACTGTCATTAACAGACCTGAAATGTGCTTTTCCAGTCATAAACTCTCATTTACCTGAACTCATTTATTACCCTGTAATAAAACTTAATTGAATTAATCTTGCCTCATAGGATCCCATTTAGGTGTTTAGGTTGTTGTGTCATGCTCTGGTAGCCCAGAGACCACGTAATGCACATCCCGTTACCTCTGACGTGCGTGTGGAAAGCTGGCCCGTCTGACACCAGGCTTGGTTGTAAATGCACGCTACATTAAATCCTCAAATCACAACAGAGTGAGATAAACAGGCCTGCATTCTCCAGCAGCTGGGAGAGGACAAATCCACACGGATTCTAGCATAATGAAAAACACTGCAGATTTTTTTTTCCCTCTTTTTTCCCTCTTTTTTTTGGTCATTCCTGTGAACATCATCTATCCATTTCTCAGTAGTTCAGATGAGATTTCCAAGAGCTGCAAAATCAAACACTGAAAATTCAACATGCACATCTGGGCAGAGGGGTGGGCCATGTGGTGCTGCTCTGGACACTGACTTCTTAGTGTACTGCTCATCCTCTGGCAGGCGTTTATTATTTAATTGAGCAAGGTCGGTGTGAAGAATGAGGAATGCAGGCTGTGGCAGGCTGTCAACCACTCTGATGAAGAGATCTTCCCTGGTGGACGGCATGAACTCCTGACCTGCTCTTCCCTCCTGCCGGTGTCATTCTGCCGCTCGACTGCCTTACTATAGCGCTAAGAGTGAGAGAGAGCCCTCTCAAGTCCTGTGTCAGTCACTCTGATCCTTGCCCATTTTTGCCACTTTGTATGACTTTTTTCCAAACTGACAGAAATAAGTGATTTAGGGATAGATCAGCGGGAGTACAGGGAATTCTGTGTAATAGTACATGCCTCTGTCTCTCTCCAGTTTTGCTTTGATTCATGCATGCACAACTGCTTGGCTGTTTTTCGCAAACACACACATTCGGATTAAATCCCACGTAAGCCTCACAAATGTTCCGATATACACATGTGTACTTTTCACTTCCTGCAGATACTCCATTCTTCACTATGATTTACTTCAAAATTACACGTACCCCCTGCAGCAAAGAAAATGAAATTCTAACTTCTTCTGATGTGTGAAGCAACGTTCTTATGCCACAAAGATCTATTTGTGTGGTCATGGTCCTGCACTGTGGCTTTGAAGCTGGTTCTGTTGGAGTGTACACTCTTTTGAGGAGTCAGACATGGGACAATCAGCTTTTTATGAAGTGGTTATCTGCTGTGTGTGTCTGGCCGGCGTGGTGTTTTACAGCAGATAGCAGTAGGCCCCTGCACCCCTATCAGCAATGGGCTGCTGGTCGGCCGCGCTTCTCTCTCGCCTGTCATTACAGCCTGTCAGAAGCCTGGAGTGTGGCTGAGGCTGTACAGGAGAACACAGGCCACTGCAGATAGCCACTGGCCCAAAGATCAAAAGGCCTCCTTGTGAGCGTCTCTGATAACCCTGCTGTACTTCACAAAGCGCATAAGTGTGTGCGCAGAGACACCCCAGAAACGCCACTGTCTCACACTTCTTAAATACGCCATTATAGGAGACTACTGAGTGCTGTATTTTTTCCTCTCCACTCATCCTTTTTATTACTCTAGCTCATTTTCGAAAACCCCAACCACAGAACTAGCAGGAAAATTTATTTATTATTATTTATTATTATAATATTATTATTAAATTATTATTATTATATATTATTGTCTTTTTGTGGGGTTATGTAGACAACACAATGTTAAAACATTTTAAACATAGGTAAGGTTGCTTAAACATAAGCAATGTTTAGATATTTTTTTAAAAGTTCATAACACTTTCCAAATTCAAATCCTCATAAATGATCACATACTGTGAAGAAGACAAAGAAATATTTAGGTTTTTGTTAAAAACATGTTCATTTTATTGTTTAATACATTATGCAATATGTGCAGATAACTTATCAATGGGTATTCTTTTTCATGTAAAAATTTATCACAAGACAATATCTTGCCTCCTGCTCCCATGAGAACAGCATCGATTTTTTTTGGTCCTGTTCACAAATCCAACAGTGTTTACTCAGCTCAGAAATATATTTCAAAGGTTTAACACTTCCATTAACTCTAATTTTTATCTGACTAGTAAAGCTGAGCAGATTCTTTGATCCTTATATAACTCACGTTTCTGAAAGAACCTGAGGTCTTTCACACAGGTGCACTTTTCATATGAATTTTTTTTTAAATATAATAAAATGAATAAATAAATAAATAAATAATAATAATTTGCCCTTAGCATGTGTGGACTCTACAGTCATGATGGGGTCAGTTATTTGCACTTGCCGGCCATTATAAAATGTCTATTGTTTTGTGGTTGTGTGACACCTGTCACAGAGATTTTGGATGCAAACCACAAGAGTTTAAAACACATAGCTGAACCTCTGAACCTTTCAATGTATCTAATTGCTCTCTCTCTCTCTCTCTCTCTCTCTCTCTCTCTTTCTCTCTCTCTCTCTCTCTCTCTCTCAGGCACATTTGACCACAGTGTGACCCTGCTGGAGGTGTGTGGCAGCTGGCCCGAGAGTTTTGGCTTACGTCACATGTCGTCTGTGGATGCCACAGACGAGGGCTTGAGGGAGAGGCTTGCTGAAGCCATGTCTGAGTCACCAAGCAGAGACATTGTAGGCTCTGGAACAGGTGAATTACAAAGTCATGACAGCTTCCTAACCACAACATCATTTGTCCATTTTTGTATATTGCCATTTAAAGATTAATGCTTAGGGAATTTAAGTCCTATATTAAAAGTAAAAGCAATAGTGTTGTTGTAGCACGTCAAAAGAAATATGAATCATCCTTACCTAGCTGATTTTGACAGGACGGAGGAGTCACTTCCAGTGTTCAATTCATTGCACTTTGTTAAAAACTTCTCATCAGGTGTCATTTCTATTCTCCATCACTTCAGTTAGCTCCATAGGTTCTTAGCTTTTTAGCCTTCTTCGTTTCATATACTAAGACAATGAATAGTTATTAGGACTCCTTTACCGTTTCTTCAAGTTTAGAAAAAATGGTGGAATTACTCTCAAAGACATGGTCCTGGCATATTAAAGTGATTTCATATGAAGATTAAGTTGGAAATTGCACATTTTATAATAATGTCTAAGGTTGACTGCAGTGAGAAAGGGAGGAAAACGAGAGAGAAATTGCCTTTCTGGGCAATCCAAATGTTTAACTCATTTAAGAAGCTGCAGTTCTATGGTCCTCCCCCTCACCAAACAAGAGTCCCTTTGATTTCTAAAGGAAGATGGAGGTTGAATCCTGCACGCCGCTGCTTGGAGCAGCAAGGTCACAAGGCCCTAATGCATTTAGCATCGACTGGCCCTCTCTCGTAGTGCGTCTATTAGGCACTAATTTGATTTGTACCTATTCATTTGCAGTCCCTGCAGCAGCACCGAGTTGGCCCTCCCCGTAATTGGTTCTGTCTCTATTTTTGCATCATTAGATTAAGGCCGACTCCCGGACACTTGTAGTCTGCGCTTGTCCATCCATTTATACAGCCTAATGTAACACAAAATTCATTACTGATCACATTACACTCAACTTTTGGCCCTCTAGCAAGGCAGATGAACACATAGTTAACCCTTTGCTTCAGTAGAAAGCCCAGAGCATTGCTCAGAAAATGGATTGTGGAAGGAAGCGCTAAACAAGCCACTCAGAGACTGGGGACATACTGCTGGAGCCTCTGATGAGATACGACTATCATTTTTATCAGCCTGTGTCTGTGTCTTAGCCAGACGCCACGGCTGTAGTTGAAGACCATCCAGAAAAGAAATCTAATCATATACTCCTAAACTACCACAGAGGATTAAGATGAGTAAATACTGATATTCTTCCACTTATCTTTGGTATTATCTCCAGTAGGAATGAGTTGCACATAGTTACTAGGTAGGTTTTAGGAATTATCAGATGATTTTTGTAGAAGCGAAATGTGTGTAATGTTAGGTAGGTTACATCATTCCTGGAGTGGTGTACATCATACCCTCAAGCTCTCTTTATAGTAATAACACACACTGTTTGAGGCAGCAGGTTCAGTGACAGTCACTTTGAAAAACAGAGGCAGATGGTTCCGCACTTAAGATCTCAAGCACATGCACATGTCTTTTCTTCTGGAGGAGATTCCACTGCCTTGCTGTCATGGGACAAGACTTATTTCTTTTCCTCTTTATGCTCCTCTCTAACTAATTCTCCATCATTGCCTCCATCTTGCCCTTACCTCCTATCAGTCTTTCTCTGCTGTCATGTCTCACTGAAGCAGCAGACAGACATCAGGCCACTATTTCTTTTCTTCAGAGAAAATGAGCATGATGGGCTGACGAGAAGGAAGTCTGTTCTGCCCCGCCCTCAGCAGGTGATGGGGCTGTTTTTCACAGACTCCTGAAAAGCAGTCATCCTGAAATTAGATTTCACCCAGTGATATGTTGCAAATTAGATTTTGGTGATTGGTACTAAACCAACATAAATTCCATTTAAGCAGGGAAAGAGTACAGGACTGCAGCATTTTTTGGTGCCATGAGGCACTGCTTTTCCCCAGTTCATACCACCACAGCCAGTTTGTGCTGAGGTTAAACCCAGGGATTAAGGTTTAGTCATTTCTCATTTGAAACCGTGAGCACAGAAAGTAAACCTGCTTCGTTAAAGTACACAGAAACATCAGGTGAAATTCTTCTTACTAGCAACCTACCTCAGAGTGTTTATATGCGTAATCTTTTTGATCCATTTAAAACAGCTACAGTACTGATTCTCTGAAATACTAATCATTTCAGATAATTTTTACAGTCAAATTTTACGAGGTGAAATACTGTAATGTAATTGGAGGGGAAGGACAGCTTTCGGGTTGTCGGTACATAGCAACATAAAGAAGTGAGGAAGCTGTGACTCCTGTCCTGAACTAACTGTGGATGTTCATATAACACATAAGCCGATACCTTTTTGTGCACTTGACAGAGAACCTACACTGACCTAGCAGTCCATGCCACAATGGCTGCTTTGTGAAGAGGATGTTTGCGACAGCTCTCAATACTGAGTCTTTCTCCCAGACCATCCTTTAGCATTCCTTGGGGGAAGGTCTACACTGCGACACACACATACACACACACAGACTCTCAAGCAGACACGCATGGACACACATAGGTGAACACAAATGGCCACATGTATACATACAAACACTGAAAGTCCGTCACACATGCATACACACACTTTCACAGCCACTCACACAGTCATGCTTGGAGGTTAATGGAAAAACATGCTTCACCAACACAAGTATACACTCCTTATAAAGGGGCACACACCACTACAGGCTGCAGTCTGTAATACTTGGAGTGGTTTTTGCACTAGAATAGGGAACAATACACTCTTATACCACAGCACTGTTGAAGGCCTGATCCAAGAATGGTCATGATGGGTTGATTAGTTTTCTGGAACGGCAGCTCTGACATTAGTTCTGGCTGCAAGGTTTACATTAATGAGCTCATTCTAATGCGTTATCATTTCTGTTGCAACAACTTGCACGCTGATTTTTATGTTGAATGCATCATATAAGTTTATTAAAAAGCAGTGTGCAGTTGTTGATATTTTGTCAGTTTATGTTTATTTAGTATTTTTGGGATTAGTCTCCAGTGTCAGTGTCAGTGTAAAGCTGTAGCTTTTTTTTTCTTTCAATATGGTAATATCTTTAGGACAGAGGCCTTCAAAGTATCTCTGTAACATGATGAGGTGCCTTCTTTTGTCTGTTCCAAAAAAAAACAAAACTGTAAGAAAACTAGAATTAGTTAATGTTCAAAAATCTCAGGCACCCTATTTTTTTGTACAGATTTTGTAATAGATATTTATTTTATGAATTCTGCGTTATTGAACATTACTGCAAAAAAATTGTTTGAATTTGTGTATATCAGTAAAAAAGCAGCAGGTAAGAGACCACTTTTAAGAACAAAAAACGTGCTGAACTGAAGGATCCTGGGGTTTGCATGCAAAAAAGAAGCAAATGCAACAGTCGAAGTCTCCTGAAGAACTGTGGCAGTTTCTCCAAAATCCTTAGGAAACGTACCGGCTAATTTGCTGGTATTTAACGAAAAAAAAGCAAGGGTAATCACAATACTAATTATAATGATTATAACAAGAATCAACTTATCTTGCAGCATTATCATGTAACAGTGAATGGATAGAATGTACAACATGTAATTGTGCAATTAATGGAAAAATTGAAAAACACTCCAGGACATGCTGTTATTAAGAGTATAATATCAGGGTAAATAACATAGAATAATTTACATTGAGGTGGTAACAGTAACTTTCCCATTAAGTTTCACATCAGTCTGCATCACACCAACACCGCTGTTGATTATTTTCTATAACAACATCACCCGCCATGTTTTATTAATGTTAATTACGTAGCACAAAGTTCTAACTGTTAGTAAGACATGCTTCATTGCCAAAATTCTGTTTTAGTCTGCTAACAGTCTCGAGACGGTCTGTTTATTTTCCAGCCACTTTACAATGATCAAGATGACCATGACTCAGTGCTTTTGTCTGCTATTGAAGCATGGCTGTGATTGAGCTGTGTTTAAGCAGGCTTTGGATGTGATCCACAATAAAATGAAAGAACTGCCAATTCTACCACTTTCTTATTCGTTTAGTCCTCCGGTCGAAGACGAAAATGTACTTTACATTTCAGACAGGCACAGTGGTCAGGAAAGCTTTATAAGTGCTGCTTTAAAGTTGCACTTTAATGACACTCAGTGACATTTTTAGGACAATGCTGGCAAAGACTCTGTGGCACATAGTTATATAAGACAAGAATAAAGTCCTGGTCAGCTGTGTACTAATATGCTGTGATAGCCAGCAGCTGGTGTGTTTGTTAGATTAATTCATAATTCCGAGAAACCTATGAGTAATCTTTGGTAGAATAAAGATTAGATCTTAAAGAGAATCTCAGTGTGATGTATTTGCATTGCTGCCTAATATTAAAAGATAAAAGAAAAAGTTTATCACAAATATGAAGTGAATGTCCTGTTTAACATGACGGCAGCTCGTAATCATCTACTCCTAATAACTAAGTGGGCTCATCAGACATATAGCATGAGCAATTTCTGAGCCTGGCTTTCTGAAACCTTCCATTTTGTTTGCCATTTTTGGTTGATGAAGGTAATATTGCTATTTGGATTGGCCTGAGTCACACTTATTCATCTGTGCAATGGAGGGCCATTATCTGAGTAAGTGCTCATTTTAACAGCAAAAGATAGCAATCTCCAGAGCAATAACGCATAGCCGAAAGTGCACTGGCCCAGCCGCCCGCCACGCAAGATATTCGCACGCTGCTAATCAATCATACAGCGCCTGCTTTCACAACGCATATGATAAATTACATAAACAAACCTGGTGCTAATCCGGCTTCTTTCAGCCTGCTGTTGAAGCTAGTGCATTACTGGAGCTCGGAGTTGAGATAGAGTATTAAAGTTCAGTTGTAGTGTAGAGCACTTACGTGTAGACTTGGGCTGAATATATTTGCATAGGGAAAACAGACACTTACCTAGCTAAGCAGATATATTCAAATGTCTTATTTGTCTTGAAGACAAATGGAGAACTTTTGCGTCACTTATGAGGCACAATGTGACATGCTAGTGGCTTTGTGGTCCCAACAACAATCACAGAACTGGCCACTGCCGCTAGAGCCGTGAAGCATAAACAGTGTGTCAGGGATAGCAGCACTAATTGATCTGAAAAGAGAGATCAGGTAGTGTCTTTGGTTTTATACTTTCTGATGGTGATATTAGTGATAATAAATAGACATTCCTTGTTAGCAGAAATATGTATGATACCACTTTTACTTTTTTGATACTGATGTTGAAACCTTGAGTATCAGCCAATATTGATTCCCATCCAATTATTCATTTTCCTTTAAAAAAAAAAAAAGTGTTTTAAGCTTTAATGTTACTAAAGTACTTTTTTTAACTGAAGTACTTAAAAAGAATACATGACTTTTTTCTCTTAACATCTGTTTCTATTCAGTTAAACTCTTTTACACAAAAAAACTTGCACTTACACTGCAAATCTAAATATAAAATTCAAATGTAAAGTATCAGTATAATAAAATATGAATAATATATGGTATCTTTATATGTTAACATTTCCAGTTAAACAAGCATTTCCAAAAATGTGTCCTTTTTGTGTAAAGTATTCACACATGTGACATTTGTTTTGCTGATTAGCTCTCAGGGTGTTGTTGCTAACGTTAGGCCACATGGCTCATGACCTACTTTAACCTGCTTTACATGGTTGCACTACAGGCAGTTCTCTGATATTAAAGGGTACATTTCTTACAGAAATTGTTCAGATTTTGTTTTGTTTCCTCCAATATCCTGTATTTTCCTTGTTTTGCAAGTTTGAAACCTACTTAACATTCATAGCATTACTTTTAAAGCTACTTGTAGTTCTCCCAAATCGTTCATACATCAACATTATAACACTATTAATCCATGACTGTGAGCTATGAAAATAATCATGTTGTCATTAAAAGCCATCTCGGACCCAGTTAATGCTCTGGTCTAATACACACATACCAAAGCACATGCTCTGATGTCACACACTGTGTCCATATGAGTTATTCGGATCCTTTATTCGGGAATGTTATTTGATCATTTGTCACAGCGACTAAAAAGTTAGGAGAGTGGAGAGTGGAAAGAGAAAGCACCATCATTATTTCTTCCCCTCAGCACTCACCCATTCATTCCAGGGTCACACTCGTTGGCCAGCCAATAGTTTGAATGTAATGTGCAGTGACAGTGTGAGATGATGAAGAATTATTTCAGCATCCAGTGATGCCACAGCTTCCTGTACATGCTCTCCTACTATCTGTATTTTCCTCCATCCCTGTCATGGGACTAGACCTTATTGTATCATTTATCTCAGCTTTATCTCAGCTGATACTCTATCACTGTCTCAGACTTACTGACCACAACCTCAGAAGTGAGGAAGCAAAAGCAGGAAGGGCAGTGATGTATTTGATGGGTATTTTGGCGACTGCACTTAATATGTTGCTCAAGGGAGTGGCACTCAGAAAGGGACTTGAGAAAGGGAGCATGAAAGTGAAAGTAAGGCAGAGCAGAGAGAGAGAGAGAGAGAATGCTAAAAGATATCTTTAGATTAGGTTTCTGATTTTCTTGACCAGAGGTTCTCAAATTTATTTAACAAAGAGAACCAGAGCACAGGACAGCATGTTTAACTGGCAGCAAAAAGGGAAGATGAAGGCAGTCAGAGTTGGTGTGAATATTAACAAAATAAAAATAGAAAATTTGGGTAGCTGAATAAACATAAATACAAAGTTATCCAAAAAAAATAAAAAGTGTAGATTTATGATCTACAGGCTACAATAGTATACAGTACGTACTCTAGGGCTGTGTTTACCTGATTGGCACAGTTGAGCTGAGTTGCTAGGCTTTTCTTGACGAGACGTATCTAACAATGTGTCTTACTAGGTACTTCCAGATCAGTTTCTTGGAATGTTGTGGGAATTTTTGTCTAACTGGTAAATGGGGAAAACCAATAAATCCAAAAATGAGTCTAACTCAGCTTTGTCAAAATGTGGTTTACTAGGTTTTTCCAGACCAGGGCATACTTGCCTGCAATATCTAACATATTTAGATGCAAACTCTGATCAGACATTTCCTAACGATGAATGAGTATATGCTTAATGAAGGTGGTCTTTGATTGTCTCATGTCTGACCATTCACTAGCAGCTGCATGAAACTACGAACCTTGCTTTTGTTTCTCAGGATATCAGTACTCATGTACAATCTCTAACCTGATTCCCTGGGAGACTTGTAAAATCATGAATAGTGCTTCTATTTCTGTTTTCTGTACCTGTATTTAAAAAACATCATCTGTTCATTTCAAATAATATATTCGGTTATATCACTACAGTACAGATTGACTGCAATTACTCATTTTGTTAGATGGAAGTGTTTGTTGCACTACAGGGAGCCTAATTCCCTTAGAGGAGCACTATTTCAGATTGGTGCAATGAAACAGGGATTGGAGTCCAGTTTTAGCTGCCATGAGTATGTTCTACTAGAGTGCACACATGCACTGCTTCCTAACTTATGTCACTTAAGTTAATCGAGAACAATAGAACATTTATTTTATTTATTCCCAAATGATGAGTTGGTCATAGATCATTTGTAAAGCATACGTATAAATTATTATAAATAATATATGTATTAATGACATTAGATATTAGATTCTGAGCAGCGTGGTGTGGAAGACTTTGTTGGAAAGCAAAAAATAGAAAGCAAGTGGAAAGAGTGAAAAATACAACTGAACAAAAACACTGTTGTAGTAAATCACACTGTTGTAGTGTTGTGAGGAAAGCTAATTCTCTCTTTATGTTGACCTTTTTTTTTTTTTTTTTTTAACATTTCTTCCTCTCCTGATTTTTACACAGCATGCATGTGCTTTAAGAGATGAACAATTTACCAGAAATAAAATATTGATTGTGAGTCTGCTTACAGAAAGGTCAGAGCTGCACAAATTGTGTTTGAATATGAGGCATCATTGTTCATGCTGAATGTGCTTCAGACATACAGATTTAACCATGCCATTTATTAAAGTGAAGCTCTCTTTTGTCTATTCTGAGGGAAATTGGTGAGCTGTAGGCTAACGTGTCCAGCTGTGTGCAGGTTTATGCTGTTCCTCAGGCTACAGGAAGTGTGAGGAATCTCGGTATCTGTGCATGAGTGGAGCTTTGGTCATCACCACTATCCACTAGTCACTGAAGAGCCCAGCCCTGGAGCTAGCATGCTGACTGCACTCATTAATCAAAGGCATATTTAGGATTATAGACAACAATCACATCAGCTAATTGAATCAAAACACAACTTGGGCCAGAGGCTGGAGTGATTTGTAATTGTAAATGGCATGAACCTTGCATCCTGCCAGCCTGGATTTCAGTCTCCGGCTTAAAACGGTTCAGTCAGTTACACTGCCGGCTGTAATAAGTCTTTATTTTAGTAGAATTTACAGATTTTAATTTGACAAGTTTCAGTGCACATTGTATAGAGCAGTGTTGCTGGTCATTTAATTAAAGCATCAGTCATAGTCGATGTGTGCGTGTGTATTTTAGGAGGCTGTAAATCTCAATTAGCCTTTGATTTTATTTAACTTGACATATAACTTCTACAACTCCTCAGGATGAAGAATCTTAAAGATTTAAGTTTGAGTTAGTCTCACATTAATCAGTTCAAGTGTATTTTATGGATAAAAATGGTAAGTATTGTCTTAAATCTTGATAAAATGGTTGATGTGGATTAGCATATGTGCCCCATTCACCCTTTAAAAATCCTCCTCACTCCCTATAACTATCTAATGTTCTCGTCTAAAAGACAAAGTGAAAAAATTGGACTAGGTGTAATTACATCAGTTCTCACATCTGTGTTAATGCTTTACCACTGCCTGGTCCAGGTTAGAAATTACATGAATATATTTTGTGAGAGCACTTGCACATGCCGTAAAGAGAGGGCTGGCACTTATCACTCTGTTGTGTTCAGCCAGGAGCAGGACTACGCTATTGCCAATCAAAGAGGTATGTGCGTGTGTGCAGGCTGCTGTACCTGGATGTACTGTTTATATTTATTTTATGCCACTGGTACAGTCTCTTCTCGTGCTTGACCTCCTGACCTCTCCATCCTCCAGAACAGAAGCTGGCCCCGGCATGCATATAGATGTTCTTCACTCAGAAAGTCCATATGCAGGAATGTGAGAAGCCCTGCAGCTCCTGTGTTATCTCCACTCAGTCAGCATGGCTCTACGTCTAATGAGAATATGAGAAATGTGCCTTTGGCGGCCTTCTGAGCTGCAGGCTGGAGTGCGTTAGGGCACGGCAGGTTACACTAGGTTTTCATTAGGTGTAATTGAAAGCGGGCTTCAGTGGGTGCAGTGAGGGTCCTGCCACCTTTACCTGTCCAGCCCTGAAAGCATTCTTTAATGAGGTTGAAATATGGAGACTCAGTCCTTATTAATAAGCGTCTCCACTTTTGCCTCTTCACCCGTGTTATGGTTGATGGTGCCTGAGTGTCGGAGCCTGATTGTTTTCATAACTTGTTGGCGTAACCCTTTGGCAGTTACTTTACTTTAAGGCTGGAAAATGGTGTCACCCCTGTACATACACACCCACATACACCTTTCATTTCCATGTTAATCAATCTTTATTAAAATAAAAAAAAAATAGTGAGAGTCGAGTGAATTGAAGGAGCAGTTAACAGGAGTTGGTGAGAAGTAAAGCATTGAGCAGCAGTAGCGCCATCCACAAGGTGTGTGTGTGTCTGTGCCCCTGTCTTAAAGGCCATGACAGCATCGGCCTGAGGAACAGTGTGACGTGAGAGCACTAACCAGTGCCAGCTGCGCCACATTGAGATTAAAGTGCAAAACAAAACAATCAGATGGGATAAGTATAGTATTGGTGTGGGTTACAGGCTTCATCCCCCCTCTCAATCCCTCTCTCTGTCGTGCTCTTTTGCTCTCAATCTCACTCTCTCTCTCTCTTTGATAGTAAGGGCAGTAATTAGGCAGACTCTCTCACTGCCATTTGCTCAGACCCAGCAGCCTGATTAAGGGCTTTTTGTTTACTTTGATCCCCGTTTCGTTTCTTCCTAATGCACAACTCAATCTGTCTTGGCCACCACAAGCCCCCAGCTGCAGCAGTGTGTTCTGAATCAGGAGAAAGCACGCTGAGGAGACAAGGGATACATGCAGGCTTGCTGGCTCTGGTTTCTCAATCTTTGTTTTGCTGCTGCATGACCTGCAGAGTGCCAGGTCACCCCAGGACCAACTGTTTTGTTCACTGTGAAATGGATTTAAACTGTTAACCTGACAACTGGACCACTACATTAACTAAAAACACCACTACTGTACGAGTATTTTATGGTAAAGCATCAGTGGGTGATGTTTATCCAACTATCAGCTGTAGAGAGCAGTTTCACCGTGACATTGGCTGTCCTGGTTTGCTGCACAACAAGAGATTCTGGGATTAAATGGCACCAGGTGCCATGCCTTGGCTGTCGTATTGCTGTAAGAGGAGCAGCAGAGATATAGAAGTATATGGAGGTATAGAATTGTACAAACGAAATGAATGAATTTAAGCAAGACACCAATGGTAACTCTCAAAAAGCTGCCACCACCACCATGCTTCACTGTTGCGATGCTTTTCTCAGAGTAATGAACAGGGTTGAGTTCCCACCAAATATAGACCTTTTTACTGAGGCTAAAAGGTTCAGTTTTGGTCATACTGATGAAGGTGGTTAAAACCAGTTCCAGAACATATGTGTAGCATGGTCTGAATACAGAAAGTGAATTTTTTGATGGTGGAATATGTTAGAGAGGCCTGTTGCATGTAAAGTGTCAATATTATGAGTGTGCTTGTGAGGGTATCTGTGACAGCATTATTTACTTTCATTGAAATACTTCTTGCCATGCATACCTTCCACTCCAGATTGCGCCGTCTGTGGCGCACATGGTCCATGCTGTCCAGACTGGAGACTGGACCATGACCTGCTGCAGGCTCAGTCTGATCACTCTCAGGTTGCAGGATGTCTTGAAGCTGGTGTATATTTAAACCAGAAGGTTCAAGTGCACATTTGTATCAAGCACTAAGGAAAGCAGTATTGTCACTTCACTGGTGCACTCCCTTCACTTTGAGGCAGCAGTGTGGGATTTACGAGCCTCTGTCATGAGGTTATGTGCACGGTGCGCTCTCAACAAAGCAAACACACACCCTTACTGTCCTCCCTGCTGAGCACATATCATCCGGTGGAATGTAGCCACCCGAAGCCTTGCCACCCCGCTTTCTTCTAAACCTGCCGCTTGGGTCATGAGGCCACATCCAACTTGACACCCTTCTCCTAATTCACTTCAAAGTAGCTTTTGGCATATTCTTTTGACCATCAAAAGTATTTTAAACTAATATTATGCCTTCTAAATAGGTTGTAGTATAGTTTGAAGTATTTGTTGGTCTACAAGAGAATACTACTGTATAGATATGTTTGTGTCCCATAATCAGAGCACACCAATTGACAGCAGTTGTGTGTTATTTCACACAGTTCTGATTAGTCCAAAACAAGCTTAAATTCTTTGGAAGAATGCCAGAGATAGGAAACATTTTAATTAAAAATTACTATTTAAATTATGTTTTTGTAAACCTCTGGTAGCTGGTTTTATTGCTGGTAGTTTTTTTTATGTAATAAAAGAACAAATTTTAAACTAGTTTAGGAATTTTTGATTCTGCTGGATGAATATAATGTGTAACATATGCTTGAGATAAAACATGGGTAGTTTTAAATGTGCTAAAATTAATCTAAACCTTAATTTGATCCTCTGTTGTCATAAGTACAAGAATCTCTTGTCTTTATAGCATATTTATTCTTAGCCCATAATGTGCAGCTGTGGAATAATGCAAGCTTTACTACATTATTCCATCATTCTGTACCATAATGGAGGCTCTAAATTATTTTCACATACTGAAGGTTTACTTAATGTTTGTCCGTGATTTTCAGATCATTTACATTCCAGCAGGCAAGAACTGTACCACATTGTAACTTATTAGAAATTAGCATGAAAATAGATGTCTAGTTCTTTACAAAATTATAAAATTTATATTCATAAATTGTCCACTTTTTCAATTGCATCAGGTTGTGAAATCTGTTTACTGTGTAACAAGACTATAGGAGTGGTTAATTTTAGTATGGAGCATGTGACAATATTAAATGATTCATATATTAAATCACTTTTGCAACTCAATGCTTGAAATAAATTTATAAAATGTAATTTATTTAAGAAAGCATCAGTAAATTGCATGTAATTTTATATCTTGATTGGCACTTTTATAGACTTATTCTGCATTTAAATATACACTCATGTTTCACTGCAGCTGATGAGGCTGAATATGCGTAGGTATGAAAGAGCCTTTGTGTGTAAATTTACATATGCAGGCATTGTTTACTTTCTCTTTGTGTTTTTGCTCCATGGTTTCTCTTTCCTATCTGTGTCTTGTTTTGTCTTTCAGCGGAACTGCAGAGAGAAGGCAGTATCGAGACGCTGAGTAACAGCTCGGGCTCCACAAGTGGCAGCATTCCTCGTAACTTTGAAGGTTACCGCTCTCCTCTGCCCACCAATGAGAACCAGCCTCTCAGCCTTTACCCAACAGCTTTCCCGTAGAGCAGCTTCTCTTCTGTGACAGGTCCCACCTTTTTGTCCCATCACAGGGAACTGCTTCCCTTCCTCCGTCCAGATAGATGCTGTGTCGTGCAATGTTGACTTCTCCTTCCATCCAACCAACTGCTGAGTGAAGAGCAGTGAAAATCCTTTCACATCAGGGTGGAAATGTAGATGAGACCTGCATGCGGGCTTTCAGTTACTGTGCCACTTGATTCTTACTTGTGTAGCAAACTTGTCTTGTGGGGAGACAGAGAGAAGGTTAGCTCCTTCAAGTTATTCATCTTGTGTAAAAGCTTTCACAGCTGTCATTTTGTCCCTCTCTCAAATATGACATTGAAATATAACAAATGTCTTGTGTACAGTAGAGACATGTTCATGACAATATATGAATTGGTTTGTTATTAAACATGTTTGTATCTTGGCTCCCTCTTAGTCAAAAATTTGGTCATGCTAGTTTGAATGTGTTTTTCTTTGGCTTAACGACATTTCAATAATAAGATTTATTAATAAGATAACAATTAAAAATAGGATTTAAAAATAAGATCTATTAATAAATAGATGAAACATTGATAAAGTTTAATTAATGTATTTGTGACTCAATGTGCAATTTCAATATGTAGTTTTTGTTCTGTTTTTTTTTTTTTTTTTTTTTTTAATTTTTATTAAATAGTTTTTCCAAAAACACAGCTTTTGTTTAGAACACATTCACAGGCCTCTTGGGAAATTTTTAAGAAAAGCCTACTGTGTGGATCTATCCATGAAGATACCAGGATTTTACAAGGTTTCATCAGAAATACAAAATTTCAAATGTAAAACAGATCTTTTAGCACATTTCCAGGTCACTTTATAATTCCAAATGTGTTATTTTATTGTGTTATTATCTTTATCTTATTAGTAAAAGGAATATTAAAGGTGTGTCATTTGACTGCTAGCGTCCATTTAAGAGGGAGATCAGTACACATTGCATTTTATGCAAACTTTCATTAACTTGTTGCTGAATTTTAAGTTTGATTTTGTACTATGTATAATTATACAATTTACATTAAATGTCATTTTATGAGCACACAAAATAATACAACGTTACATTTATTCACATTTGCAAAAAAATATTTTAAATATATTTTAGTATTTTATACAATTGCTTGAGGGAAAAGAATTAAACTAAACTTTTTTCCCCCTCTTTGATTAGTATTAGTGATTAGTCCTTCTGTTCTAAATTCAGTTTATGTGACTGGCTTTGTCATGATGTGTGTGCTGTATGTCCTGTGTTTGCCTTTTAAATTTATTGATCAGTATTTGTTTCCTTTTTTAGATTTTTAGGCTATGCTTTGTGAACCATCTGTACCCAGCATCTCTTTAGGTGTGTGAGGTCTGTGTGTAATGTCATGTTTAGAGGGAGTTCATAACCACGTAGCAAATCTCTTAACAAACACGCATGCACACACTCGCATATCGGTTTCCTTCTTTTCTAAAGGAGCTGTTCTCATGAACTGGACTGGACATGACAGGACAGGACAGAACAGGACATAAAGAAACTCCAGTGATATTGACGAAGGTTTTGCTGTAATGGCTTTCAGCTCAGCTTGCGGAGTAATGAAAGCTGTTATGGTTGGACTGGGCAGCGTAGTGCATGCAGCAGCACTGAGGTGCATGTGATGTAAAGGGATTGCTGGCCTCACTTGCTGAATGATTTACAAAGGTCAATGTTGGCATGACTGTATTGCCATGAATGCATTGCACATGCTTTTTGTGAGCTGTAATATGCTTTTGAACGACACTGATTTCTTCCTGTTGAATATAAATCGTTGCAATTGAAATGATCTGTCAAATATACACTGTTTTGTGTTTATTTACTTTAAAGGATGAACTGCTCATTCTAACCATTTATAGTTGTGTCAATGCCAAGCACTGAGCTGGGACACAAAAGCAAGAGAGAATGAATAAATAAAGCAAAGCGGCTAATCCAGAAACTTTGTAATCATATTCGTTGCAATGCAATTGCCATACTACAAAAGGTATTATAACTTGTTCCAGTTTCTCTCAGTTCTCCAAACCTAAACAGGTGAATAGATCCTTTAGCTTCTTTTAGTTCTTTGTGTGTTTGATTTTTAGTATTTAGCAAAAAAAAAAAAAAAAAACATTCAGAGCTCTGCATTCAGATGTTGAGATATTTTAATGTTCAAATCTTGCACTCCTTTGTCATTTATTTCTCTTTAAATAATCAAGTGAGGAATGAGGGATGTTTTTGAATTCTACATTGCATTGATTTACAGGAATGTGGTAGAATTACTCTGTTGTCAGTAATAGTCATAAACAGTGTCTTTTCATTTATAACACTACCTGCACATAGACAAAACCAGTGACAAAGCTGATAATGTGCCATAACAGTGATTTTATTATATACAGTCATAAAAACACAAAAACATCTGGCACATGTACAGTAAAGAATAATATTATCTTGGATACTGTGAGATAATGAGTTATTAAATGAAAACTTTTTTTTTTTATTGACTTTTCGAGTATTTATTTATTTTTTTCAAAAATGTCATGTATGAACGCATGTAGAGAATTCCCAGAAAGAAGTGTGCAGGAGCAAAAGATAAATTGGAAGCAAAAAAATATTAATCTCAGTCTTCCTTCAATTGTTCAAATATTATTTTGTATTCCACTCTCTGCTTTGGTGAACTAAGATTCCAGGACCCCTACACCTGCACATCACTAAAAACGGGAAAGTCTGAGATATATGACACAAGGGAACAAGTTTAATCTCTCCTTTCTGCAGATCCCCTGCTGTGCACTGAGCAGATGAGCAGCAGGCATGCAGGAACAAACCCACACACCCGTATGAGCCTCTCTACAGTGAGAGCTGTACACTGTCTGCTAGCTGAGCTCACTGATGGCAGAGAAGATCCCTAGAAGTGAGTCTTACACTCCACACACACAAAATCATGTCAGGCCAGGTGCTAAGAGGTGGCAGGATTTCTCTCTCTCTCTCCTTCCACTGGTCCAGTGTCAGATCTGTTTGGAAGATAAGTTTGGGTGACTACTGTAAATCAGAGTGGCAGCTTGAAATGGTGTGGGGCTGATAAGTAAACTTAAACTTGGTCGGCATTCAGCTGATCCTCAAAAGAAGTAAAAAATCAATTTTCCATGAATCCAAGGGAACTGGCACAGCCACTCAAGCATCAATATTTTAACCATGCTGAATCAAGTGAAAAAAAAAAAAAAAGTAAAAATTAATATGTGTATCAAAGAACACTCTTATCCAAGAGTTAACATTTAACTTAAGAGACCAGAATTATGCAAATTTTTATTGCAAAATTATTATATTACAAATTTATACATGCAAACGACTTGTATATTCTTTATATACATTAT
>JAOVYU010000063.1:16346370-16357525 GCA_025674565.1 Synodontis membranacea | reverse complement strand
AATGTGGTGTAAAGTTGTAGGTGAGAGATCTGTACAAAGTTCTACAGATCTCAGAAACATCACAGCAGAGAAGATGTCCTTGTTTTTGTATGTTCTAGTGCCTATTTTTGGAGTGGCTGCAGGTCTGACGAGATTATATTTCTGTTTCTATGGCCGACAACTGGACTGATGCTCAAGGGTACTGCAAGCAAAACTACAGGGGTCTGGCTACAGTCACTACTAAACAGGAAAGCCAGAGGCTCTATGCAGTTATGGGGAACACAGTTGCATGAATTGGGATGTACAGAGGTAAACCAAATAAAAACATCTGGCTGTGGTCTGATGGAACATCAAGTTCTTTTTTTCAGTGGGACATATACCAGCCAAGTAATAATTTGGGAAATGAGAACTGTGTTGAGATGGAGCCAGGTGGCTGGAATGATCAGTTGTGTTATGAAGAAAGGGTTTTTGTTTGTCACCAGATTTTAGTCTTGGTAAAGGAACAAAAGGCATAGGAAGAAGCTCTTGATTATTGCAGAACGAAATACACTGGGCTGGCCTCCCCGGCCTCTATGACACAAATGCAGTCGGCTGAAATGGAGAGCAATCAGACCCAAACAGAGAGTGTGTGGACTGGCCTGTGCTTTCTCAATGGAAATTGGGTTTGGATAAACAACGAGCCACTGGGAAATCTGGTCTCAATGACCTCATGCCCGGCTCCAGGCTACTACTGTGGAGCTCGTAACACCAATATACATATTTGGGAGAACAGAAACTGTAATGAGAAGCTTAATTTCCTCTGCTACTACTAAGGTGAGAAACTGAATAATGAATATATAAACATTAATTCCATTACTCTGTAGGCATGACTGTTTCCAAGTACGTCTTTTAAATGAATATGTCAAAAAAAAAAAAACACATGCTATTATGAATGACACCATTTTCCATTTTCTCCCTCTCTGAACAGATGGCTTTCCATGGGTGCATTTCCCAATAGAACAATCTCAGCAGAAATTCATTTGGAATATGTTTTGGTCAAGTTTAGTAATAAAGTTATGCATTTGTAGCATTGAAACTAAATTTATGATGCATAGATAAGTGGGAATGGTGTTGGTTGATTATATGTTCATTGAAAATCCATATGTAAAGTGAATTATGTCTAATAATTTTGTCATTGTTTTTGGTACTTAAAAAAAATCTCTTTGAAATATTTGAGAATATTTTCCTCTACAGCAACTGCACTAAAGTTGTTAGTCTTTGGTTTAAAGTGTCCAGTTATGATCTGATGTGGTTACTGATACTATTTGTCATATCAGAAATGTCTTGATTATTTGTTGGTATTGGTATGGACAAATTCATTCTGGCTTAAAAATGGTCTATGTTTAAGTTTTTAGTTTTTATTTCAGAATTGAATACAAACTCCATTGTGGTAAGCTTCATTTCAAATATACTGTAATAAAATCTGCACAATGACAGATGGCTGGTGTGTTACTTGTAGCCTAGCAGTGTTACCATGTTGTTTTTCAGTAGTTAACATAGATGTGGAACTAAACACTGAAATTCAAAATGAATGTTTTTCTTAAAAGAAAATTATTTAGAAAAAAGTAACTATGTTGACGGAGGCTATTTTATTCATTGCTGCATTACAGTCTTGCATCTTTTTAATCATTAGACCTTGACTGGTTGAACAAAAACAAGGAGTCTGAGGAGTCTTACAGTATAATAACTCAAAAGTGTTTAAAGTTTAGACAATTAGGCATTGGAACAGGTTGAGGTACATTATACTAGTATAAGGTAGTAGGTCTCCAGGAGGAAGGTAATTTGGATTACTAGCCAGATGATCAGTAATTAATCAGTAGTTATTATAAAACAGCCAAAGTTAGCTAGTAGTTCTGCAGGAGAAATGTAAAACTCAGTAAGCACCACTTAAGATTCAATGAACTACTGCATAGATAATATAGTGAACCCCTAAAAACATACATATTGATTTAACCAGTAGTAGTTCTTAATATTTTATAGGGATAAAACAAGTGGTAATGAAGAAGCGCATTTTGTTCCTGCTTAGGAACCAATGAGTTACTTGTGAGCAACATTCCAAAGTGTTTCCGTCATGCCTTCATGAAATTTACCTTGTGCACAGGGGCACTGTCATAATGGAACTGGTTTCCCTTAGTAAATGAGAAATTTAAATAAAGGGTAACTCTTGATGCTACAGTATTCAACGACATCCTAGACAATCTAGACAATTGTGCATATATGTAGCGTATTGTTATTGTTGCATAAGTTTGTGGGCTAGTGAATATCTTTAATTATTTATCAAAACTCCCTGCAAAAACAGGTGTTTTGGGTAGTAGATTAATCAAACATGGAACTCAGAAAGATTCATATATGTCATTACCTTCTATTCTTATTTAATAGTGGGAAAAAACTCAAAGGAAGCAAGAAACGAAATTCGCAAAGTTTATGGCAAAGCTGCAATCGGCATTTCTGTGGTTAAGGCCTGGTTTGCTGTTTCAAAAAGGTGAATTGGAGCTAGATTATAAGCCAAGAAGTGGTAAACCAGAGGAAATGGAAGATGGATAGCTGCAGAAAAAGCTGGACGAAGATGCATCACAATCTATTTGAAAGCTAGGAAGATGTTTGAATATGGACCATCCTACTGTTCTAAGGCGTCTGAAGGCAATGGGAAAGATTGTGAAAGTTGGTAGGTGGTTCCACATGCACTTTCAGAGAGAAATATCACTCCTGCATTACAGGTATATTTTATTAGATTCAAAATGGAGAAACACCACACCGGATGTGACATCACCAACGACACAACACATCATAAAAAAAATGAAGGGAAAAAAAAAAAAGAGCACCAAAAGCATGAAACTAGCCCCCATGACATACATGATGCAAATAACTATGGCAGATGAAGAAGAAACCTTACAAATCACCTTTGCTAGCTGTAACTTTGCTAAAAACCTAACAGGCATTTTAGCACTGACCCAACTACTAAACACACACTATGCTTCTTGCAATTAAAAAAGTTCTTCCCACTTTGGGGCACCATTTGTAAAAACAATTTAACGTTTTTATGGCTGTTTCCATCATTTAGCACAATTTTCAGATAAGACATAAGTTCATTCAAAAAAACATTATTAAGTTTCCTCATATTAGTTTTTGCTGTGTAAAATGACTTATAAGTTGCATATGAAAATAATGTGATACCCTCTCCCCTCCCCAACTTGGAGGATTTCATGCAGCTACATTTCAGGTTGTATTGAACATCACTCTACCTTTTCACTGGCAGAATTGCTGAAAACAAAGGAATCAGTACTTCTAAGTAGCTAGATAGTTATTTAGCTATAGCTAACTTACTGATATTTGAGTGGAGGTAGAGTTACAATCAAAGCAGCCCGAACACAACAGCTCTTAAGATATCACTCAAGGATGCCACATTCATGACTTTCCACATTCATGACTTTCCACATTCATGATTTTGGCTGACTGTATACGTGGGGACTGTACTTTGTTAAGCCTGTACCGTAGCTTTCCTCTGTTAACTAGCCCTTTGTGAGAATTTACTACATACAAGTAGTAATTCGGTCAATCCTGCAGATAGTGTCATGGCTTGGGCTTGCATTGGCTGCTTCTGGAATGGGCTCACTAATCTTTTTTGATGAAGTAACTCATGATGGTAGAAGCAGAATAAATTCACAAGACTACATAAAAATTCTGTCTGCCAGTTTACAGAGAAATACATCCAGTCTAATTGGGAGGATCTTCATCTTCATCATCACAAGACAGACCCAAACCAAAGCCATAATTATGATATATACTATAATATATACTATACTATATTATAGTATATAATATACAAATATATAGTACATAATAATACAAATAAAAACTTTATTGGGACACTTATTATTGTAACACTGAACCAATGTATAAATTATCTTTTTAATAACATACATGCAGGTAAATTACTTGCTTTACCTCTCTGTCCTCTGTGGAATATGTCAGTACTGACTGTGTATGAGGTTTATTATTGATTAGTTTGGAGCTCACTACTGAAGGTGAGGATCTGTTCTCGTTATCCTGCACCTCCTCACCTGGAGTTGAACTTGTGTGTAAACAGACATGTCTGTTTGCTTTGCAGCCTCTTTAAATACATTTTGCAACACAAAGCATTCTGAAAGAGCTTGTGTGCTTCCAATTTTGTGACAGCAGTTTGGGGAAGATGGGTATCACATGTGGGTATCCATAAACACCTGGCCATTCAGTGTACATTGAAGAGAAAATCCTTATGGCAGACATGGTTTATTGGTAAACAGCTCTTCAGAACAGCGATTATTGACAGGATCAACTGATGGACAGTTTGTTGTGCTTTGCAATAATAAATGTATCAAGGAGAATCCTTCTAATTTATGAAGTACCTAATGATCTATACATTTTTCTATAAATATTCTATTAACCACTAATAACTTCAAAATAATCAACTTTATTCTATCACTATTCCAGGGCGCACGTTTGACGAGTGTCCGTCTCGCTGCCGGAGCGGCTTTGCGTGCGGGTGCCAGGCGCAGGATGTGACTATATATATATATATAGTCTACTATATGACAGTACTGCTTACTGCTTGGCTCCAGTACTTAATGGAATCCTTGGGTGTAGTTTTTTTTTTTTATGCTAATTTAATGGAAAACTTCATGTTGTATTCTCCTTTCGTGGAAGGGAAAGAATGTAAATGTCAGGTAAATGTAACCATTGTTGATGATGGGGCCTACTAATCACCTACAAGTGGACTAAATTTGCACACAATTTGATCAGTCACTGCATTTATGGTAAGGACCCTTCAAACTCTCACAAGATGCGAAGAGACCACTCAGGACACTTTCTTTGACCTTATAAAGCCTGTGTTCCAGTGTGTTTGTCTCATTTGATTGTTTTCTGGTTATTGCATTTGGTCCTGTCTGCTCTGCCCCGTTTGCTGATTAGCCAACTTTGTGCCTGTTTATTAACACTGCACTAGTGGCGGGCAAAGCAAGACTTTGTGAAACACTAGAACATTTGAAGCAATCATGCCTGAATTGTTTCAAAGTTTCGAAGCAATACAACACCCATCTCTATGGTTACACCTATTGGCCACTTTTGCTATTTTCACATCATGATAATGCTATTCTGTGAAACAACAAACCATTCTAAACAGGCTATAAATACTTATGATTAGTATATTAATTTTTTAATTTGTTCATGCTAATTTAATGGAAACTTCATCCTTTCCTGGATCCTCTACCAAGATTCTCTCAAAAAATACTACAAAAAAAACCCCTACACAGATCTGGCTTCCAACATCAATTATGAGGCAAACCAGAGGCTCTATGCTAACCCTAACCCTATTTTTTTTCACATTGGAAGGGTAACCAATATGGCTATAATCAGAACTGTGAGACAAAACCATATGCCTTGAATGATCAGTTCAGATAAGTAGATAGGGTTTTTCCTTTGTTAAAGGTTTTAGTCTTGTTCAAGGAGAAAAAGACATGGGAAAAATCTCTTGACTATTGTAGGATGAACCCAACTGCCCAAGATCCAAGTGGAATCTGCTCCCAATCATTACTATAAACTATTATGGTTTAAATATTCAGCAGCATCTATTAGTTTTTGAAACATGGTTGTTCAAAAAAGCCCGAATGGAAGGGTGACAAATTGGTGTTAACCAAATAATGTAGAAAAAGATATTTTTCCAAGGACTTTGGTGAAAAGGAAATCTGCAATAGCCCTTGAAGGTTGAATAGAAAGGAGGCAAGGCCTACCAGACCCAGGACCTCATCAATAAATAAGGCATGGGATAGGTATCAAAATTAAGAAACTACATTCACCTTGAGGATGTCTATACACAAATAGACAGCACCATTGGCCTTGGGTAACAGCACAATGGGGCTTTTCCAGTAACTAATGGACTACTCTATTACTCCTATTTACAACATTTTCCCTAATTCCTCCTAAATCACTGGCCTCGCACAACCACACCTGAGGTGTTCTATGAATTCTATGAGACAAGGCAAGGAAGAAAACATTCATCCAAACATTAGCATTGCAACTTGGCAACCTCTGACTTCTTGGACAGTGAGATGACCTCCAACTGGGATTGGAGTGGAATCATACTCCATCCCAATATTTCTCTCTATGCCACTGCCATCACCAGAGAAACAGGAACCTCTTCCCTTCATTTTTAATGATGTTAAGGGGTATATCCTCCATTTGTTTCCCTCATTTTCTTCTTCTATTGACTGTGGC
Organism: Synodontis membranacea; assembly: GCA_025674565.1. Classification (NCBI taxonomy): domain Eukaryota; kingdom Metazoa; phylum Chordata; class Actinopteri; order Siluriformes; family Mochokidae; genus Synodontis; species Synodontis membranacea. The sequence goes on along the minus strand of JAOVYU010000063.1, from coordinate 16,351,258 downwards.
CACTTGGTGAATAATTTCAAGATGGAGATGGGAAGTAACATGAGGAATATGCACAAATTATATCAATTGGGAGCACCAGTTGTCCCTGGAGCAAAGTTTCCTGCAATCGGTGACTACTTTGGGGATGTTACTTGCAAGACTAAGATATATTGAATCTTATTTTTACTGCCGGACTGTCAGACTGTCCGCCCAGTTTTCTTTAATCATGCCCAACACCCCACTTCCACCCGTATAATGATTCAAAAGAGGACAACCCTGTGGAATCCAGGGGAACCTTCTGAACTGCAAATAATTGTGCCTCCACACTATTTGTCCCTATTTCACTTCCACCCTCAAATAATAGAAAAATCAGGAAAGGTTAGGACTATCCCAGCTTGGATTTTTCTAAATCAATCACTGCCACCTGATCAAAAGCATTATTTAAAAAAAAAAAATATCATATCACTGTCCACTAGGGGTTCTAGGTGAGGGGTGGGGTGCCCCCAGAAGGGCCTGACATCTCACTGTTGGCATCTGAGGTAGCACAGACTTCACCCAGTGTTGATTGCTGGGAATCTTTTTGTCTTGTCTACACAATAGTGAGGTCTGAACAGGGCCTGAACACACCAAGGCCTGATGTGTACCCCCTTGAGTGCACACTTATCTCATGGTGATTATGTAGACAAGAGAAAAATATAAAATAAAGGTGGTTAGCCCCCACCTTTACCACCCATTCATTTTGGGAACTGATTGTCCCAGGTTTTGCAAGTTCACTACAGATATATGAAAAAGACACTCTGTATATCGGGGGAGGGGTGTGTGACTGTAGACTGGGCTACCCGATTCACATCAATCCTCAACCACTGTGCCTGAAAATGAGCCAGTTATCTGCTGTCCCCATTAGACATGGGTCATTCTCAATTCAAGTCAGCCCCATTCAATTCAATTTGCACAGCCCTGTTTGTCACATCTTTTCCTGCTACGTGTATCAGTATGGCTTTGATTTGACATTTTCCAAAAATGTTGTGATGATTTGCATATCATGTATATCCATATAAATATAAAAATAGCAAATAGAACAAAGACACAATTTCAAATGATGAAACTCAGAAATGGTATTATTTCTTGGAAAATATATATTGAATTTGTGGCCAGCAACACATTTAAAAAAAAGTTAGACACGGGCATGTTAATTACTGTGCTGCATCACCTCTTTCTTTTAACAACAAAACTTTTGGGAGACCAGTTGCTGAAGTGTTGAAAGTGAAATGTTGTCCTATTCTTGCCTGATATAGGATTTTAGTAGATCAGTGGCTCAGGGTCTCCTTTGTCATATTATTATTATGCACCAAATGTTTTTAGGATGCAAGCAGTTCAACTTAGTACTCAGATTCTTCTGCTAAACAGCTATGCTGTTGTAATATATGCAGAATGTGGTTTGGCATTGTCTTCAGCATTAACGTTGCATTCAAACATGTTCTAGCTACCCATGCCACGTGCACTAATGCACCCCATTCCATCATGGATTCTGGCTTCTGATCTGTGTGCCAACAAGCCAGATGGTCCCTCTCCTCTTTAACCCAGAGGATGCTGCATCCGTGAGAATTTCCAAAGAGAATTAAAAAAAATTATTTATCTGATCACAGGACAGTTTTAAACAATGCATTAATCCATTCAAAATGAAGAACCCACCAAAAAAAGTGGCACTGGTCCTACAAACTTAATTAGTACACAAAAAATAACATTTAATTAGTACACTAAAAAAGAATCTTTTAATTATCACACAAAAAATTACTAGCTCAATAAAAAGAAAAAAATGGGCTAATTTTTTTAAAAAAATTTTAATGAGCACAGTAAGTGAAAAATGCTAGTTCTATTTGATCTAATGATCAAAGTGCACTTAATCCATTGTCTACAAAATGCATTAAATCTTATAAAGGCATTTAATACCAGCCTTACACCTAACGACTTCATGATTGCAGACAAATTTCCAATGTTAGAAATAAAATCCTGAGAGTTTTGTTTGAGTTGTAGAGCACTCCTGTCATTGAGACTGTTAAGTGCAAGGTGGTCAATGCAGCTGTCTTAAGTCAGTCTTCTTATCATCTTGACATTCCAATAAATCAACCATGTTTAATATTATCATAAGTTTGAAGTCACGGCTCATGCAAATTATGGCATGGACACTGTTAACAAACACTGTCGCACCTCTCCTGGAGGTTCTGGGAGTCCACTGTATAATCATAGCAGTTTCCTGACTCCTGCAAATGAATGAGGGAGGGAGAGAGAGAGAGAGAGAGAGAGAGAGAGAGAGAGAGAGAGAATTTAAATCAAGTATCATCATATAACAAAAACATTTCCTCATGTAATACATCAAACAGACAAAAGTTTGAAGAAAATCAGAGATTTAACAGCAAGCTCCAATTTTCTTCATCAACTGTAGATAATACTCCATTTATTGCCCAAATGTCCAGGAAAACAGGCAGCTTCCCCAATAAAATATAACAAGAATAACTCTGAATGACACTTGCAGCCGCAAGGCCTTTAAACATTGCTACCATATCCATTGCAGCCTGTTCCAACCTTTTTCTTTTTTCCTTGTCTTCCAAATTGTTAATTTTGTTTTTCCAGATTAAAAAGTTTAGCAAAACTATAGCATATTTCATTCTTGCTAAATACTTGAGCCCAAAAATAAAACACTGAAAAGAGAAAGTACCACCTAGTGCTAAAATGCCCAAAAAAAACAGTGTTCTAGCAGTAAAAATAGGTTTAGCCATGTGCACTCTATAAAGAGATGGACAAGTGTCTTGGATGCCAAATGTCAGGTACACGTCGGCCATGGACTACATGTCCCATATGGCACAAACTACAAACAAGATGGCCGACATGCACATGTGCTCTGTCTCCCAGGACTACAGGTGCATCCAATTAACACTCACATGCTCACTGGATAGGCTTCTGGATAGGTTTGGAGACCCCTGTTCTAGTGTGTTATGCTGAGTGCCTTTCATGTTGGTTTATCTGGTTTTGATCTCTGCCTGTTCCACGTTTTTGATTCCTGCCTAGCCCTGCTACCCTGCTCATTGAGGATTATTGCCTCTGCTTATTGAGAATTAGTGCCTCTGCTCATTGAGGATTTTTAGCTCTGTTCGTTGAGTATTATTAATTCTGTCTGGACTATTGACTCGGTTCATAGTTGGACTCACGGTCGGTTCCTTGATCCTGTTCACGGTCAGACCATTGAGTCTGTTCACAGTCGGATTATTTGATAATACTCACTGTTGGATTATTACCCTGATCATTGCAGGATATTAGACTCTGTTTCGGTCTAATACTTTACCTGATCTTTCCATTGGATATTTGAACTACATCTGTGTTTGTCAATTCTTGAACTTTGTTTCCTACTTGTATATTGTTAATAAACTGTTTAAATTGCAAATCTGCCTCCTGGATTCCTGCGCATGCATCCGCTCTAGTACCAGTCCTGACACCATATTGTAATGAAGGCGGGTTTTGACTGGGTTCCAGCATGCTTTGTGCCGTCTTAGCATGGCGGCCTATGGGGTTGGGGGCATGTCTGTTAGTTCACCCTGATGGTGTAGTTGCGTTAGCGGCCTCGGCCCTGTTCTCCATGTTCAATGGTTAAGCTAGTTGCTAACTCCATGCTACCTGTTTTTCCTAGTTCATGCCTAGTGCTGAATGGAGTGTGGTTCTCAGGGTGTATGTGCTTCCCATACAAGCTAAACTTGTATCTACGAGTGTGTTCCGGTGGAAAAAAAAACGCTACAATATAGAAAGGACAGCCCTTTACAGTGCTAGGATCAAGGTGCACCACATGGCTGTTCATGGTATAAACACTTAATATACACTTTTCCAACATCCCACCACTGATTCATGTTTTCAAACTCTATCTATTTTTCCAATGTTCCCAAAAAACCCCCAATTACTCTCAAAAATAAGAATCCTGCAGTTGTTTTGTGTTGGAAAAATTATTTCATATTCACCTGTCTTCCAAAAGTTTCATCCAAAAAAATATTCACTTCATCTATGTTGTGTAAGGGTTGGTCTAATTGAGAAGAGACCTGTGAAAACGCCTCAGGCCTATAAGCAGCTGCCCCCCGTGACATTTCAGTTTCACATTCACATAATGTTTGCAACTTCACCCTCATCAGACAGCACTGCTTCTACTGTAAGATCTCCAGTATACGGTAATATCCAACCACAAAACATTAAAATTTTTTGGCTCAGAAATATCAGTTCTATTACTCTGCTTCATCCCAACACTCATGGAAGGGTTTTTTCTGCACTTTCAGCCACAGTTTCCACCACCACGCTTCCATCAGTCTGACTCACCTCTGCTCGTCTCGCGGCCGCCTCCCGATAAGCTGCTTCACTGGTTACTCCACCCGCCTCTGTGCCCCCATTAGCTGATCCATCCTGTTGGCATATACAAACAAGTCAGTTTGAATGTCTTTGTGACACAACCACACAGCCAAACAGAAACAGTAGAAACAATAAAACCCATCACTGTACTTATGCTTGTTAGGAAACAATGCAGGTTTATGAAATAATGCAGGTGAGTCAGGAAAGTCACTGGTAGGACAACTGATGCAAGCATAACACTGAAAACTTCTTCCTACCCACTCACTCTAAATACCCAGCTGGAAGTATAATTAACCTGTAGTGCACTCTAGTGCCCAGGTAAACTCGTAACAGGTGGCCACCCCCGGAAGAAGGCATGACCATCCCATAACAGGGCTTCAGGTTGGCCATGTGGACTATGGACAATGCAAACTGGTGTTAGAGTACAGCATACTCTTGGCGGAAGATGCGCTCAGCTGAATGCACCACCCTCTGTAGGGCTCGTCTGTCCTGCATGGTGCTGTTTCCAAACCAGGTTGTGATGTTT
>JAOVYU010000063.1:16324213-16344554 GCA_025674565.1 Synodontis membranacea | reverse complement strand
TATATATATATAAAGTAGACCTAATTTATCTGAGGCAGCTTATTTAATTGCAAAGCAACAAACACTGATTTCATTCTCATATAATTATTATTATTAGGGTTTTATTGATGGTGCACAGGTATGGTCAATAATGTGTCATATTTTATAGGCCTATTTTGGTAAATCTGTAGGTAGGGTTGAGTAACACTATTACATAGTTTAACTAGATTTCTGATCTGAGCCGTTAGATTCTGCGTATTCTGCATATATAAAGAAAAATCGTAAGTGATACAGATTAAGAAGCATCCTTTGACCTTTGGTGTAATCAGATAACTTTGTAAGGTACCCTTTTCACACTTGAAATCAATTCTTGTCCAATTCGTTCATCGAGAAGCATTTGGCAGGAGCATCGTTTTTGTCATTATCCAGTAAAAATGAAATACTGTTTTGTGAGAGGCAGATCCAAGCTGTTGCCCTTCATTTGCTCGTGTCAGCAGCAGAAATAAAGCCAAAGCTGCACCGGTCTGCCAGGTGATTTATTGATCTTTCAGCGTTATGCTTCGGGCAATTTACCCCAAAACCGCAATCATATTTCACTTGTACAGGCATTTAAAGCAAAATCCTCAACCACCTTCAAATGAAATCCTTCGCGTACAGATACAAATAAGCAATGGAACAAAACAAAAACCACGCACCGCCTGTCAAACCATAATAAATAGTAGTTACTGTATGCTACTGTACACACACACACACACACACGCACACACATAACTCCTCGGGACTTTAGACTTCAATTTGACTTTACACTGAAACTTTCCAACACTCTGTCATCTCTAATCGTCTCTTAAATTGAAGTTGCACTATTGATTTAGCCATAACCATGAAAAAAAGTGAAATATTGAGGAAATAAGGATCCATATCTGGGACCTTAATAGTCGCTGGTGTTCTGGTTGTTGGAATCAGAGGAACGTTTTGAGGGCCGCTTATAGGTGTTATTATCGAGTGCGACGTCAGCGATGAGACATGAGAGGGAGGGGGGAGAGCGCGTGAGAGAGCCCTGTAATTCACCCCTACTGTCTTAACAAATCAAGCTGTTCAGCATATAGTTCCCTTTGTGTATCTCAAGAAAACATTGTGTTGTGAGCTCTGCTCAAAACCACCAGTGCATCTGGTGCATCATGCTGAACTTCATTTCGGGGAATACCGGTCTGTTTCGGTGAACTGAGCGTTTGCGCGAGAACCGTTACATCGCCTTGACGCAGAAGATGCTGAGCAGACAGCGCGCGCACTAACCGGGACGTAACTTCCTGCCGAATCGCACCGAGGACACGTTCCTGCTTTCGGAAAGGAGATGGAGGAGGAATTCAGCACGTAATAGCCGATCGAATGAGGTAATATTTATAACACCAGCAGTAAGCACGAATCCGCAGCTTGGGAACCTGTCAAATGGATCAATAGAACTATAACCCGGAGTTCGGAGTTCATTGATATGATCTAATTTGATGTAGCACTTATTCTGCTTTCTTCTTCTTATTATTATTATTTAAAAAAAAAAAAAAATCAAATCTACTTGAAAAGCAAAAGAATGAAAAGTTAAAAGTGCGATGGTGTTGAAACAGGGGTCAAAAAGCTCTTGGTACCATGCAGAGCTGCAGGCCTGTTCAGTGTTAAGCCTCCGACCCAGCTGATGTGGTCTAATGTGGTGTCTAAAAAAATAAACAGCCTAAATATGAAATCGACATGGCTTGGGCCTACATTATTTCTAACCGTTTAAAAAAGGATGTGTGAGTTCATCCATAATTTAAGAATTTCTAAGGAAAAAAAAAGTGTGATGCTCCCTAAATTCCTACAACATTACGAACATTTAATGATTGCCGCTTCTAATAAAGAAATCAACAAAATTGCTTTATTCAGTGATATCAGACATCCGCGAAATTTGATTTGATTCAACGACTCCTCATATCTGCGATTACAGGTGAACACAACACATGCTATGTTAAATTTAACCCATTAAATATGTATTTGTGTTAAATAAAAGCGCTACTTTATATTAAATATTTGTTTAAGCTATTTTACACTACATTCTCTGTAAAACAAGGACAGAGAAAAACTGGACATTTTCACGGATTTTCTTCTTTCTTTTTTTTGTCGCTCGTAGCCCTCTAATTGTATGATTCAGTTGACGTTGCGTTATAAAGAGCAGGTTGTCTTTACTAAAGGTTAGACAGAATTGTGACTTTTATTCAAGAAATGTCCGTCAGCCTTATTTTAATTATTTTAACCCACAAAACGGACAAACAAACTAGTGCAAGTGGATAGTAAAAATGACTCTGTTTTTTATCATTCCACTAGAGGAAACTGTGATTACAAAGTTATTAGTGGTAATTTTTCAGTAGTTAATAAGTTTAGGGCTACAATACTTTGATTAACATTCAATTAGTTGCCAGCTACCCACACCAGGAATCTGCCCTGCTTTTAATAGACCTGATTTGAGTTTTTTTCCTAAAATATTTGGTAGCAATCATGACAAAGTTACTGAACATGGAATTGGACACACAGTGCTCTACATTCACAAACTGAGATGAATGACTGTGGTGCCCATGAAGTCATACGCATATACACCAATGACTGGCAAATATAAACGATCCATTTACTCACACTGGGAAGTTTTGGTGCTTGGTACTATTACAAGTCAGTGTCCTTTTCAGCCTAAAGCACATCAGAGGAGATGAGTGCTACAGTACAAGATGGCCGGCCTGATGGAAATTTATGAGAGCTGTCTTAATAACATGCATCATACCTGTATTATTCAGCCAAAGCCAGACCTGGAATGAAAGCCGCAAAAAGCCTGAATATCATCCCCTGTTCCTGTCAATCACAAACACAGATCACTTCAGTTTCCAAAAAATACAACCTACAATGCCAAAAAAAAAAGTCAAGAACAAAATGGTATTGATACTCAACTTTAGCACCTCATGGAAAGAGATGCATGCAAGTTATCTACCTCTCAGGACTTTGGACTATAGGTCCTTCAAACCCAGTGCACAAAAAGCAGAATCTTCCAAGAATAGTTTAGCGTATTATATGTCTAGAGTGACAGAGATATAAACACAGCTCTCGCTCACTGGGTTTAGTTAAACAGTGTAAGTGAAAGGCACATTTTGTATGGGAAAAGTCAACGGCTGACTTGCTGCAGCTTCACTGTGGCTGTCAGGCCTTATCTTTATTAGCCGCTGCAAATGTCTGCCCAAGTTTACATGGAATCCTGCTCCTCTCCTTTTATCTGAAGGGTGTGCACTCACGCTGTTTATAGGTGTGAGATTAGAGGGAAAAATGGTCCTAGGGCTTCAGCACATGAGCGGTTGGCTAGTTGGAATAGGCAACACACGGACAACAGGCAATGTCGATAACGTCACTATAAACCGTACCTTTCATGAGATGTTTGTGTGCGAGCAATGAAGGGTCGTGAGAGAGGGGGGTTCAGATGGTGACCTCTGTTAATGGAATCAGCAGTGTTTAGGCCTCCTTACATAAAACTGTGCTGTAATGTTGGAAATATAAATATTTAGGCAGGCAATACTTTAAGAACAAATGGATCTCAACCTTTTCCATGAAATTAAGAGGCTTAGGTCATATTATGACATTTTCTCTTAAGAATGTAAATGTTAATCAACTTTTATTTTTAGCATTTTTTAATGTGTACTGTATAATATCACTACGCTCTCATGGACAAAAATATCAGCCAGGCATCTTCAGCTCATGTTTCCATTAAAACATCACAGGTACCCTTTCTCCGAGAAGTAGATTTTGAAAATCATATATAAAATAAATAAATTTCATTTAATAGTTGACCGTTACATGTTGGCAAATTCTATGTAATATTTCATACTTGTAAGATCACAAAATACTTAACAATACTATTACGGATATTTAAAATTGTATTCATTTTAAAAAATGTGAGTAAATTTTAGAGTAAATATAAAACACTAATATAAAATTTAACTAATATATAATGCTATAATCAAGATGTTTTATAATATTGTTGATTCATTATAATACTACAAATAAATGATTTTTTTCGTAGATTCTAAAATCCCAATTCAGGTATACATTTTAAAGTGCTATAAATTATTTACTCAGTTTACATAACTTGTAAGTGAGAATAATGGATATGAAAAGATTTGGCTCTGTCGTGCCATATTGAATCAGTTAAATCTAGGTTAAACAATGTTGTCAGTAAAGCAAACCCTTTTAAAACAATATCTTGATGTTCTTGATACCAGTGATGATAAAAAAATAGTAATTAAGTTTAGATTAAATAATTATTATTAATCATTCATAATGATTATTACATATTTTATTAAATGAAATCTACAATATTTGACTACTGATGAACCATATATTACTTAAAGGATTTTTAAAAAAAGGAATTTTATAACATTGACACAAAATTATAAACTATAATGATACTCACTTGGTACATTTCATTTTTCTTTATAGAAATGCTCCAAGAAAAGGCTTCAGTTGTGGCTGATGAAGGTGTGACAGTGGCACAGTCTGGTGAGATTGCTACTGACTCTTCACATCTGGGCTTGCCTGTGGCTCCAAGCATCCTCCACAACAATGAAGTCGACCAGGTAAAACAATGTCTGACATTCTGACACTCTTTAGACTGCCATAGTGATATTATTTTGTAAATAATTTGGTAATAGATTAAGGAAACAACTTTAAATCCCATTAGCATTTCTTTGCAAATAAAGCAAGGTCAAATTAATTTTAACACAATAATCTGAAAACTGAATGCTGTCCTACTCTTTATGTCCTTTTCTTTTGTACATGAAGAACATCGAGAACATCAAAGTAGTTCTTCATGAGAGGGAACTTTGGAAAAGGTTCCATGAGGCAGGAACAGAGATGATCATTACTAAAGCAGGCAGGTCAGTAAATTACAATTCAGTAAACTTCTGGGAAGAGGAATACACAGGAAGTATTTTCACTTTTTTTCTGGAAAATTGTTTGGTGACAATATATATTGTTCAAAGCACCTCACAAAAATGTACTGAACAATTTGAACAAATTAAATATCAATGCAGAATCATTTCTACTATTTTAAAAGAGTTAACAGAAATCATCACTACATAAAGTACTTATCAAGTTTGGTTCTACTAACATAAAGCAAGGGTGAATTCCTACATCCATGAATGCTTAATTGGAAACACAAATAGCTGCCTTGTGTGTTAGATTTAATGCACAACGTGGATTAGGAGCAGGAGCTTGAGCATTAAACAGAGAATGAGTCAATGGTTTCTGCCAGTCATAGCCTGCCATTTCTCAAGGTTTCTATGTGGGAAATGTATAAGGTCACCACAATTTTTCTTTAATGCTGTAACCATGTGAAAAATGGGCCCTCCCTTATCCAGCTGATAGAGAGAACAACAATTCCTCTTTGAAGAGCTAAGCAGTGTACTATCACACAGCTGCAAGTGTCGAGTGTCTTCTCAGGCAGTTTTTCTACTACAGATGAGCACATATTCAATGCGGTTTAGCATAAAATTTTCTACCCGACTTGGTTCGATGAAGTAAGACAAATGTTTGTTGTGTTTTTTTACTGACTGAGAACGGTTTGTCGTCTGCTTGGTGGAATGTACGTCTTAACAGAAATCACCAACGTACCTCTGTGAATGGATCTTCTTACATAAACAGCGACTAATTTCATGCAGTAGTTCTCATCATAGTGTTAAGTTACCAAGGGTGTCGAGTTGTGTCTGTGCTGTGTAATCTTTCGCTTTACTGGCTCATGCTGGCTGTTTCTGCACATCAACAAACAGTGCTGTAAGAAGGCAGTGTGGATGGCTAGAGCAGAAGATGAATGATACAGTTATGTGTAACGTACACCAAAATGAAGTGCAAGCTTCATTAAATATAAAGTCTTACTTCAATCTACTTTAAATGATAAATATAAATATTTTAATGTGCATTTCTTCTCAAGGCAAAATCAAAAAAACAAAAATAGACCTAATAGGGGACAGTGATGCAATGTGAACTGCATGACTCTAGTTTTAATCACAATAAACTCTGTACGATAGACTGAATTGTTGACTGAATTGAACTGACTGTTGACTGCAGGTCAAGCGAAATTAAATATTTCCAACACAAGTTGTCTAAACTAGAGACTTGATAGATTGTTGGTCATTTTAGTCCTTTAAGCAGCAAGACTGCATCTTTATGGCATCATTAACATTTGAACCAGCATGAGATAATGTGTTTTTGTGAGGGAAAAAAAGCTGTTGAAAAATTCTAGAAAATCTGTTAAACAAATCAGTTTGTATGTCCTAAACAATACTCCAACACTGAAATCATACCAATTTCAATAACTGCAAACAATACTGCAAAATTGTAAATTTGGAGTGTGGAATTTATACTACTTTTACTTTTTATTCTATAATGCTATAAAAAGATTTATAAGATATTTTTCTGCAATATCTTATTTAATATTTTTATTTAATGGCTCCTTTAACAGCCACATGCTTCATTTTGGATAAAGGCATGTGTTGCATGAATAAATAAAAATATTTCAGCACATTCAGATAAGATATTTTTCTGTGCCATGAAAGTGAAAAATACAGAATATTAGTGCATCAGAGAGTGAGAAAGCAGTCCACACCCTTAGGGCGTCTATTCTACACAGCTGAACTCTGGAAGAACTCCTCAGAGTGATCGTGAGTGCTTGTTATTGCATGAGCATGTCGAAGACTCCAGCGTGTTCATGGCTGAGAGTGAGAGCAGCCGGCCGGTGTGAGCCATCTCACTGTACACACGCCGTCAGCGAGCGTGCTCAGGGGCACTGATCAGTGTCTCCCAGGCTCCAATGGGCCCCAGCGCTCCATCATCCCCATCTTTTTGATCTTTGCTTTGCTGCCGCTTCCCACAGACAGGATAGATCACTGGCAGAGCAGACGTCCAAGAGAAAGAGACAGGGAACACACTAAAAGAAACAGCTGGCAGTACGCGTATGCTGACACAATCCTTATCTTCTACCATTCCACACATACATATTCACATGTTGAGTGTAAAGAAGACACGTCCATGTAGAAAAATTACGCTAATAAAGTCATAAATATTAACAAAAAGAGTTCCTAATTATTATTATTATTATTATTAATTTATTTTTTTTAATTACACTTGCAAGCTTGCACCTGGCTGTTTAAAGCAAGTAGCATGACTGAATTAAGCAACCAGCCCCTATTAGCATAAATTATAGAAAGTGACGCAAAGAAATATATATATATTTTTTAAATTTGCAGTTTAGGAGACATCAAGAAGGGGAAAAGACATTGGTAGCAGCCAGCTTTAGAGTACAGTCTTTCAGGGAGCTCTGTTTCCGATCGTCCTACAGCTTAAGGCACCTCACTGGGATTACCCCATCCAGCTTGATATCCATGATTGGATTTCATCTCTGGACCAGACACAGAGCTTACCTTGGTCTGGACCAGACACTGATCTTACCTCACTGCAATCCCAGCTCTCGCTCTGGGTATTAGAGCTAATGTTATCTTGGCTGCCCTTCACATGCCACTCTTCAGCCATGGGCCTTTGAAGCTTTATTCCTGCACACAAAATTGAGAGCTTGTACTTTTGCAGCCATTTATTTAGAACATAGAGACAGTTATAAATGTATGACTGCTGGTTGAACCTGTTGTCAGTGGAAGTCCCAGATAAACTGATGCTCTATGGTGGAACTTTTGGAGGCCAGTGACATGCATGCTATATAAACTGCTGTCCATTCTGAGACCCCATTAAAAAGCACTTAAGGTTTATATGGCCACTAGTTCCTTTTGCATATTACTTGACGCACATCGGAGAAAATGCGGGCTTTTTTCCCCAAGATGGGTCATGGAAGGTAGCTCCATTGATGCATTTTATGGCTGGTAAGTCAGGTATATTAACATATTCTGTCTGTCATCCTGGTTTTTCTTGTGTTGCTACCATATTTTACAGAGCGGGTATACCAACAAACTATGACTGTAACTGTTAGAATCACTTTGTGTGTCCTTGAAGTAGAGCTGATATTTGATTGTTCTGCTTATTCTCCTATAAAACTCTTCCTCTCTTCCTCTGATGTTCTTACTCAAAAGGGTCACTTGGCAAAAACAAAGAGTCATTACTTATCGCTCAAATGACACCTCTGAGTAGCAGTGATTTATATAAGGTTAGTCAAAGATAAAATCACTTCCAGAGAGGATTCATATCAAAGAAATTGATCTAGACAAACAGAATAGCGTATACCCCAATGAAATTCAAATAAATGCAATGGAAAAATACAAACATAGGTGTGCATTGTATGCACTTTGTCAGTTGGTATTAAATGCTGCTAGTAGAAGTAAAAACTATTAACTTAAATATTTCTTCTTTATTTTTCCCTAATTTAAAAAAAACCCCTGTCTTTGCTCTGTTGAGGCGGATGTTCCCCAGCTATAAAGTAAAAGTCACAGGGATGAATCCAAAAACGAAGTACATCCTCCTAATTGACATTGTTCCAGCTGATGATCATCGTTACAAGTTCTGCGATAACAAGTGGTAAGTCAAGGACCCTTGGTGCATCCTTATTTTTAATTCCTCTCTCCACCAACATGGCTAGAATTGAAGAAAATTTCATTCCATGCTAAATCCACTTCAGTCTTTTTAGTACTGTAAGGTATTCTAGAAATGCATTTGTGAACTTTAAAGCTGGCTGGATTGTAGCTTGCACCTCAAGGCAACTGAGTTCACTAACTAGTTTGCAAGGCTGCAGATTAGCACATATAACCCTGTGTTAAGATGTCCACATTATTTATGTGTTTATCCTCTTGCCTTTGAAGAAGGAACCATGCATAAATCTCCTCTATGCTCACATCTGCAATCTTTGCATGAGTAGATAAATCAGTCTATATCAAATCTGTCTTTAGCAAGGGCTTGATCATGGCACATCTGGTTTTTGTCACCTCTACTGTCCCCATTACTTAATTGTAATGTAAAACCAGTGACTTACAACTAAACTGTTCCTATAAAAAAGTTTCTGTATCAGAATCTGGACTGAAATGCTCATTAAGGGACCACTGATTACCATGCGACTCAACTGCTACACTGCTTAATGTTAGCTCTTGCTGGGAATTGTCATTAGCACACAGTTAATTATTCCAAGTTGCTGGCAAGCAGCCTGTCAAAACCAACAGGCTAAGAACAACAGGGTAATACATGTTGTCCTCTGTCTGACCCTGAGCCTCTGGCAGTGCCACCAAAGCAACCCATGAAATGTATTAACAATTGGCCCCATTGAATGTGTAAAATACAGAACACTCAAAAACAAAGCCATCCTTTTGCATAAACTGCACATTCCTTCAAGAGAACATTTTATGACCAATTTTTAGCGATGTGCAGGATAGACTGGGATTTCAGTCTTTGCCAAGGTTGGTTCTGGAGTTCCTCAGAGACACCTTCGAGGCACATAATTAACAATGATGTTAATGCAGTCACCCTGGTCTTGAAGAATTATTCCGCTAATACTATGGATGTAAGCGTGACTATGTTTTATACATAATATCTATCTATCTATCTATCTATCTATCTATCGATCTATATATATATAGTATAGTTGTAGAGACAGCATGGTTGTGGTATGTCAGCAACTGATTTCCTAAAGTGAAACATTGCTAAATTTTAAGCCACAGCTTTGTGTTTTTTTTTTTTGTTTGTTTTTTAGCTATTTTTGTTTTGTCTAAAGTTCAGATAAAAGCTCTCATTTCTTTAGGATGGTGGCTGGAAAAGCAGAACCGGCCATGCCTGGGCGGCTCTATGTCCATCCTGACTCTCCAGCAACAGGAGCTCACTGGATGAGACAGCTAGTCTCATTTCAGAAGCTAAAATTAACAAATAACCACCTGGACCCTTTTGGACACGTAAGTGTTTTCTTAAAAATGTGCATTATTATAACACATTAATACATCATTGTAATGAAATATGCTTTATATAAAACACATGCATCCAGTATGATTCTTTGATCATAACCAGATTGTTAACCATCTGTAACACTTAACCATGGAATCTTTAAAAATAAAGCACATGAGTGCCAGAAATAATATACTACTACATCAACCCCAGATAAACACAGAACACAGAATACCATTGTGTTACACCACTGAGTGGCAAAGCATACTTAGCCCTTGCTATGCAATTGCCACTTAGTTGAATTGACATTATTTCCTAACAGTTCCCACTTCCTGTGCAAAAAAACAAAACAAAACAAAACAAAACAAAACAACAACAACAAAAAAAAGATGAAAAAGTCAGTGACTCTGTTTTAGGGAGTCACTGAAACAGAGTCACTGACTCACAGAAAGCTAATATTAACATAAGAATTCTAACAGTGAGTAGCTAAGGAATTTTCCATAGCTAATTTATAAACAAATCTGAAAGGAACAGTCTCTGTTAAAATGAAACTTGTGTCAATTATTAGAGAAATAAGCCACGAGATGGAATGAACAATTTGAAGAGCACATGGACCCATCATCATCTCTTGGTTAACTGTAAGATAGACTGGGGCTTTTAAAAGAAGCATTAAAAGTGTATTTTTATAAAAGCTTAAGTGATGTCCTGTGGATATGGGACCCGGTATTGACCCGGTCTTATTAAGTGTGCCTAATTAACACAGCAGATGGAACATTGCCAGTTTAGACAGAAGGAAATACAGGATTTAGTTTATAACAACAAAACTTGTAATATAATTGCAGGGGTATTTAATGTAAATTTCATGTAATGGATTAAATCCAGATAGAGTGGGATAAAACAGGAAGGGAGAGCAGAATGGAGGTGAGGAGTGTGAACATGGCAGTGCTGCCCAGAGGGCCCTTGGGATAGCTTGTCTGAAGTCATTGCATCAGAAGCAAGCTCATTAGGTTCATAACCTGTCGGATTCATGCAGGCTTGGTCTGTCAGGACTAGTTGAATGACTAGGAAGTGATAAGGGCGAGTAATGAGGCCAGTAAGAGGCTGCTGTGTTCCACTGATGCCCTCACCAGCAGGAATATTGGGGTTAACCAAGAGCTTCTCACCCTGGGAGCCACCACATCCTAGCTAGTACAGCATATACAATCAGAAGAGACCAAACCACATTCACGGCAGGACTCTGACAAAGCAATATAAACAGGAAAGAGACTTTCAACAATTTGTCACAACTTTGGAAACATGGACTATACAGTATTATTACATGGAACAAGCAAATACAGTCCCCCCCCAAAAGCACTGGAACAACAAGGCCAATTCTTTGTTTTTGCTATAAACTGAAGACATTTGGGTTTGAGATCAAAAGATGAGTATGAAATGATTGATTCAAATTTCAGCTTTTATTTCCTGCTATTAACAGCTGATATTAACACCTGTGTTAAACAACTTAGAGCTTAGCACTTTTGGTTTCAGACCACCCAATTTCTAGATGAGGTCTTAAAGTGTATTAAAGTAACATAAAATAACCCTTAATATATAGTTGCATATCCTTGCAACAACTGCCTTAATTCCAGCGATCCACTGACATCACCAAACTGTTGCAGTCTTATTATGTGATTCTTTTCCTGGCTTGTACTCCAGCTTCTTTGTGTTGTTAGTTTTGGGTGGTTTGTCCTGTCTCCTCTTCAGAAGGTGAAATGCATGCTCAATTGGGTTAAGGTCTGGTAATTGACTTGGTCAGCCTTGGCCAACCTTCCACTTTTTTCCACTGATGAAGTCCTTTGTTGTGTTGCCAATGTGTTTTGGGTCACTGTCTTGCTGCATGGTGTGCTTCTTCCCAGTTAGACTGGATGCATTTGTCTGTAAATTAGCAGACCAAATGTTTCTATGTGACTTTTGAATTCATTCTTCTGCTACCATTAAGAATTTCATCATCATTAAGGATCAGTGAGCCATTCCAGAAGCAGCCATGCAAGCCCAAGCCAAGACACTACCACCACCATGCTTGACCAGTGACCAGTATGTTTTGAATCATAAGCAGATCCTTTCTTTCTCCACACTTTGTCCTTTCCATTACTTAGGTAGAGGTTAATCTTGGTTCCAGAACTTTTGTAGCTCACCTTTGTGTTTCTTTGCAAATTCCAATCTGGCCTTCTGATTCTTGCTGCTGATGATTTGTATTCCTCTTGTGGTATGAACTCGATATTTAAGTCTTCTTTGAATTGTGAACTGTGAAACCTTCATCCCTTGTGGATGCTTGTGCAAAGGCCCTAATTATTTTTTCCTCTTTTCTCATCTACAGAATGGCTTGGTTTATCCTTGATTTATCTTTTTACCAACAAAGGCAGTCTTCACTTAGTCTTCAGTCAAAACTTCCAATATTTTTGGTCACTTGAAAAATGGGTGTGTTCAAACAAAAGGCGCTTTGATGTAAGTTGTTTAACACATCTAGATATTAATATCAGGAAATGAAAGCTGAAATTCTGATCTGTTTGCTCTAACATATCACATGCTAAAGTCAGCCAGCCAGGGGTCACATGTCTGCATTCAACCACTCTTGAGCCATTGAATTGGTGCCTACTGTCTACATTTACAATGTACGTGTGTGAGTAGTGGGAAACTCAGGTTGGCCTAAGGTCGCTCTCTACACACTAAAGTTCGTGACTCGTCTGAAGAGAGACAATCAGGGAGTCTGTGTAATAAAAGGGATGACTTTGATGCTCATTGGCCCTGACACAGCTGTGCTGTGGTTGACCCTGAACTAACGCTTCAATGAGCATCCAACAAACAGCCCCTCTGAGTAGACTGGTGCCAGAGCGGTATCCCATCTTTCACATCTGCACACACACACACTAATTGGATTACTTACAATGCAATACAGTAGAAAAGAGCCTGGATATTCATTTATAGATCCTTCCAAATTTAATGGAACTATAAACATGCTGTCTCTATTGTTTGTAGAAACTCACAACCATATGTGTAAATTTCAATCTTGCAGTGAAGTTTTTCCTCACCATAAAATTTTTATTGAACCCATAGAGGTCATTTTTGAGTGTGAGAAAATTTGCTACTCATTCTTTTATGTTTTGCACAAATTCAAGTCAAAAACACATATTGTATAGAACATACACTAATGTGCAAACAGGTGAGAACAGCTGGTTTAAAAAAACTACATTTATTACCACAGCATACCACCAGAAATGTGCCACGACAGTGCAGAAGCATAGCAAATAACACTTCTAACTTCTAACATCACAGGTCAGTATAGTAATCCTCATTGGCCAACATTGTGGTCCTGTGGTGACAAAAAGTGAATGAGAGGGTCAACAAGGAAATGGTTGCCCCGCAGATAACTGATGCATAAATTAATGACTATCCCTAAGCACTGTGTTGTTACTAGCTAACAACATAAATCTTTAAATATTTACATAACATGATGTATAGTACAATTATACTGTTTATTGTTGTGATATCTAGGTCAGTTCTATACCTACCACAAATGTTGATTAGTATTTGCCAACTAATTACAACAAAATGCTTGACAAACACTAGTTATCAGAAATGTTACACGTATCAAATCTGAATAATATTCCCACAGCTACTATGTCATAAACTACAGGTGGAGTCCTGTCCAGTGTAGGGTATGTTCTAGCTACCCTTCCACCTTTCAGTGATCTGATACCTTACAGTGTGTCATATCTGATGAATTATCAGAATCAACAAAAATGAACTCTCTCTTTTATTTATTTGGGACAGACATATAACAATGTATTTCTACTGCCAGATCATCCTGAACTCCATGCACAAATACCAGCCCAGGCTGCACATCGTCAAAGCGGATGAGAACAACGCTTTCGGTTCTAAGAACACAGCCTACTGCACACATGTGTTTCATGAAACCTCATTTATCTCTGTGACATCCTATCAAAACCATAAGGTAAATACTAAATCACATTCATAATCACATGGCTAAAGACATCAAAATATGCATCAGAAGATGCATAATTACCACCCAAAATGAAGAAAAAAAAAAAAAAAAAAATCACACGCAAGCCTTGTTTTTGTAGATTACCCAGTTAAAGATTGAGAACAATCCCTTTGCCAAAGGTTTTCGTGGTAGTGATGAAGGAGACCTCCGAGTGTCCAGACTCCAAGGGTGGGCACAATAAAAAATATTTTTTTAAATATTATATACCAGTAAATAATATGTAGCAAATAAATGTAGCAAAAAAAAAACCCTATATAAATAATGTTTCTGACTATGAGCACATATTTCCAGGAAAGACTACCCAGTGATTTCCAAAAACATGGCACGGCAACGGCTCATCACATCACACACCCATTTGGCTGGAAAATTAAGTGCAGGGGTACTAAGTGGTCACCCCCAGGTCCACTCTCATTATCAGTATGATAGTGGGGTCGCCTTGTCTGGTTCTGACCCACAGGAGCCTCTATCCAACCCATTTCCTTCTGGCAGAGAGTCCAGTCTGCTTTATCACTGCTTCAAACACAGAGGTACTGCAGTATAGTGTCATGTAAAATGTGTCTTTATATCTTTATCAGTATGCAGATACAGTTAATTTCACTACCAGTCCACAGCCAGTTTCTTCCAATCCTTAATATACTTCTTTAAAAATTAATTTTGCAATCTATGTCTCTTAACTGCCCCATTCCTAGATAACAACAGGCATTTGGAGCTGGGTTGCAAGCGGCCCTACCTTGACGCAAATCCCTCGGCTGTTTCAGAGGAGCACTACTTCCGTTCCCCTTCCTCCTATGAGCCCTCTTTGCTGTCACACCCCTACTGTGGTGAAGCACTGGGCTCTAGAGAGGCCTGCATGTATGGAGGTACGGATGGTGAAGCCGGAGCTGTAGGTGTAGCTGGTACTGAGGATATGCCTCCACCCTCTCTGAACTGCAACATGTGGGCATCGATGCAGCCCTATCCACGCTATAGTATGCAGACTGTTGAGGCTGTTCCCTACCAGCCCTACAGTGCCCACTTAACTAGCCCAGCCACCAATGCATCCATTGTCTCTCATCACTCAGCATCTATGCAACGGCCACAGCCTGCACCAGACCTGGTGTCTTTTGGTACACAGCAAGCTTTACCACTTGTGCCATCTTCCTCTTCCTCCTCTTCCTCCTCCCCTTCTGGTGCTTCCTCATGTGAAAGATCAGCCCATCTGCCGCTGTACCACAGGAAGCCTGGGTCACCTCTGAGAGTCCACAGAGATTTCTCAGCCTACCCAACCCAAAGTCCTGCATCATCAAGAGAGCCTGTGTATCCGTATCAGATGGGCCTCAGCAGCATAGGGTCCCACTGGACAGACAGCTAAGGCCAGATGTATAACATTACTGTATTGTTAAATCTGATGTTTGTCTGTCACCTTAGAGTCACACACTGTCTCTAAGAACCCCAGAGAGATTATTTTTCTATACAGCCATATTTCTAAATTGCCAAGTTAATATGCAAGTATCATACTGATATAAGAAGTGCATAATTTGTAAATATACATAACTGTTCAAAGGTTTGGAAACACCAGTCATACTTGATTTAAAAATGACTATTTCATTTGTAAAGTACTTTGAAAAAAATAAAACATTATTATTAAATGGTAAGTAATATACAGCAATTATATTGTACACATGCAGCTTTTTTCTAGATAAAGCCTGCCTTGGGATTTGAGCTCAATTATATGGTATTCTTGATTTTTTAATTTTGCTATAATATATATTGATGCCATACAGTTGTAGATAATGCTAACACATCAGTAAAGTATATCTTGTTTTACAGCTTCTGGCAAATGATATAAGAACCTATGAAGGTTCCTAGCATCTCCTATTCCTAGCATCACTTTACAGTAACATTATCTGCAGTATATGGAACTACAACAAAATGGGTTTTATATTATTTAAAATACTGATTTCAAACTTTTTTTTTGTGGTAATTCCATACTTTTGAAGAGTAATGTATAGAGTGCATAAAACATTCATTTGCTCTAGATCAATGTCATATTTATTTGTGTATGGTGAATGTTTATAGTTATAGAAATTATGTTGGATGTAACCATGCATAAGCACTGCACTGAATGCACCAAGAAACCATTTGCTATAGTTTAAGGATGTTCAAAAAGTTTCAGTGCCAATGGTGTGTCAAAGAACAAAATCTCTTTATGATGTCAATATGATATAATGTAAGAGATGTATTGGGGCTGAATTTAACAATTTGAGGTTTAACAATATGTTTTTTTGGACAGCACAGTTTAGCACAGTTCCACATTAGGCGGACTAAAGAAGATTTTTATATCCAAGTATTTTTGCTTGGATAATTAGATATGTTCAGAATCCTGCCCTAATCACACTGAACAAAATATGAGAAAAATACCATATGGTGAATAAAAGTCACTTTACCCATAAATTCCAAACATACTGGATGAGATAGGATCTTTTACCCATTGAGGCCAACACTGTGCTTGAAATAATTTATGTACTGTGGTCTGGTGATATCTACTAGAAATTACTATACAAAAAAATGGTAGGCTATAGTTCATATCACTATTGAGTTCAGAGGCTGCAGCACAATTCAAAGTTGGTTTTTTTGTCAGTTCTTCTCTAGACTTTATGTACTTTGAGCTCAATATGTTGGTGTAGCTCTATTTTCGTAACAGTGACATGTCCATACAGAATTTGAGATCTCAACAATGTGTGCTGAGAGCACCGAATTATAGTTCTGATTGTGGCATTAAACTCAATCCTACATGGTACACTTACTGTAATGTAACTGGATATCAGAGAAAGTCTGCACAACCAGATGGAGGTTTTAAGAGTGATCCTTAGCCAAGAGGAGAGAAGAACAGAGAACTTTTAAGACGTCCAAGACCAAAGACCCAAAGGACTGAGCCCTTACAAGATCGAAAACCTAAAACAGCAGGCAAATGGCCAAAACACAAACTCAAAAAAGGATGAACCAGACCTTGGTAAGGCTGCTCACTGCTCATTAAGAAAAAAAGAGATGTATCTGAAAACCATATGCTCGTCTGGTGATCTGCAGGATCCAATTTGCTTTGAATTCAATAAAATCCATAATGATTTCAGGGTTTTGTCTTTTCACAGTTTCTAAATTGGGACTGTATTTGACACATTTAAACTAAATATAATCCAATCATTGCACTCACTAAATTGTAAAGGAGTGGTACATGAGACAGGAGGAGACCTGACTGTACTTTCTGCAGTGTTCACTAGATTTCAGTTCATTTTTCATCATGCTGCATGTGTACTAAAATCACATGGTAATGATGTCAGAGGGTCACCATTGATCTATGCATCATTTATCATTGACCCTGTGACTCTAGCGAAGATATAATAAGGGCTTCTGTGATCAGGGATAAATACCGCATTCAGCGTAAATATACTATACTGATTTTAAACTGATAAATGACTTTTGAAAACAACTTAGAACCAGACACATGTTGCATGAATTTTCCCTACTGATGTTCTTCTAGTCAATCCAAGGTTATTAGATATGCTGTGTAGTTTAAGAAATTTAATCCTCATAAATATAAATGACAGAACCATTGCTAGGGATGAGACAAATTTATTCAAGCAATTATAGTGGAATCCCTGAGAGATGTAACTCTAGTGATTAAAAGTGAAAAAATCATATTAATTTTATTGTGTATATCTAGACACTCAAATTGTTTTACAGGGTCTCTCATCCACATGAAGCAGCTACGTGGATGATACAACAGCTACAAGTTTCTATACATGCAAATCTTCTCCAAATGGATAAGAAAGTATTTTCAAGTGAAACTATTTTTACTATTTGTGGTTTTCAGTAAGAAATGTAAACCAACATTCATGACCATAAAGCACAAATAAGGTATTATACAAGCTTTTTTTTTTTATTATTGTGCCACGTTACCGATAATGAATAAAGCTGTAGGAGTAAAGCATACAACTGACTCAGGGTTTTTTACAAAACATAAGAGTGTGAAAATGCGGCTCACTGCTTACTCCCCTGAACAGGCCCAAATGTCCTGATCCTAGAGCAGAATCGCAGTGCAGATGGAACCAACCAGATCTGAGGGAAGAGAAAAACAGAGACTCTGTTTCTTTTGAAAAGTGGCAAATACTGTCGCTATGTATTCTATGAAGGAATTCCAATGCTATGATAAATGAGCTTGCTATGATTATCTCTGCTTTAAGATAGATGGCTCCTTTGCACTGAGGTTAAGATGCAGAGCAATATACAGTGAGGAGAGTTCTACTACAGGAAGCATCATGTGGCATTTTAATCTGCTTTTAAAAACTGACCCACTCTCATGCTAAAGCTCACCTCTGATAAATCTTAGATCACTTAAAAAGAACCTCTGCTCATTGTCATCTGATCAAAACTTAAATGGATACTTTTTTTTCTGCAGAAGCTTCTTTCATAGGATATAAGAAGACAACATAGACCCTAAAGATTTATAAGATTTAACTTCCCACCTAAAAAGTACTCTATCACCATTAAAGAGAAGTCATGTTTAAGCCCCACATAGAACACTATAGCTTGCAGTATCTATTTGTGCAAAAATAGGACTTGGGGGCATCTGGAACTCATTGGGGTGTATCTGGCCGTGCCTTCCCCTCCTCTACCTTGCCCTTCTCTCACCGCTTCCCACTATTGCCCCTAAATCCTGTCTGAGAGCTGCCTTGGCTGGGCACACACTGACCTGGGAGCTTAAGTCTCCTTCTCTTGTAAAAGCAGGACCTTCTTTTCGAAAAAGCACTCAGAAACACGCTTTAAATACTTTAGAGGGGATTTAATATCAAGTCCATTAGGGCCTTTTTGGAGCCCAGTAAATAGTCAATTAGCAGATCATTTTGATTCAATCCACATGCAGCCGGATCTGCTGGGGTGACCAGATGGCTTTGCGTGCTCAACGTCCCACCAGTGCTGTTTGGGTGCAACACTGAGGTGACGGAGAGAGAAAGGACACTTTACAGAGAACACAGTAATTCCACTCTCACCTGGATACGGACTCCAAACACAGATGGTCATGCTTGACCATAAACAGCGCAACTATTCCAAAGAAATATTATAAATGCCAGCTAATTACGTATTCTGTACAATCTACAAGAGCAATGCAGTTGAATGGGGTGAGCTAAGGCTAGGGGAAAACTAAAAGGTGGGCTCAAAAGGGAGGGACATGCTGGTAGAAGTTCAACTTTAGTGGTGGGACACACTGTGGCAGTGCTCCTTGATCAAATGATACATCTGGTTGGCTCCAATAAAACATAAACCTAACTAAAAGGCTTTGGATAAAAGCAGCAATAAAAATTATTAATTACATTGTGTGAGGACCATGGATTAGAGTTATATAAGGGCCTCAGAAGGTGGTGTACAATGTGTTGTGATGGCAGAAGAACACAGTCCCACAAACAAGAACAGGCATAAGGAATAAAACTCTGGCTTAGCATTATATCTCTAATTGGCTATTTAGCCAATCAGAAAAAAATATGAATAACAGTCTATTATCCAAATCCATACATAAATAAAGTATGGACATTTGTAGAAACCATGACAACATCACAGTGACTACTTTAATGGCTCCACTGAATCCAGAAGTTAAGTCTGCAAATGACTTGGAACCATGCAATGGTTGGATAGTATATAAAAGAAAGTTGTTAGTTTAGCATGCACGTATGTGTATCTGTGTTTGTCACTGGGAAAGAGTTATACCCCCACAACAGAAAGTTGTTGAGTCATAGGCATGTAGTTGGGCTAAAGTTCTCCCTATACCCCACCACAAAATTTAAGCTGGAATTAAGGTGGTAACATGAAAGAAAAAAAATTGTCTTGTTCAGTTCAATGTCCAATGCTTGTCCAGTTTTTTAAACATTTTGCCTCTTTTTTTCCAAATTTTTTTGAAATTTTCCAAGTAAGGTTTGACTTAAAACAACCCCAATTAGGTATGTCTGTAATCCCTCCTTAACAGTTGTTTAGTGGCAATGGCTGGAGGGAAGGCTTAAGTACTAAGTCCTGCCAGCTCCTTGATTGGCTAATAAAAGGAAAAAGGCGGTGGGATCTGTAATGGTTTGGGCTGCCATATCACATATCTTTAACCCACTACTACTGTTGAACTTGGAAAAAACTGCTCAACGCCTATTAATCTGTTTGTGGCGTACAAGTCATAGTGTAAACTGATACATTTGGTTCACTTGGTACTTTGTTAGGATTAGTTTCACATGACATGAAATAAAACAAATCAAAAAGCAACCAAATTTTAAAAAATGGATGTGTAGGACTGTTAACATCTTCATAAACCTCTTTCATTCATTGGCCAGAAATATAGCAATGAAAAAATATGAAAACATGATGCTCAATAGGTTATTATAT
>JAOVYU010000063.1:16301107-16314925 GCA_025674565.1 Synodontis membranacea | reverse complement strand
ACGATCGCTCGCCACCACCACCCCCGGCGATGAGTACTAGACAGGAAGCGGGTCGGGTACAATGTTTCCTTTTTTTTTTTTTTGCGGTCCGGGTTGCGGGCGGGTTAGTTGAAAACGTCGGTCGGGTTCAGGTTGTTTATACATTGACCCGCGCATCACTGGTGTGTAATACAGGAAACACTACTAAATTGTAACTGGGAACCAGTATCCTACCAGCAAGTGATCCATAATATCAACTGATACTAAAAACTTAACTGAGGTTCTTATTCGTTAATTGATCAGTCAACCTGCAAGAAATATATATTTGGTTAATTTATTTACGTTTTCAGGTTGAGGTTGTGCTGTGTGCGCATTGTGCTGCCATTTCTCATCTTATTTTCTCCTACCTCTGGAGTTCTTGTTCTTGTTCTGACTTTAGGGGAGTTTGAGTGCTAGAATTCCTCTGGCCTTTATCTTCTATGCATGAAGTATGTCCCCTGGCCATGGATTAAGTGCAGCACCTGATCACTTTCAGTGTACCTGTTGATTTTGTTGAAGACAGAGAGGTTGACTGTGCCATGCTCCTTCGATTCTGGATTTGCACTGATTGATAGACTTGTCCTTGGTGGTCTCAACGCTGCTTGGCCCTCTGTGCCGCAAGGTGTGAAAAAAAGTCTTTCTGAATAGGCACAACAGTCATGTTTTCATGAATGTCTAATGCCTATTCCAATGCTGGTGAGAAACACAGACAGTGACTCCCTGGTCATGCTGGTGTATACACTGCTATGACAAAGTGGTAACTTATGTTGTGAGGTCAACCCCCACCTTCCCCCCAACTCCAGGGAAACCAAAGTTAAGAAAAGGATCGCCAGCTGCCATGCACTGCTATCCTGAGTAATTTGAGTAAATTTTCATGAACAAAAAAAAAAAAAACCCTGAGAGACAGTCCTTTATCTCACCATCTCCCCCCAGCCTGACGGCCTGCAATGCACTGGCTCGCCATCTGATGCAGCTGGAATGCAGAGATACAGTGAAAGGATCAGAGTGCCAACAATGTCTTTTACAGCCGGATCATCAGAAAGATGGGTAAGGAATTCTAAAAATTTAAGGTGAGTCACATTCCAGGGACATGAACCACACAAAAACATTTTTTTTATAATTTATAACTAGGAAATGAACATATGAAGATTAACCTAACTGAACCTATGGTATAGAAAAGTTTCAAAGCAGATCAAAAAAGTATGTCTTACTGTACTTCAAACAGACAAACAACAGAAAAAGACATTACTTCATATTATTCAAAGTAATATTATTCAGTCCCCACCAAGACAGACTGTTCTCCTCTATAATTAAGCTTTAAAGGAATTGAGGTGAGCCTTCTATATCCTAACGGTTGAAATACTCTGTATCCACGGAGTTAGCTAGCACTCCTGTACCACACAGGTGGGAGCAAAGTATGATTAATGCAGGATTAGGTGACATCCTGGGTAAGTATCCAAACCTTTGTTGATTGAATAATGCATGCTGAATAATGCAAGCTAAAATGAATTAAGAACCAAAGTGTGAGAACGGAAGAGTAACTCTTTAATTATTGTTAAAAATGACATTAGGCCAAGGGATGTCACCTTCTTATCACCAATTATATGAATATACAGGACAGGTACTGACAGAGGTACTGTATTACACATCCCAGAGACTCATTCTAAACTATACTTCAGTGGAAAAAATTTATCAAACCTAAACAAAAATAACACAAAAAGGCCCAAGGTGCCAGGTCACTAATCATTTATCACCATAACTGGTTTAACACTGCCAATCACTGTTATTGTTGAAAAATATTACTGTCACTAGGTAACAGCTACTTTATGTATTCCCTTACTGTTATCTTTTACTGGAAATGCCAGCAATCTAAAAATTCAAATACACATTTGGAGAAAACAGATGCCCCCACCCCACCAAGTACAAACAAAAACACACACATACACACACACAGACACTCTCTCTCTCGGCTTAAGACCACCACATTAGCCTCAACCCCAAGTCAATACATCACTGTAGTCCCTGTGTACTCCTCCCTTGTTTACACTTCAGATTAGTCTCATAGCCTGTGCCTGTGTTTGTCTGTGTGTACTGGGTGTTGGTGTGTGTGCGCGCACTGTGTGCATAAGGACAAGAGAGAGCAGAGCTCATTTGTCAAGTGACAGCATGTGTGAGAGGGGAATCCCTGAGCTTTATTTCTCTCTTAGAGGTAACACCCATGCAGCTATTGGCAGTTAGTGTTAGTGGCACCAAATTCTCAACATAAAGCAAAGCCCTTTACTTTTAACGTTAGCCAGATAAATATTGACAAGCAGTAATATAAGTCATTCATTAGTGTGCACACTGGAGCAGGGCTAGTAACTAAAGGCTTATGACAGACAGAGTGCTATGGAGGAGGACACTGCCTTGCATGACTTGCTATCATTTTTATTCTTTTGCCATTAGGAAAACAATGTGAGCAAGCAGATAGAAAGCAAAGACAAATAATTGTGAATTACATTGCGAAAAGCTGCTATTAATGCCATCTCTGCTTTACAAACAGATGTTGCAGGAAAATGTTTTAAGAGTGTTAACTTTCTAATAACTATGTCCCACTTGTTTGAGCAAACAGGAGGAAAATTAGGCTCCAACAAATTGCACAGGCCTAGTCAAGTACTCTCACACATCATTGTGTGTTGACAGGTTGTTGTTGGTTCCCACTTGCTTGTGTTACTAGTATTTAGTCTCCCAGGAAACCATGTTTTAGGCACTCCATTAGTTTTTGCGTGTCTGAAGTGCACGTTTTCCTGCACGTTAGGAACACACAAAAACACGCACACACACATCTTCATAATCTTCCCAGCACTTCAAAATTTGAGAGCCCTCCAAAGCTGAAAACAATAGCCTTCTGCTTAAATAAGAAAAATAAATAAATCTTTTTTCTTTTCAATGGGGTCTCGGAGAAAAGATCAGAAACAGATCAGACTAACACAGAAGAGAGGTTTTTGCCTGTATTTGTATTGCTGATTGCCACCACCTAGACGAAAGTTTGAACAGCTATGCAAAGCTGGTGCTAGAAGACACTGGGCTCATTTGCAAAAATGGCATTCACTCACCATCAAGCAAATGTTTGAAAGGGCCTTGGAGGTTGTAAACAGGCAGTCATTTCCATCTGACGATGAAGGACTTTAAGTGGAGGATGTACGCAGGCAGATGTGTTAGTAAACAGCACCCCCTACCTCCTTAAGGACAAGCTGCGTTAATAAAGAAGTGGGAGTGTTCAGGCCATTAGAGCTCAAAGAAAAGGACAGGAAAGAGAGCAATGGGAGAGCACTGGTGCACCAAAAGATGAGGGAAACTAGTTGTGGTATTGTAACAAAGAGCACACGCAAAGATATTGCCGCCTTATGGCATAACTGGACACATAACTGGAGGAACATGACTGAGGAGCAGAACCCTCATGGGCAAAAGTGAGTCATAAATGAAAGCCAATTAACAGACAATGAAAACAGGTGACTCTTAATATCAGGCAGTGTCCAATATTAATGGTGAAGTGCAAATATCTGGGTCATCTTGCCATTCTCAACACCGGATGCTCTGCGCTACGGGAAGCTGTCTTCACACCATTGGTAGATGAACAACATGACTGTACTGCATAGGGTTAAATGTTTCACCTGGTCTGTGCTGTTGCCATGTACCTCCCACAGTGTTCAGAGTAGGTGCTTCATTCACAGTTGGTTAAGACACCCTTAAAGAACCTTTTGTATCTCTGTCAATAATCCTGTTTACCTTGTCATTATTGCCAGCTTTAGTGCGTCCAGCAAACAAAGCTTTACAGAGATGCTCAGCTCCCTGGCGCTGCAGGATCTACAGCATGGCAATTATCGACATGTTCACTCCTCTTGTGGCAATCCATCATCTCCTCAAAACCCTGCTTAACAGCACAACAGCAAACACTATGACGGAGGGAATCGAGAGACTGTAAGGGCTAAAATTACTTTGTGATGATTACTGTCACTGAGGACCTGCTCGAGAGTTCAAGAAAGTCCCAATTCTCATGAAGAAATTCTGAGCAAGAGTGATGATGGTTCAGTTATCTTGCCATGAGTTTGTCATGCCGTACCAGAAGATGAATTTTTAGGTTGGTATTGGAAACTTGTTCACATAAAATATTTTTATCAAAAAGAGATTGAAGAGTAGGGTGAGAGGTTCACGTACATGTAGCATACCAAAAATGTTCCTGCCTTTGTGGCAAAAGGGTGACCCTGGCATTAGACAGAGAAAGTCTTGAGAAACTCTGGAGAATACTGACATCTCCTGGCTGCAAGTACAGGATCTCATGACTCTAAACATTATTTACATAAATAAAAATGCAAAAGAAAAATTGCACAATGATTTACATTCATAACCAAGGCTTAGAATTTACGAGCCATTAAATCATAGTAAATGACATACTTTATATAATTATGATAACGTTATATTATCTGGGATAAAGACATGTATGTTTGGGTATCAGGTTTCAACACAAATGAAAGAAGAAGGGTGGGATAATGTTTACATCACTCCTTACAAATACGCTTATTAACAAAGCTAGGCACAGCACCTTCCTGTCAGATCAAAAAATGATGTTGTGTTGGCTGTGATTGGAAACGAACTGGGAGAAAGCAAACATGGATCAGCACAGCAACAGAAGAGCACAATACATCAAAGCAGCACTTTAATGTGACACCTGCTGTGCAGGACTGCAGCTCTTTGTGCTTGCACTAAGACACACAGGCACAAAGGTGCAGCAGTCCCCGGTTTGCTTTTGTGACTGACCGGTGGCTGTTTGCTTTTGAGGTGTTCTCCTGGTTTGCCAGTGATGCTCCTATTGTCAGGCGGCCTGCAGGTATTATGCACTGACACGAAGAGGAAGGGAGGGGAGCTGCGGATGCGTGAGTGGGTCTGGAATCCTGCCAGCTGAGCTTCTCAATGCTGAGAGACACCTGTCCTGACACCTCCCTCTGCTTTTTTACATAGGTAATCCTTTGCTTGGCAGGAACACAAAACCCCAATGCAGGCCTCCTTTGACGGCCTAAGTGCCTTTCATCCTTTTTGGAAAATGATAACGCATAATATTTTCAGTTTCTAAGGCATTACCACTTATGGACAAAAGAAGTTAGGCTCTAGGGCATTCTGACACTGTTTTGTTTTTGGTGCGATCCAGGTGAGAAGCCTGCACAAGTCATGCTGAGCTTCATTACGAAGCTCTATAGACATGTCATATTTCATATTTTTAGAGCTCCAGAATCACTCAACTGGTGAACTGGAATTGCAGATGGGCAATTAAATTTTTTTTTCAAGGCATCACGCAAATATTCAAATTGCTCTCCATACATGCATAAAAATGACATGTATGCCACAAAATATTAAGCCTTTATCCTCTGCAGTATGAGAGAGGTCCTGCTTCAGATTGTACAAGCGTTAAAGTTTAATCAAACCTAAATTTGATCCCATTTGCTATTTATAATAACAGCGTTTACTCTCAAATACACAAGCAGAGTACAATGAAATTCTTTTTTTCATATCTACAGAAGCTGTAGCTCCTGGATGACCCCCAATGATATGGGTCACCCACATTATACAAGTGCACCTCTGGAGCAGAGAAGGTTAAGGGCCTTTTGTAAGTGCCCAAAAGAGACAAGACTTCACAGTAGCTCTGAACCTTAACCATTGAGCCACCTTTAAAAGCTCAACCAACGAAGGCACTAAGGCAAAGCACCGTGGCACATATGGAATAAAATTTACTGTTTCACAGTAGTGAAGGATTTCACAGCAGTGAGTCATTTACACATTTACTGTGACAATGGGCTAAAATTACTGCACAAGTGACATGCTTGCACTGACACAGCCAAGATATGCTGACTATGATCACCTTTACATCTTAAACATCTTAAAGAGATTTTTGCAAAACCAAAACATAAACTTCCAGACTTATGTCTAATCCACATTGCGTGATCATGTAACATACAATATTTAAAAAGATGAGCTGTAGTTTATGGATACACCTAAAAAGTGTACCAACAAAGTAGATGTGTACGGAAGAATAACCCAGAATATATAAGTGACAGTGACTGGTACAGTGATAACAAGACAACAGCCAGTAAGATGCCCCGCATGTCGGTGTCACTGCTATGCCAAGACTGGATTATCACCCAAATATCATCTGCTCAATAGTGGTCCTTTTTTCACTGATGTTGGGGTAAACTGTGCATAGCAACATCCTTAAAAATGCACTTTATATGGAAAGTGCTTCTTATAAATTGAGTGTTTCTCAGAATGGTACATCCCAAATGAGAAAAATTTATCTTTACCATATAAACTAAACTGGTTAAATTCCATTAATTATAATATTTAAGCTCCTAAAATGTTTCCAAATGTTTTCCAACCCATGAAAAGCTACAACTATGAAAATGTTTAAGAGACCAAGCCACCATAAGTGTGGTGTAATGAACACAGAAGAAAGGATTTAAGTAGCATAAAGAATCCTAAATAAACAGTAGATTTTCCCATGACAGACTAAAATTGCTTGTTTCGCATGCAGTGATGAAGCGAGGAGGACAGCACGTAGGTTTTCCTATGAAACCCATGCTTGAACAGGAGATGGGAGGGGGGACAATGCATACTGTATTAGAGAGAGAGAGCGAGAGAGAAGTAGAGAGGGAGAATGTACGTATTCTGTTCAGAGCTGTCTCAGCTTGCACATTAAGGCAGATGTCTGTCAGCAGGGCTCATTTGCTTAAACAAACTGCAATGGCACTTCACATGTGGCCCCATTCATTAGCGTGGCACTTGAAGCTCTGCGTGTTTTGACATACCATGTCTCAGCACTTCTAATATTTACATAAGCAGGGACCACCTACAGTCTGGAGGGCATAGGTACCTATCCTCCCTAGTACTGCCAAAGCTTTCTATTTTCACTTCTCTTCCTGACTGACTTGCAAGCTGTGATACATGCTTATGGAAAGGAGGAGTCTGGTCTGTATAAACCAAAGGGAGATTTTCTTTCTTCAAACAGAAGCAGTATGCCTGACATGCTGGAATCTGCTCACTCCCATTGAAGCCTATGGTTTACAACAAGGCCAATTAACAGACACTAAAGGTAGACAGGTTTCACTGTGCTAACTAGTATTCTGTAGTAAGGCAACCAAATGATGGTTGGTATATAGGTGGTTCAGTGGGTGGCCCACTTATATATATATCCCAGTTATATCCTGAGCTCACGTTACTGTCTATGTGGAGCTTCCAGGGTTCTCTGTTGTTCTTCCACCTCCTAAAAACATGTTGGTAGGTGGATTGGTGACTCTAAATTGCCCATAGGTGTGAATGTCCATGATATCCTGTAATGGACTGTCCCCTTTCCAGAATGTATTTCCATCATGCACTTAGTGTTTTCAGGATATACTCTGGATCCACCATGACCTTGACCAGGATAAAGTGGTAACTGAAAATGAATCATTGAATGATTGAATGAAGATGGTTTATGACAGAGGAAGGTTTCTTCATATTTTAACCTTTTTAACATTTTACCTCCATCATGCCTGTGTTCTTATTACATGTCTAAACAAGCAATGTGGGTCATAAGATTAGGTTATAAAAGGTAAAATGTTATAAGTGCCTCTGTTAAATACATAAATATATGCATATCCATTACAGTTTAACAAGCTTGTCTGCAAGAACCACTTCTGCAAATCTTGATTTATGCTACAGCTCAAGAAATTCCACTCTGATAACTGGGGAACAGGAAAGAATCCCAGAGGAACACAGTTATTTAGCACCTTACATGGGAGGAACTGTTCTTTCTTCCAACATAACCCATAACCAAGGCTTACTGCAGCCAGCAGTCCGCCAAGCAAATAGCTCAGCTAATCCCAGCTACATTCAGAACTGCAATGTGGCAGCAAGAGCAGAGATGTGAACTGCTGGAACTCTCCATTGAGTGCTCCCAGAAATCACATTTGAGAGACAGATTTAAAGGCACTTTTATCTCATGGGGAAGCACAGCACTGGTCAAGGTGAAGAGAGAATAAAAAAGCTAATGCAATATGCAAACACACATACTTCAGGACAAAAATGAGCTGAATCAGCAATGGCTAACACTGACACTCCAGGAAGACAAGTCTGATGTACACAGGGCAATATCTGTTTGAGACTGTGGGACACTTTGACATACAGTATTAAGGCAAAGGGAGAAGCAACAGTAACGAAGTATCAAGTAAGGAAAGAAATGTCTCTTCTACTGACTGAAGTCCAGTAAGAGTTGTCTAATAGTCATCTACTGTATTTTTCCATTTAAAAAATTTGTCATTCATAACAGTGCCATATTGTACAGTGTTAACAGGATGTGCACATGGATCAAAAAAGAACAGTATCGGCAAAGTGGCAAAAGGGTGTTATTGGCAATGTCGTATGAAAAAGTCTTGATACAGATACAAGACAAGCCAGGAAACACTGCAAGCGGTAAATGAAGGGCCGAATATCTGAACAAACCCTACAGAGGGAATGGAATGCTCTAAACATTTGCAGGAGAGTTGCCAGAAAGACACCTTAGTCAACACTTGCGTATATAAAAATGACATGGACTCAATGGACTTTCACACTTCCACCACTCAACTGTGGATTACTGAAAAGTCAAATTTATTCCAGATTGCGGTCAATCTGCTTTGCAAACCTGTAGATGGATCACTCAACTTGTGGGGGTGCTTCAACCATAGTAACGTTCGGTTGAAGTGTCAACTACATTAAATCAAAAGAGAGTGTCTACAGAGCAATTCTGGCTGACCACAAGTTGCCTACTGTTTTTAGGCAGAGTACAACACTGACACTAATATATTCCAGGCTATAAGCTGTAGGGTGTATATGGCCATATCTGTGTGTGACTGGTTTTACATGGATTGGCATGTAATATCACCAGGCCTCAATTCTGATAGAAAACTTGTGGGATTATCTGGACCTGGAGGTGAAAGGCCAAAAAGATCATTTGCAGTTATTGACCTGCAATCTGATAATCTGATTATCTCTGCCAGTAGGTATAAAGAGAAGGTCAGGAAAATGAAAATTCAGCATTGAATTTTTTGCTGTTTTTGTACAATTCACAGAGCGCATGTCTGAGACAAATATCTGGTCGCCTCAGAATCAAGATAATGCTTCTGCATCTAGAATTAAGTTTAGCTTTTTGCCTGTTCTTGCCAAAGTAAATATGTTTATGAATGAGACATTTCACTTGTTGTAATACATTGTGCTTCAAAAATGAGCCACGCACTTTAATTATCTAGTTCAGGTTCAGCAACATAAAATCAACACATCTCTGTGAATGTTCGCTCAATAGCAGGTAGCTAACATTAACCTTAGTTTAATACATGTCCCTGCATGTGACCTTGTATTATTATTATTATATTTGTGTGTCTGTGTGATAAAATGTGATTCAATGTAATTGCCAAAAGGACAAAACTAAATACTAAACAAATAATTGCTCATTAAATCATTCAGATCAGCCTTAAATAATTCCAGACACAATTTTACATAGAAATCATTCCATTTAATACAGGCACTTATGAATGATCCTATATTACCTTATTAAGGTCTTTAATTAAGGTAAAATAGCCTGAGAACAACATTAAACTTAACCTGAGGTTAAGCATCCTGCTGATGAAATAATAGCAAGCGGTTGATATAAATATTGACTATTGTTTATAGATTTATATTTTTCCACAAGCCTACTTCTTCTGACATAAAATTAGACAGTGAAACTACCTGGTCAAGAGCAGGGTCCTTAGGGTGCTGGACCTCTGCTGCCATGATGACGGCACAATCCGCGTCGTCAGAAACACAACTCTGACACTGCAGCAGCTGGGTCACTGAACACTTGGCCTTGTTCCATATTGCATTGTATGAACACAAGCCTTTTGTTTATGTGGGATTGTATGCACACAGTGAGCAAACAGAGGAGGAAAAAAGAAAGTAGGGAAAACATGAGATGACACATTTAAGTTCCATTTCACCAGAAATGTCTAAACAGAAAACACTAGATTCATCAAAAGATCAGAGGCTCTTAAGCAGTTGGCCGCTCAATAAGGTAAAAAAACAAAGAGTCCTTTAGAGAGTGTGTTTTTCAGAAATTTTTATTGGCCTCGGGAACAAGCGTTCTTAGGAGGCATTAAATGATGATGCAACAGATTTAACAAAAGCAATTTCTTCCAATGTTTAGATAAATTTAGGAGCAAAAACATACAAGACAATACACATTGGGTTCCTGTATACTTCTGTACTGTTAAATGATCGTTCATTAATCATTCAGATCATATTAAAATAAGTCTACATAAAGCATCTGGTAAAGCAAATGAAACACGATATAGCTCACCTTTCTTATTCTCAGGTGTGTAGGGCTGAAGTGAACAGCGCAGGGTCTGTAACGCTAAGCTGTTCTGGACCATTAGCAGTGAATTGCTATTACATCGAGTGGCTCTTAAGGGACTGCATGGACACTGTGGTCTCTCACCCGACTGCTCCAAGCTCTCCACTAACTCCGACACATCTACTTGTTCACACAGTACACTCTGTACAACCCCTAAGAAGACAAAAACGCTTAACATGGGTTTTGTATTTCATATTCAAATAGGTACAATATACCTTGATTACATGTACTGCAGCCTAATGTAGTCATTTTTTGTAGGTAAAATACTGATATCTAAAGCCTAGTGGTTGTAAACCATTATTATATACAGAGCATATAATTTAAAGGTTAGCTTTAAAGCTGTATTTACATAAACATTTGCACTCATGGTAAAGTTGGACACAAAAGGATACGGATATACACTTACGGAGCAGTGTACTTCTACTGGGTAGGACTTCGCTTTGCTCTCTAAACAGCCTCAATTCTTGGTGGCATGGATTCCACAAGATTTTGGAAACATTTCTTTGTGACTCTGGTCCACGTTGACATGAATGCATCATGTACGCAGCAAATCTCCCGCCACTTCCCAAAGGCATTCACCTGGATTCAACTCCGGTGACTGGGAAGGTCACTGAAGAACACTGAACTCACTGTCATGTTAATGAAACCAGTTTGGTATTAGAAGATGGGTAAACTCTGGCCAATGGGTCACGTGATGATCGGCATTAACGGGCCCCAAATATGCCAAGAAAAAGTTCCCCACACCATTACATCATCTTCACCAGCTTAGACTGCTTACACAAGGCAGGTTGGGTCTATCAAGTAAAATTCTGATGCCTTATCTTCTTCATCAGATCATGTCTACGTTTTTCCAGTCTTCAACTGTATAGTTTTGGTGAACCTGTGCCAAATTCAGCTGCAGTTTTCTGTTCTTGGCTGACAGAAGCGCAAGCCATCTTCTACTGTCTTCTAGCCCACCTGCCTCAAAGTTCAATGCGATGTGCATTCGAAGATGCGTTTTCTGCTCACCACAATTGTACAGAGTGGTTATCTGAGTTATTACAGTCTTAAAAATTGCTTACATTTTTCCCATAGAGAGCTCACTGGTCTTCTTGTTGGTTTATCTTTTCAAACTACAGACTTCAAAGGTGAAAACCAGGGTTCAAAACAAGAATAGCCATTCAGGGCTATTAATTGCTTAAACCAGCAATCCAACAAGGCACAACCAAGCAACAAAAAATGCCAGTCAAATACTCCAATAATCACTTGAATAATGGCTGGGTTCAAAGAAAACAGTGGCAACTACAATAGTTAAACTGACCTTGGGCAAAGGGAAGGAGCTCCGTCTGGCATAAACTACAGTGAAGTCCTTTTATACATGGGGAACCACTGACAACCTGCTGGGGGAAAGAAAAAAAAAAAAGAAAAAGAAAAAAAAAAAAAAAAAAAAAAAAACTCTTGTCCCTAGTACCACACTTGGAAAAATCTCAGCATTCTGCAGACCCACTAGATTAAACGTTTACCTTCTGTCTTTTGTCAAGCTTGATTTTAGAGATTTTATCCTTTTCCACCATATCGATCTGCAGGCTTTTCCTTACACATGACCTTTGAACTCTTATCACTGTAAATTTGACAAAAAAGAAAACAAGAAGGGCTACATTGCAAAATCTGTCAAATATATGTTTTTGTACAATGCTGTTGACACCAATAATTTATTTAGAATTTGTATAAGGCCATACAGATTTTCCTAACTCTCTGATAAACACCTGAGACATCATTCATTCCTCCCGTTTGATGAGGAGAACTGTTCTTCTTGTTAGATACAGCCAAATATCTCTGACCTTTTCTACTCAGTGGCTCTGGTGTGACAATTTCAGAGCTCACTCCAGACTGACCCTCAGCAGTGACCCCATGACAGTCCTTTGCTGTAGGTTTAGCACAGCTCACGCGCTCTCCTCTCCTTGTTCCTGCTCTCCTCGATTTTCTCCTCACTGTCAGTGCTGTATTCTTAGCTTTAGCATTACTGTACTGCATGCAGAAACCTGAGGCCTGCGTGGTCTTAGAGATGCTTTGACATTCAGGATCCTCTACACTCTCTGCTTTTAGCATCACTGCTACTTGAGCCTCTGTGACAACAGCATCCCTGCCTTGAGCTCTAAAGTCCTGGACCAGGAGTAACCCGGGAGTCTGGGTTGGGCTTTTTGAAGATTGTGAAGCTGCCTGACTATTCCCTTTATTTCTGTGTTTTGCATGCTCTTTCCTCCTCTCCACTGCACTGTGACCTACAAAACCAAGTAGAGCCAGTAAGAACCTCATACAGAAACTCTAAAGAGTCATCTCATTCCCAGTATTTGGGGAAAATACTCCTTAGGTACCACATCTGAATGTATTTACCTCATTTAATCAATTATGGAAAAAAAACAAAAAAACAAAAAAAAAAAACACACACACACACAGTATAAAGTCATCATATTAAGCAGCACCTAACTGATGTTAATTGCATTATTTAACACGACCTGATATTGATGCTGAATCATACGTACATCAAAAACCTGACTACTAACTTTTTAATCAGGGATGAAACTTTAGTTTAGAAGGATGACATCAGGTATTAGTTATAAAATGGTAACCATTAAAGAGCCTTAACATGCCCTGACATACATATGTTACCTTTAAATAAAACATATATTGTGGCAAATTGATGGTGTACAATACAATTTTGAAAAATATTTACATTTTAAATGGGAATTTCTCAAAAAGCTAAAAGTTTAAGGAAATGAATACAAATCTTGGTAGTAGACTCAACTTCAATACCATTTAATAAGACACCTTTTCAGTACAGAACTTCCGTTAACAAAAATCTCTCTCCAGTTCCAGTCTGTTGAGTCAGCGTGAAGTAGTGAATCGATTTAATTTCGTTAATTATTTCAGGGATAGATATATTCTCTGGCTGTGGTAGTCTAGCACGGGTGCAGACAGCTTATTAGAATATCTTAAACAGCCAATTTCCCCATTCCTCCCTTGCACAAGATTACACGAATGCTAATGGAGCAACCGCCATTCCTGCAATGCAATTACAGTCACTTGGCACAATGCAGATGAAGAGGGATGAGCTTTAATTGAAAGTTCTTCTGTAGCCCAAACATTAACATTACTGCATAAAGTAATTACGAGACAATTCTTGTCAGACTAACAGTATTTATTTTGACCAAGATATCTCCTCTGCCAGAACTGAAGAGTTTGCCAGACATTATTACACTCTGGAGTCAGAACAAGTGCTCCAATAACGCTAATGTGGCTTAATGATTTATTGCTAAGAAAAAAGATGGTCAGTTAAAGTTCTAGGTTTTAAAAAAAAAAAAAAAGAAAAAGAAAAAAAAGGGGGGGGG
>JAOVYU010000063.1:16272984-16288900 GCA_025674565.1 Synodontis membranacea | reverse complement strand
AAAAAACGCAATAGAGTGAAGCCGCAAAATTCGAACCGCAAAGTGGCGAGGGTCGACTGTATATAGATGAAATGAGAATAAAAGCTCACTTGACCAGACAACATGGAACAATTTGAGGACTGTGGTATTCATATTGCAGCAGCTATAACCGATTTATATAATACAGGCACCAGATATTACACAAGTGTTTCATTTCTTGCTTAATCTATAAATTCTGATTTTTTTTGTACTGAAAGTTAAAATAGACTGTTAGTCAGTTAAAATTCTTTGAACAAATCTTTAGAGGCTGTCAAACAGCCTGGGCACTATACCTCCTCCCAACATATTTTGCGCTAATTTACACCTGGTATTAGAGGTGGAGGAAACTACATGCCAAGGCACAACGTATAAAGCTGTTCTATAGTCTTAGTTTGAGCTGACTCTTAAAAAAAAGACCGGGATCTTGTTTTCACTGCATGTATATGATATTAGGAAATGTTAGAGGTCAGCATCACTGAAGCCTCTGGAAAAAAATATTAAATAAAAAACTGGGTTGATGTCTATTTTGAAAACCCCAACAATGAATGAATAATTTATCGATGTTTTTAGGAAAAATATATGCATCACTCAGCTTGTACAATATGGTACACTGGACAGAGTGACCCTGCTCTCCAAGGTTATATGATACTGTAGTGGCAATTGTAGGTACTGATTTGTGGTGCACTTATTCCCCCACCACCACACTAAGCACATCTCTTTATCTCTTTTCCTTTATCATCACTGCTACACTGATGTTTGGAAGCAGGCTGCCCTTTTTTTTTTTGCCAACACCCATTAAATGATTGAAGCTGCTTGGTCAACGGGAATCATTAATGAATCATGCAGACCCTGGTGGTGGCAGGCGCAGACATTGAGCAGATGTGAATATTTCAGTCGTCAAATATGATGGCGACAATTACGACTACGGCTGGAGTCAAGTGGCGCCTGTGCCACCTCCTTTGAGCTGACGCAGAGCAGGCCATTAGCACAAGGCCAACAGTCCCACAGCTAAGAGCCGCAGATAAAGTGCAAGATCGGCTGGAGGACGGATCCGGTTTTATCTAGTCGAGAGCATGCCTCCCTAATGCAGAGCTTTGAGAAAGGAAGTCATACACTTCAATCGGCATGACTGCTGCTGGCAAAATATTTACTCTGAAATACATGTGAAACCAAGTGACTCATGATAGGTTTGGAAGTAGACCACGTCACTCAAACCTTCCTCCTCTTGCTGCCGAGACATCATTAGAAGATTCTTGTGGACCTGATGTGGTAAACAGTCATGAGCGGAGAGACTCAGTTCAGTTAGCTGCTAATGGAGCCCAGTGTCATGGTTTACAGCTCATTTACAGCTCAAGTGGGCAGCAGCTACGGAAGCAAAGTCTGGCTTATTTCAATGTCATGAGGCCAACTGACTTGTCAGTCTTTCAGTTAAATACACATTAGAAATTGAGACAGAAATAATACCCAAGTCTGTGTATATATAGGGACAGAAATAATATCAGTCTGTATATTTAAAGCGAATGCTTTGATGACCTGAAATAACAGCTGTTCAATTTTCATAATATTTATGCATTCAAAAGCAATAACTTTTGAAAGTTTAAGGTCCGAGGATCTACCTTCGAGCATTTAAGGGTAACAAAATTAAACAGGCATTTCCTATACTTTTTTTTTTTTTATTGTTAACAAAATAATTCTTGCTGCTTTATATGAAAAAATGGTCTGAATAAATGTGTATCATTTGGCCTACATCAAAGATTATATCCTAAAAGTGTTAACTATTGCTAAAATAACTACAATTAAACATAATAGATTTCAACAGATACAACAACCACATTGTGTGGAATATGAAGTGAATAAAACAATATGTTAAAGGGACCTAAATAAAGGACTTTTAGAAAAACGTAGAAGTAGAAAAAATAATCAGGATCAAATAAAACATCAGGTACAAGAAAACTTTCATTAAATGGAAAAAATGAACAAGAATGTAAAAGATTAAAGTTCTAAAATTATAATATTGTCTTCTGATTAAATCCTTTTGTTAACCCTTTTTTTTAACATTAACTTGTGTAGTTTACTACCATCAGTGACCACCTAAAAGGATAAGCTGTAATGATTTAATAATGAGATTCACTTTGTCAGTTCATTTTGATCAGAAACTTTTCCACATTTTCCGATCCAATCCACTGATGCCGTCTTCCATAGCACATAACCTGGCAATAAGAGCTTGTAGACATTTTGCTCAGTTACCAAGCAGATGTCACTATTGGATCACCGCTGGTCATTAGCTATTACTCAGAGCTCTGATTTAGGTTTGGTTTCAAAATGGGGAAAAACTGTGTTTGGTAGGTGTCAAATTTTTTTATTAATTAACAGTTAGATCCACTCAAACACTAAATGCCATTAAAATTTTCTGAGATCTTTTCTATTTTCAGTAATTGATATCCAAAAGACATTGTTTGGACGTGCATGATCTAACAGGCTAAGTGTCCTAGGCGCTATGTAAGTGTCTACTTATGCCTAAATTTCCCTGAGAGACACTGGGCAGCATGTGAAGGGACCTGAAGGTCTCACAGGCTCTTAGATCATTCACCCTGCAGTGCACTTTGACTTTGATAGGACAAAAGCTAAACGGATACAGCCTCCCGACACTCACTTCCCAACGGCACCAGGCGCCAGTACAGACGCATCTTCACACAGACAGCATGGCGACATCACCCCTAATGGCCCTTATCTTAATCTGCTTTAAAAGCATCTTGCGTTTCTCTGAGATCTTTTCACCTCTGCAAACCAACGTTTAATAAGTGCCTCCCCCCTCGGTTGTTTCCAGTTTATTTCTCCTGTGGTCGAGCCAGACGATGAGGTGTGCTGTGGTTTAATGGGGTCAGAACTACTACAAAAACCAAAGTGAAGAGTATGTGTGTGCTTCTGAACTGCTGAACCATTACAGAGTCTTGCACAAGCATGCAAACAAAACACACACACACACACACACACATAAATGATGTTGCATCTGACAAAGTGATAGAGATCATGTAGAAGGCATCTGGAAACAGAAGATAGTCTAGGCTATTTCTCAGATGGGACTTTGAGGCTCCAAAACATCCAAAGACTCAAAGGCTCAAAATCCCCAGGCTGCTCAGTTTCCTGATTAAATATTAATCCACACGGAGAGGTCATGTATAATCGTTAAAAAGCATAATACACAACTAAACCATATCCCATCTTAAAATACAAAACCCATGCACATTAGCTATAACAAATAACGCATGTCTGCATATGGATACATTGCACAAAGTCACTCATTCGTTTAGAGGGGTCATTGTGATAAGCAGTTTGAATGAAAATCAATTATTTATGGTCAAGGCATAACAAACAAAGGAGAACAAAGTATTTATCAATGGAAGCCTATAAGTGAGCTCGTTAGCTGAAAGTTGATACAGGCAGGAAAAATGCTGGCCTGTGCGCTGTGGTTTGTGTAGTATCCATTATACACTAGAATTGCCTATTAGTGGCTAAGTGGCAAACAAAGCCTCCCTGACATCTACTACTGGATTTTAAAATGAGTGCCTCAGGTGTCACTTTAGTGACAGTCAGAACATATAGGACCCAAAAAAAAAACCCCAAGCAAACAGAAAAACAAAGTCAGGATTTAAACTGTGGTCTCTAACACCTCCCAGCAGTGATACAAAACCGATCATTTAAAAACTTTCAAGATCTTATTCATTAGAAACTCTGAATGCAGCACAGAGTCTCTAAAGCATAGAGTCTCTAATTTTACCTTGTAGGATGGCAGGAAGCAGAGCACTCCTCGGCTCACTGTTTGGCACACGTTCAGCAGCAGTGCGCCCACCTCATCCTGGAAGGTGAAGGTCTCGGTGTGCTGGAATGTGGCGCACAGCCTACGGCCCTGAGGGCCTGCTCCAATCGTGCCAACCCATACCTGCAAGATTTCAGGTCATAATTCAAAAGCTCAAAATCCTTTATAATAAACATTTTATGTTTCTAGGCAAAGACACAGCAAATCTAGCTTGTTACTGAGCAGATGAAACTATGCCAAAAGTGTCTAAATACTAAAGGCACCCAAATCAACACCCCTTCTCTCTCATAAAACTTGCAGGATATAGTGTCTTATCATTTTCATGATTTCTTTGGAATCTGTTCTAGTTGGTGTATATCTGGTCTAGTTGGTGTATTTCTCAATCATTCTTAATGTAACATACTTATATTACCTATTGATTGCTCTTCAGTAACTTGCACGCATGTAGTTGCTATGGAATCATGCTTCATTATGAACTATTTAGAGAGCTAAAATATCTAAATATTTTAAAATTTTAAATCTGACTGTGTGTAGCAAGTAACGCTCTTCTTCAGTCATCTTTTCAGAAGATTCAAGATTCTTTGTCACATGCATACAAGCATACAAGTACAACACGCAGTGAAATGTATCCTGAACTGCTCTTTCTTAGACTTTGCAATTTAACTTAAAAGGTTTATATAGTAGAGATGAAAAAAAATTTTTTTAAATGTTAAAAAAAAAAGTATAAAAAAATATTTAAAATGTATACAGAAAAAAATAAACCTTGAACTTTTACAATAAACATATTTACAAATACAGATGAGATGAAAAGATGTGCAAGAAGATTCTGTACTTACTACCTCCTCTTACTAAAGAGTAACTTTACTCTTTACTACTCTTACTAGTATTTAGTATTTATTTGTTCAAAAAGACACTTTTACCTCTACTTCAGCCATTTTTAAGTAACAATATTTTCAACTGAGTACAGTTTCCAGGAGGGTGTACTAACCTGAGATTTGCTGATGACATGGCTGGCCTCCAGTTGGATGGAGAATTTGAGGCCCAGCTCAGAAGAGAAGGACCCCATGGGTGAGAGTGTTCCAGAAGTGAGTACTATACTGTGTACTGCTGTGCCCAGATCAGAGAATGCCTGCCATAACACATGCACTGCCATCATTAACTTAATATGCACAGGCAACTAATGATATAGACACTGATTACTTTTCCTCTTTTTCCTGCAAGGATATGCAGAAGAAAATGAAAACAAAACAGGCTGGATTTTGTGGGGGGGCGGCTGGGGGTACTTAGTCATGTTGCTGGTCAGGGTCAGGCACTCACCACAGCAGGGTTAAGGCACCAGAAGCTGAGTGTGTGCACAAGGGTTTTAGTGCGGACATTCTGGCGGCGGCGGCGTGGCCGAGCAAAAAAGCCCTGGGCGTCAGGGACATCATCCTGCGTAGTCCAAATATAACTCTGCTGCAGAGCCACACGGTAGTCATCTGCAAACCTACACACATGCGCGCGCGCGCGCGCACACACACACACACACACTTTCAAGCATATGCACTTATCAGAGCTGTAGCTTAGACTGCTGATTTATGTGCTGAAAAAAAGGTTTATATTCTTCAATTCTGGAAAAATTTTACTTCATGTACAGCATGCTGAGAAGGATATGAGAAAGAAACAGCTAAGAAAGATACAATATGCGCATTGTTGTTTTCAGTAAAGAAAACAATCTTAGTGAAAGGTTTTTTTTTTTATTCATCATTTGTTGGCATGTACTGGCAGTGGTGGCTCAACAGTTAAGGCTCTGGGTAACTGATCAGAAGGTTAGGGTTCAAGCCCCAGCACTGCCAAGCTGCCACCGTTG
Organism: Synodontis membranacea; assembly: GCA_025674565.1. NCBI lineage: Eukaryota > Metazoa > Chordata > Actinopteri > Siluriformes > Mochokidae > Synodontis > Synodontis membranacea. Next base: position 16,283,216 of record JAOVYU010000063.1, on the reverse strand, counting down.
GACCCATGGGCAAAGCCCCAGGAGTCTATCTGCTCCAGAGGCACCATATCATGGAAGAACCTGTGCTCTGACCCCAGCTTCTTAACAAGCCGGGATATGCAAAAAAAAAAAAAAAAAAAAAAAAAGAATTTTACAGGCTCCTCTTCAGAACCACCCAATGACAAACAGTCCTGCAAGTGCCAATAGCTTATTTTCATACCAATCTTAAGCAGTTATATGACTGGAAACTTTAGTGGGCAAATTTTTTTTTATTGGCTGAGAAAAGCTTGAGTATATCTTGCAGTGGAAAAAAAGACCTTAACGTTTAGAGCGAATAACAAAACGTGAGCCAGAAATATTATTTCAGGACCTGCAAGAAAAATGCATTCAGCTGAGAAATTTGCTAATGATTTGGAAACAAAACGCATTCAAACTGGGTTTGGTTTTAGTAAAGGATAAAGACCTGCAGTTTTGTCGAAACAGGAATCCCAACACCATAAAAAGGCTCTTGAGAACAGTCTGAGTGCTGGAGCTGATGGTGGGAACCGCTACCATGTCCTCTCTCCCATTCACCAGGCCCACTTGCTCTTCCTTCTCCAGCACTGCTTCAAAGTGCTTCTGCTCACCAAGCAAATAAAAACACAATCGAATATAATTATTCCTTTCTGTATGGGGGAAATGTAAGAAAGCCAGTAAAATCAGAACGGAGCTTGCTGACGATGGACGTTAAGCAACACTCTGTGGAACAGGATACCTGAAGCACAGGAAACGTGTCAGCTGTTATGCCAAGACCATGGAAGATGTCCAGAACTTCCTTCCCTGTCCACACCTTATAGGCAGTCTCATAATCCCTGTCTTGCAAAGTACTGGAGCTTTCTTGTATCCAGCTGCACACACATAGCCACACAACATTTGTCAGATGAATTTGACACCAGTTGAGGTTTCACAGCTTTGTCAAATCAAATACCACATGCCTAATCAAAGACATAATGGATATAAGTGCTAGATGAAGCTCTAAAGTGATTGAAGAACGGTGTCCTAATTTCTTCCCTCTCATGAAATGATACACAAGAACGTGTAGATAGAAAACAAGCTGTCTCTGATCACTATTCAATAAAAGAATAATAAATTAAATTCTACATGATGCAATCTGCCCCATGCATTTTTTTTATATATATATATTTTTGTCCACTATCATAGGCTCCATTTACCCCTTCTTATCAAGTTACATCCTGTACAAACCATTAGCCACAAGCGAGTTAGCAAAGAGATCACATTTAGATCGTTCGACAGCCTGTGAGATGAAACAAGGACAGCATACTTCAGCAGGCTGCAGCAAAAGGCCAGAAGAGGCTCGTGGTGATTCCGGCGGATGTTATATTTCACCATGGCCTCAAGATCCTCACGGGCCTCCCGCAGCTGAGCCTGGTTCAGGGTGAAGCTGGCAGACTCGCGAGCACAATCCTCAATGTTATGAGCCTCATCCAGGACCACAATCTGCCCCTTTAGATTGATATCCAACTGTGAAAAGCAAGGGAGCAACCATCTTCAGTAAAGGTTATTAAAGGCTCAGAATAAATAGGATTTACTCATGCAAAAATGGCATCTGATGGATTTGTTAAATATCACCATTGCAAAAAAAAAAAAAAAAAACTATACAGATTTATTTACCAATAAGAACTATACATGTTGCACTCTGCATCTCTTGAAATCTATTATATATTTATATTAATTATGAATATTACAGCACCGGTGACTTACAGTAAGACATGCATACAGTAATATCAAACTGTGTATTATGTTTATTTCATATAGGTTCCTACAAATTACTCCACACATATTAAAACATGTTCCCGAAATTCTTTTATGAAACAAAATTTTTTTTTTTTTTCAACAAAATGAGCCATGTGGTCTGATTATAAAAGAAACTCACACTCTCCCTGATAAGGGGGTCCAGCAAGTAGTTGTACGGGCAAAAAACAATGCAAGCACCCTGCATGAGCTCCCGGGCTGCGTAGTAGGCACAGGAACGTAGCTTACTGCCCAAACTGACCAGCTCTTCTATGTCCCAGGCTTGGTGCAGCCCATGCACCCACTGCAAAGTTCTCTGCTCCCGCATCTTATGCACACTGTGGTAGAATCTGCATGAATGACCCTGTAAAAGAGACAAAAAACTTATACTTGGGGGGGGATAAAAGAATATTTGGGAACCCATACTCACTGTTAAATTTTAATAAAATAGGCCTCGGTCATATTAGAATGGCAGGTCACTATTCATCCCTAATATTAAATAATGTATCTTCATTATGCCGTTAACAAATAGCTATTAGGAAATTCATCACTTTCACTTATAACAATGACAGGACTGTCGCTGCTTTAAGACACGTATCTGTTCCATAATCCAGGTGACTTTTTGCTGGACCATTAAAGGGGGCATCTGTTCTTCGTACCGGGACTCACCGGAGCCTGCAGTGGCCTGATGAGAGGCTGACAGCAATTTAAATTGTATTATAGTCAGGGAGATTATACCACAGAGGGAGCATGAGATTAACACTGCCTGGGCAGGGCCATTCCACTGCAACATTCATTTGCCTCTTATGATGGTGATGATAGCTGAGAAGTGTGACCTCACAGCAAATGCCTCAGAGTAGAATAAAAGAAAGGAGTGGGGTTGCAGGCCTGACTGGAAATGACACAGGAGACAGTGTTAGTAGCTTATACGCTCCTAAGAAGAGCCATCAGCCGTGCCACAGACCTTGCACGTGCATGGCCGGAACGAGGTCAGAAGCTGAGCAATAGGTGATTATGACCCAAGCTGCCTGGCGGTGAGGAGGACAATAAAAAGTCTCTTGTTAAAACAGACACATCTGAAGCATCTGACAAGCGTGCGTTAACAAAAAGCTCTGTTTGAGCGATTAGGTGCATTATTACTCACAAGTGGACCCCACAGCTCCAGTGACAAGGATTTCACCACAGATCATTAAAAAGTTGGTTTATGTTACAGTGGCTATAATCCAAAGGCTACTAATCATCTTCCCATTACAGCAATGTCAAAGTGAAAAGACGCCTCACCAAATGAGTGAACACTGACTATCCAGCCTGAAGGCCATAGCAAGAAGCAGGGAGCAAGTGCTTCTTTTGCAAAGCAGGAGTGAGGTCAGATTGAGTTCAGAAGATTCAATTTGGGGCGACCGATGTCATAAGAATTCATTTTAGGGTGACTACTGCTTGAGTCTGACCTCAAATGCTGAGCAAGTCAGACGTCCTGACATGTAATTAAGTAATACGTCAGAAAAGTACTGAAAGTATGTCTTTAAAAAAAAAAAAAAAAAAAAAAAAAAAAAAAAAGTGGCCAGATCACCTTCAGTGAGCCTTGAGATAGATTTTACAAGACTAGTTACTATACAAGACTGTTATTATAATGGGATGATGAACACCATTTTTCCAAAATATTTTCCCAGAGTAAGTGTCGGAATAGAGCGTTGTCAAACACATAGCTTCAAAATCTCCCACAGGTGTTCAACTGTGTTGAGATCTAACAACTGAAGGCAACAGCAAATGATCTATATGGGTTTTATACCCATCAGATTATACTCATCATACTAATCCCTGAGTCATCTTGCTCTATGAAGGATAAACAGTCAGAAAACATACTACTGATTTCCAAGGAAGCGAACAAGTGGATATGAAAAATCGGCAGCAAAAAGCCACCTACAGCATGCCAGCGTCACCAGGTCTTTGCCACTCATCTTTATAAAACGTCATAATAAACTAATGCACATGCATAGCAACACGTCCTGAAAGATAAACTCCTTACTGGCTGCCAAAACTATCGCTATTACTAACTTTGAGTTTAGAATACCTACTTTATTATAACAGTTTATAGTTCAAAGTTCAGACTTGACAAGAGCGTGTGAACCCAATGAGCTGAACAAACTCTGTCAATGAACCCTTTCATCTCTTGGAAGGCTCATGTGGTGACACCTGAATAAAGACCCTGTGTTGAAAGCTGCAGTGATGTCAGATGCTATGACCCGGGCATTGGGTGACTCACATTCTTGGCCTCGAGCAGCTCCTTGCAGCGTTCATTGCGGTTGGTGTGGGGCACTACTTCAGGGTGGACACATGTATGGTCTCGGCTGGACAGGATGGTCATGGGAACAGAAGAGTACAGTGTCCGCTTCAGTTCTCGTGCAATTTGGGTGATCTGTTTATGCGTGCGTGTGCCAAAGAAAATTTTGGGGACCGCTTTCTTCGCATTGCCTTCCTTGTCTTTGTCCTTGACTTTTTCACCTGCTTTCTGCCCTTCGGCGAGGCTTGCACAAGCACACAGGGAACATGGTACAGGGGACTACGGACAGAGAAAAGAAAACAAATCAACCTCAAGTACTAGAACAACAAAGCTTAAGGTCATGTCAGCTAATTAGATGATTATGTTTTTTATGTATGTGGACACTACATATAATGTTCATGTAAAAAAGGAAACACTATAAGTCAGGACCAGATGACTCCAGAGACGAGCTGAGATGGAAAGTTTAGACACCAGTATTGCTCATGATGCTTTTCTCTGACTGGATATTGTTAATTCTAGCTTTCACCAAAACCTGCCAGCTAGTGGGACTGATCCTAAGCGAGCGTATGAACTCATTTGTATATGAACATAAATAGTAGTACAACACACCTCATCCAGATGCTGCATTTCCATATAAAAAAATTGAGAGATTAATTAAGTGTTTAATTAAGTGTTTCTGGTTTTACTTTTTACAGGAACGTGAACATTTTTGTTTTATTCCACAAACTACTGAAAACATTTCCCATAATTCCACAAAAAAATCGTCATTTACAGCATTTAATTGCAGAATAACAAAATAACCAAAAAAATAGGCAGTGTTTTTAGACCTTAAATAATGGATAGAAATCAGGATCATATTCAGTTACGATACTACAATACAATTACTAATGTTGGAACTTAGGAAGAGTTCACAGATCAATATTTCGTGGAATTACCCTGACATTTCATCACGAGTTTCATGCGTCTTGGCAGGCTCTCCATCGGTTGACTTTATGCCACTCCTGGTGCACAAATTTAAATCAGTTTAGCTTTGTTTGATAGCTTGTATCCATATGGCAGTTCTGGAGATTGGCCATAACTGCTACCAAACTGTTTGCTCTCTCTGACATTACTGTGCTTGATTGAACCATATAGAGAATCTACAGGGTATTGTCAAGAGGAAGATAAGAAACACCCGACCCTTTCAAAGCAACCTGGGCTTCAGTAGTATCTCAGTAGTGCCGAAGCTGTTTGCCTCCACGCCACGGTGCACTGACGCAGTAATTCAAGGTAAAGGAGCCCAACCAAGTATTGACTGATTGAATGAACATACCTTTCAGATGTAGGACATTTCTGTATTGTAAATACTTAGAAAATATTCTAATAATTTGAGATTTTGGATTTTGGATTTTCATGAGCTATAAGCCATCAGCATCACAAATAAAATAAACAACAAAAAAAACTGGACATATTTCACTTTACATGTAATGGATACTGAACACAGAAAGGTTTCCCTTCATTTACGCACTTACACTTTTCACACACATACGCAGCTCTGCGAGTGGAAATGCATTGATAAGAGAGGTCAGAGCAGTATGGCTAGATTTGTTTGAGCTCACAGGAAGTCTACCGTAACTCACATAACTACTCTTTAGTGTGGTGAGTAGGAACGCATCTCAATGTGCAACGTGTAAAACTTTGATGCTGATGGGCAAGAACAAGTTTCTGAGGCTACAGTGGGCACAAGCTCATCAAAACTGATCCACTGATGAATGTATAAACATCCACTGGTCTTTTTCCAATCTTCCAATTCATAGACTCAACCTGCTTTGGTCACCATTTCAGGCTGCTGAATTGTGGAGGTGGAATCCGATGGAGAATGTTTTCCTGGCACACAGTGGGCCCATAATACCAAATGCGCATCATCTGAATGTCACAACCTATATGTGTACTGTTGTACAGTATATGTTGTATACTATATGTGTCCATCCCTTTATGGCCACAATTTACCCATCTTCTAATGGCTACATCCAGCAGGATAATGTGCCATATCACAAACTGGTCACAAATTGGTTTTATTATAATGACACACTCTGTCCACTTCAGTGGCCTACCCAGTTCATTAAAAAACAAAATATTCATTTTAAAAATTTCATCTGCGTTAAACAGGCAGACTTAAACATAAAGTGTAAGTGAATGATCTTGGAGAGTCATTTGAGAGCATTTTGGATTACAGTAAACCCTCGTTTATCACGGTTAATCCGTTCCAGACTCTACCGCAATAAGTGAATTTCCACAAAGTAGTATTTCCACGTCGGTAGAGCATAGACAACCTGTTTATGACCTTCTAAATATGGATTTTAACATTATTAGAGCCCTCTAGATATGAAATAACACCCATTTTTTTGGAAAAAAGTTAATAAAAAATAAAAATAATTGACTCAAGACAACCGAGCACAACCCGCATTTTCAGTCTCGATCAACTTTTTAATGAATATACTGTATCCGAAAAAAACGCTATAGAGTGGAGCCGTGAAATCCGAACCGTGAAGTGCCGAGGGACGACTGTATTTCATTTTATTAAGAGGTTACTGAATACCTAAAACCCCAACCCTTTACCATTATTCTAATATCAAGGCTTATTGACAAATACTGCATGTTACACCTTAATACTTAATGTGCCTTCACTAAACCCGTACTCCAATGGAGGAGTCACTCTTTGGTCAGCTGGCTGCCTCTCAAACCTTTTTTTGCAATTAAATATTACAACACAAAGGCCAGAGAGGATAGAGTGGGATAAAGCCTAGCTCTGATGCACGGACTAGAAAGAAGAAAAAAAATGCCTGGATGCGGATAAGGTTACAGCAGAGTCGGAGGAGTTTCACACCAGCGCTCCACTTGTCTCAGTTCCTTGGATCAGTTTACCTGCTGCTGCCACATTCAATAGCCCAGTCCAAGTACCCTGCCTCTTGTGCTGTATAATTACTTATTCATCGAATGATGGAGGGAGGGCTGCTTGTGAATGGTAGGCCTTGTCAGTGGCAGCGCAGGAAACAGCTGACACAAGAGTATCCGTTACACGAACGCTGCCACAGTTTCGGCCCCTCTCGCCACCGGGCAGCAAAGAAACACCCGTGGTATGCAGATAACAGCCTCCGTTGGCTGGACCTGCCGCCATGGACACATTCATGCTGCATTCTTTCACCACGGAGGCCCTGATATCATCTCAGAGCTCTCCCTCGGCTCGATCCAGGGCTTGCTATCAAACATAGCCCAGCCTTGTGCAGGAGCGTCAACCTTAGCATGTCGTCTCAGCTGGGGTCACCTGGGGGCAAGACGAGCTGAACAGCTCACTGCTCTACAGCAAAAAGCAGCATACGGTTGAAAGAATTTGACGCATGGTAGATGGTTTCTATTAAGACAGAAATGTTCTCAGGTACACACCTAGATGATCCCAGGCACGAAATTCAATAAAAACTGTAGGAAAGAAAGTGCTTTTTTTTTTTTTTTTAGAAAAAAAAAAAAAAAAAAAAAAGATAATTAGAGCAAACACATCACAACCTAAAGAGGTGCAAATTGCAGATTTATACGGACACAAAATGTAAATTAAATTATGGCTCCAAATGTCTATTATTCCCAAAAAAAAAAAAAAAAAAAAAAAAAATGACAAAGGATTGTAAGGGATTCTACAGAATCTGACTTAAATGAATGTGTTTAGGTTGAAGAATAAAAATGATAATGGGCTCGTTCAGCCAAACAGTACATTCATTGTGTCGTTCCAGAGAGGTGCAAGGCGAGCCCTGTGTCCTGTTAGAGCTCTGTGTTTGAGATCCTAAGGTAGATTGTCCTCACCCCACAATGACTCTGTGATGGAATGTGCAGGCCTGCATTTCAACAGGTGAGCTCTGAGAGCTTGACACTCAAGTCCACCACCCCCCCCTTTCCAAAACTCCTTCAGTAAGGGACATTGAAAAGAACAGACACAGAGTGAGAAAAACAGCCTTCATAAAAAGTCTTCACGGGTCTTCACTCCCCCATCACGGCTGCCCCTGAAGCCCTTAGCGCTCCCCCCAGCCAGCCGATCTCTAGAGACACAAAGCACCTGTTTATCCCTTGAGCGCAGTAACCAGCAGGTGAACCCCATTCAATATTTATCCCAGGCTTTCACAGTTCACTGCCAAGCAAGGCAAAACTCTTAATTAAACTGGAGCTTGCTTCAAAGAACCCATTGAAGATGTCAGTCAGCACTGGCAGGGGCTACGCACGGTGTCAGATGAGGAATGGAAACCCAAAGCAAACCCCGCCCCCTTTAATCCACCCACAAGGGCTAGGCCTCTGCCTCCTGTAACAGTCCATCAATCTCTAGGAAAGTCTAGCAAGTCACTCAGTTTCTCTTTCTATCTACTGTACACGCAAGAGGTTCTCCTGTGTCAGACAAACACCAGTACAGATTCCTCTAATGGTACAGCAGTACATATTCTGAGGAGTTATATACGGAGAACAAAATGCTGAGCAATTTTAGACTCACACGAAGTGGATATGTACTCATGGAACACTTTCTAAGGAACACTTGTACACCTACTCATTCCTGCAATTCAACCAGTCAGTCAATCATGTGGCAGCAGTACAACGCATAAAATCATGCAGATACTGGCCATCAGCTTCAGCTAACGTTCACATCAGTTATCGGTATGGGGGGGGATTGTGATCTCAGTGGTTTTGACCATGGCCTGATTGTTGGTGCCAGACACCCTGGTTTGAATATTCCTAAAGGCTAACTGCTGATCTTCTTTCATGCACAACAGCCTCGACAGTTACTCAGAATGGCGCAAACCTTCAGGAATTGTATGATGCAATCATGTCAACACTGACCAGAATCTCAAAGGAATGTTTCCAACATCGTGTGGAATCCATACCATGAAGAACTGAGGCTGCTTTAGGACCAAAGGGAGGCCCTGAACAGTAGCAGTATAGTGTTCCGTGCGTGCAAGTGTAAATTTCGTTCTGTTTAACTGTCAGCAAAAAGCCGCTTCTGAAAATTAGAAAAGATCCTAACCCTATTACATCCCATTCTTCACTATAGTCCAATCTATATGATCACTCAAATAGGACAGATTGCTTTGCCTTCATTCTGAATTTGTCTAATCAGAAAAAAAGTGCAAACCTAGTAAGAGAAAAAATGCAAAGAATATCATTACCTCATGTTAGATTGTGTCTCTCATTGGCTTGACATAATATTCTCACGTTGTGACAGACCATGTGATAAATGTGAGGAATGTGGCATTGCAGTAACGGAGCTGTAATTGAATTAGGTCTAATTAAATGTTCTGTAGCAGTAGTATTTCATTAAAATGCAAAACAAATAATATTTTGAAAATAAATACTTCTGGTATATTTTTGCATTTAAAATAATCAAATTAATTAACTGAAAAAGAAAAAATAATTGATAGTTGAATCCCTATTATTATTAATGTGGAAAAACATCCATAAGGTCTGATTTTTCTTAAAAATTATGTAAAAATTTGGGGGTCTGGGGACAGATTCTTTTCTGTCTGGGGCCCGGTTTTATCATATGTGTGCAAACTTAAAACCACGTTTTCAATTACGTAACAGCCTTCCGCTTTTATTTGGGCAATAGTCCAGGTCCATTTTTCACAGTTTTATTTGCTTTTACCATTTTTGGGGTTTTTTTGTTTTTGTTTTATGTTTAGGATGATACTAGAGGACAAGCCCTCCTATACTTATTTGGTATTTATTGTATATTAATACATGTATACTGTATGTATACATGAGTACATGCATGTATAAGCGTAACTGTACCCTTATATATATATTTGACAGTAGATATTTAAATATCTACAATGCACACGGCCCCCATTTTTGCTTGTTCACTTATTTATTCTGTCTGTTCTAATCGATTGTGCCTTGTGTAAAGGTGGGTTGGGGGTGGGAGGGGGCTGGTATTTGTTTTTGTTTCATTTAAAATAAGACAAAAAGGAAAATGTCTACCCACTGTTCAAATGTACACCTTTTTTTCCCAATGACATTTCCAGATAAAATAATAATAAAAATAATAATAATAATAAATTATGTAAAAATTCAACAGACCTGACCGTGTCTCCTACAACACTAAACACTGATAAACAGAGTTATGCGCTCAGGTCCTGGTGGAAGAGCGTTCATCTGTATGCAGTTCTTTGGG
>JAOVYU010000063.1:16253090-16264217 GCA_025674565.1 Synodontis membranacea | reverse complement strand
TCTTATATTTCCAGATTTGTTTTCAGTATTTTTTTTTATAATCATATTTACATGTGCAGTGATGGAATGTGTATGAAACTCTCCTGTGCCAGCACATTCTCCAGCATATTCTCATATTCTCAGGTGCATGTGAAGGTCACCTCTACCTGTGTAGTTAAAATCCATAGATACACCACACATACATCATTTTTTCAGTTTGGTTCAAGATCCCCAGTAGAGGTTTGATCTCAGCTTTGTATTAAGATCACCAGTATTTGTTTTCAGGTTTTTTTGTTTGTTTTTTTTGTTTTTTCTTTCGCAAAGACCTATTTGTTTTCATTTAGGACACTAATACCTGTTTATTTCCAAGGCTTTTTTTTTTTTTAAAAGATGATCAGTATATATTTTTGTTTTGCTACAGATTCAGCAGGGAAAAAAAATCACAGTATATAGAACAGTATATAGAACATTTTAATAGTATTCTTATTACATGCAATAGTGCCCCCTACTGACAGGACAATGATTGGCATGGGGCAATCATGTTGCTTACTTGTCTTGACATATTTTTTGATAATCACTGAGCTTCGGACTTTGCCGAATGATGTGAAGATATGGCAAAATCCTAGGACTAGATCACTAGTATAAGTATTAGGCTGATGTGTAAGTTTGTAGCTTAGTAAATGTCTTTAATTCTTTGTCAAGACGCCCCATAAAAGCATCAATCGGGCATGGAGCCCAGCAAGATTCATTATTCATCATTGCCTTCTATTTTTATTCAGTATTGAAAACAAAACTCAACGGAAGCAAAAGACGAATTTGCAAAGTTTATGGCAACGCTGCAATCTGCATTTCTGCAGTCAAGAACTGGTTCGCGGTTTTGGAAAGGTGAATTTGAGTTAGATGATAAGCCAAGAAACGGTCAACCAAACGAGGAGCTGCAGAAACTGCTGGATAATCGCCTCGAGAGATGGCAAGATGTTTGAATATTGGTCATTCGACTGCTCCAAGGTGTCTGAAGGCAATGGGAAAGATTCTGAAAATTGGTCGGTGGGTTCCACATGCACCTTCAGAGAGAAATATCGCTCGAGAGCTTAACACCTGCATTACAGGCGCATTACACCTTTATTACAAGCTGCTCCATCCTGGAAAAACTTCAGTCCCACTACAAATTTAGTGGGAAAAAAAAAAAATCAATGAACGGGATGGGAATGGGACGTTTACCACATCCAGCCTACTGATTTCCACTTGTTTAGGCCACTGCACATAAAAAATTTTGATATACAAAATTGTTCAGATGAATTAATTTGCTCAAATCCCAAATCCTTCTTTCATGATGATATTCATTATTTGCCAGATAAATGGCAAAAGTTATAGAATCTAACGGTTATTGCTTTGAAGGCTAACTCTATTCTTTTTTGAGAATCGTGAATGAATTTGTTCCAAGAGGCCATGAACTTATGCACCACCCTAAAAAGAGTGGCTGGAGCTAACTGGTCCAAAAAAAACAAAAACTAATTTTTAATGTTGTATGAAACATTGCATCATTTACACAGTCTTCATTTTTTATATTTTATTTTTTTTTTTATAATTATGAATTATATTTATATATATCTAGCTAGCTAAGGAGTACCATGTTAGCTAGTTTGTTATAACCTGACCCTAGGAGCTCTGCTAAGGAGTTTCTTTTGTGTATTAAGATGAGAGCTGGACACTTTGAAAAGACGGTTCTTCTTTAACATCACAAGACTTCGGGTGGCAAGTCAACACATTTAATGTAGTTTAATTATTTTTTTATTGACCTGGTTAAACATAGCAGCACCTTAAGTTGCACATGAAAGTCTCACAAATAGGGGAAAAAAACTTAAAAAAAAAAAAAAAAAAAAGAATAAACCCAATGTAACAGACATTAATCTGGAAATGAGATGCCAGATGATGCTAAATATGCATTTAAAACTTCAGCTTTGACATGTATATATTTCTTGCTTGTCTGACGAGGTAAGATCATACATAGTGACAGGGGATTAAGATTCCATGCTCGTAAAAACCGTGTGCCTGCTTTGTTCTGTAAAACAAAGTGTATATAAAAATACATAGACTATTGAGTTGCTCAAAGTAAAAGGTCACTCTTTAAAATTGTTCTTTGGAATATGTACACGTCATCTTGAAGGAGAGATATCTTCCCGGAAGATAAAACATTCTTCTGTTGAATTTTTCACACGGTCCTTCCAGTACGATGAGTGGAAGACAGCAGGAATTCTTCAACTTAAAGTGTCTGAGCCCCACGTACATACAAGGCCAAAAAAAAAAGATGTGTAGGTGATTGGACTGCAGCGTTACAAGACTGAACATAATCACTGTAGAGAAGGTGACAAGCGACACAGAAATTTGGGGCGTTTAACAGACCCTCCGTTATTTTACATGATCTGGAAAAGATTGGAACACGACAGGTTTGCCACAATACACCGGATGAAAAGCAGTACACTATACTGCATCGCCATGCCTGCTTTACTCTTTTTTTTTTCTTTTTTTTTTATACCCTCTTACTTTAGAGCCTGGGTCCTCGGTAGCTTATTAAGAAGTTAATCTGAGTTCGTGACCATCCAACACAAGTGTCCATTAAAAAATAACACACAAACACACACACACACACACATACGAGATGAATGTTAGCAAACACATACAGTAGCGTTTCCGTGCTCCTGTAATAGACCTTGTACTTTGCTGGACTGCTTCTGATTTTTGCTCCCGCGTCTCAGAGACGGACGCTCGCCGTACCGCCGACGAGTAGTGCATGAGGAAGCGTGGCTGTGAGGAAGACTACGACGTGCCCTCTTTCCGGCAGGGATGGAGAGATCCTCTAGCATCCGTTTGCCTGTGGGTACCATGTCACTATTCTTGCCCCTGGTCAAGCTCTCGTCGCTGAGATCTTTGCTCGGAGAGTCAGAATTTGATAATTCCGAACCGCTGGTCCCACTGGTAGGATTTCGTTGTCCTAACGATTCCAGTTCACAACCAGGAGATGACACATCTGCCTCCTATAAAAAAAAAAGAAAAAAGAAAAAAAAAAAGTTAAACAAATTCATAATGAAGGTTCGTTATTTGAGCCAGGATGTGTGTGTGTGTAAGTTTTTTGTGTGTGTAAGTCAGTTTCTGACCACATAAATCCTCACTGGTAGTGATACGAACCTGGACGTGTGGAGTTCTGGATGGAGACTCTGCAGCAGAGCGTGACTTTGCTCCCTGCAGGTTGTACACAACTTCATATGGGGGCAAAGGTTCAGAGAACATCCCTACTGGCTCCAAACAAATGACTATAGCGCTGGTGTTGTCGGCGCGAAGCAAGCGCTGACTCCATCTTTGAAGGGCCTGGTTCACCAGCTCCTGAGCACTACAGATATTTTCCCTTGTCTTTTGGCACTTGGTCTGTGGGCGCACGTGGAGTACGGAGTCTTTAAAATATGTTACGGCAGTAACCAAAACATAAAACTAAACAAAAACCTCACGGTATTATTAATAATAAAGCCTCACAAACGGCCTGCTCATAACCAATCTCACCTTGGCCTTATCAGTCTCCTGACACATGGAAACTGCTTCTTGTGGTGAAACCATGTTCCAAAGGCCATCACTGCCCAGGATGATGTAGCGATGCCGTTTAAGATCCAACTTGATAACCGCAGTGTCAGGCTCAGGAGAAACTACAAACTCTCCGCTGTAGAAGTCGTAACTCCATAAATCACCTGGGGGAAAAAAAAAAACGTATACTGCCAAAGCCAGACTGACCGAATTAGACTGTGTTTTGATGTTTACATTTTGAAGCTTTCCAGTGTTATCAGGATTACCAATACTAGGTCAGCCATCCTTCAGCATTATCAGACTCACCTAAAGCGCGAGCCACAGCGAGGAAAGGAATCTGATCAATAACTGTGCTCCTTCTGACTGGTCCGTTGTGAGTGAGCCTGGGTCTCTTCCACACCACTCGATTCACACCAGATTTTTTAATCACACTGAAACAGAGAAGGAAAAAGTCAACAAAAAGTCAACAGTTCTAACTCCACCTTTTTCTAACAATAAGCTCAAACTTCACATCAGTAAAGTAAAAGGAGTTTGAGCGCGTGTGAGGCGCACCTCCCTCCCAGTCCCTCGATCCTTTTCCTCTCTTTGGGTAGCTCAGGTTTGTGATCCTGTGTGATTTCTTCTGCCCGAAGCATCTCGTCAGTGGGACTGTCCTGCACCCCTAAAACCACAGCCGAGTCTCCAACATGGGCCACATACACACGGTCCCGGCGAATCACAACAACGCTTGCGGTTGTTCCGGACGTGCTGGGGAGGCCAGTCGCCGTCCTGGGCCATTCCGCTGCAAGAATCAAGGAGACGCATCGTCTTTAGCACCGTAAATCAAAAACAGAGACTAATTTAAACACTGGTCCCTGCAAGCCATATGCATTGTTAGTTTCTCTGGGTGATATCTGTAATAAAAAAAAAAAACCTCTCCATGATAAAATTCTAGCATCCCTGGCAGCTATAAATGAAAATGAGACAAGCCAGTGTCTAGCTGGTTTCTTTTCCTACAAAGCCAGATGTCTGAGACATAAACATTTTAATCAGGATCATGATCTGGTTTGCTTTCTTCTTCTTCTTCTTCCTTCTAAAGGGCCTCCCGCTGAAGACACAATGTATATGATATAAACCTTAGCAAATTTGTAAAGGCTTACAAAATCGTACATTCTGTGGAAGCATTTAAAAAAAAAAAAAAAGGAAGAAGCAAGTATCGATTCAAGTATCTCCTCAGTGATACACTCCTGATACTGACAAAATAAAAACAGTCCACTTTGGTCAGGTTTCTAATTGATCGATTTTGAAGTTGTTTTTTTTTTTTTTAATAACTTTGTCATCATTTGAGTCCTTTGTCATCATTTGAAAAGACTCACACTCAGAAGTATCATCATGCAGAGTATTAAATGACAAAATGCTTCTACAATACATAGCCCTCTTGTAAAGATTAGGGGGAAAAAGGGTTAATAAAAAAAAATACACATTTTAAAGAAGTAGCTTCATTTCACACTGAAAAATCCAACCTTTAATAATTATTTTCAACAAAAACACGTGCCACAATTAATACACTGTACAACCTCTCTTTGCCAAATAAAACAGCACTGAGTTTTCTCCTATACATTTGATAAGGTTGGAGAATACAGAGCAGGGCATCTGAGACCGTCCCTCTTTGCAGAATCTCTCCACATCGTCCAGGGTCCTAGGCCCTCTCTTGTGCACTCTCCTCTTCAGCTCATCCCACAGGTTTTCAATGAGGTTCAGGTCAGGGGACTGAGAAGGCAGTTCCATGGCAGAAGCTTGATTCTGTGGTCAGTTGACCATTTTTGTGTTGATTTGGACGTATAACATATGGACATATCCTCCTGGAAGATCCATCGATGACCCAGTTGTAGTTTCCTATCAGAGGCAGCCCGATTAGATTTAAAATTGTCCTGGTATTTCACGGAGTCCACGATGCGATGCAACATAAGATTTCCAGGGCCTTTTTGAGGAAAAACAGCCCCACAACATGACAGACCCTCCACTAGTTTACAGTTGTGGTAAGGTTCTTTTCATTATAGCCATCCTTCTTTTTTAATGGTAAACCCACTTTATTGCCAAAACGCTCCATTTTTGTTTCATCCAGCGATAGAACGTTGTTCAAATCAACTGTAGTAGCTTTTCACAAACCCCAGGTGTTTAAATTTGTGGTCAACTGACAAATAAAAGATTTTCTGCTGGCATACCTTCCAAATGATCTGTTGACATGGCGGTGTTGTCGTCAGATGGTAGTTTTGGAGGCTTGGTAATTCCAAGATTAAGCTTTTTCTTGTAATTCACCAACACTGATCCTTGGGGATTTCTTTGTACCATCTTCCTCACTGTACGTAGGCGGCGGGGTTTGCATGTTCACTCATTTGGTTTGCATGTTCACTTATTTCCCCATAAATGACTAATCATTAAGAATATGATATTTAATATAAAATATTATACAGAAATATTTAATATTACCATTGCAATAATTTCCGTGGTGCTAGTAATTGTGGCACATACGTGTTTGTTGAAATTTCTTGACGAGGGACCTGCTTCTCTCTGAATAAATGTATTTCAATTAAAAAGTTGTTTTTTTCCTCTCTTTTTTCGGTGTGACATGAAGCAGTTGACGGCGCAGAGCACGACACGCAACAATATGTTCAAGACATTTGAGATCCAGTGCTTTAGAAATTTTTATAGGTACTAAATCTGCACTTTTAAGGAACTAACTAGCTTCAAAATACCAAATGTAGCAAGCTTAATAACCTGACGTCGGAAATAACCCCAGATAACACATCGCGCCCTTATCATTTTCACTTTTTTTGTATTTTGCCCCTTTTGTTTGTTAAATCTGCTGTATTTAATTCATCGGTGATTACAGTTTCCCTCACGTCTCTAATTGCCGTGTACAGAAGCCGAGTTCAATTCAGCCGACAGTCTGTGAGCTCATCGTGTAGTGTTAGTGTAGCTGAGAATAATACTTTAGAACGGTCCCGCATCATAGTTATCAGAGTTAATAGTAGTTTGTTAGCCATAGTTAGTTTAGCCTTTTAACGCACGGACTGACGACTTTATTTTCTAAAAACAGACTGACTCGGAAACTGTGTCGTTACACAATAATACTGCAAAAGGTGGAAAGGGTTACATCTGTGTTTCCTGCTAAACAGATTCTTGAAGAACACTACGGATGATGTCACCAGGTCCACAGTCACCCGCAGAATCGAGATGCGTTTGACTTTCTGCCGTGTGTATGCTAAGGGTTGAATGTTTTGCATATATAAAACATTCATGATCTCCGTGTGCAAGCAAAAAAAGAAAAAGGAAAAAAAAGAACATTTCTTTTTTTTTTGCAAACAGTAAATTAACATTGGTTTATTATATTGGTTAGAATTCATAAGCACGTTCCTTATTTATAACAATGTAAGTAAATAGTAAAAAGAAAAACAGTTCTTAATATCATGTCAAAGATATATAATGATACTTTGCAAATTATTACGTGTATTTTTCGGTGGTCGTCATGTCAAGTTTAATGCAAGGTTTGGGCGAGTCAGATGATCATATAGATATTTCAGGGATGTGTTTAGTTCTGATTGGCTGTTTTTTTTGTTTTTTTTTTAAACATCTTCACCGTCTGTGATAAACTGTTTTGTCCTCAACTTAATTTGGTATTCTGTATTCTTAAGGACTTGTTCATAATTCTACAATGTTGGGCATTTCAAGCAATGCTATATTTATTCTCATTTATAGACATTACGGTTAGGGTTTCTGGTTCCTATATTCATGCATTCATTCTTCACCTACAGTGCCCTCCACAAATATTGGCACCCCTTGTAAAGATTAGTAAAGGTGAAGTAGCTTCATCTTGCACTAAAAAAAAAAAAAAAGAGACAAATATCAAACCTTTAATTGAAATTAATTTATTCAGAGAAAAACAACTACTATATATAAGAATCATAGCTGCCACATTATCCACTGCTGGTAACTTTCATACAACAGTGCTGCTGGCACACAGTGTTGTCAAATTAGTGACTTTTTGCAAGATTTTATGACGTTTAAGGCTATTTACTAACTTTATTTAAAGAGAGAGAGAGAGAGAGAGAGAGAAATTGAGAGAGAAAAAAGCAGACAACTCACCACTAGTGTGACTGAACTGTGCTTGTGTAAGCTTAAGTAACTCAACATCGATCGTCTCACCCGTGCACGTCTTTGTTCTTTGTTTTCAACTCTCTTCTTGGCTAAACTTACAGGCAATAAAAGCGAGCTATTCCATTAATCACCGTTTCCCACATGTCTATTTCCAGTCATTATTCCTCTTACTTAGAATGTTTTATAAAGAAGTAACACATTTGGTATGACTGTTTTGTAAATACATGAATGGGACATGAACGGTACACCGGTGAGGTGGTTTGTACTGTCGCCCCACAGCAAAGAAGGTTGTGAGTTCCAGTGAGAGAACCTGTCGGCTGACTGGGGTCTTTCTTTGCGCAGTTTGCCTGTTCTCGCCGTGGTTGCTTGGGTTTCCTCCCTGTGCTCTGGTTTCCTCCCACAGCCCAAAGATATATGGGTTAGGTCAACTGGCTACTCTAAACTGCCCACTGGCATGAATGTGAGTGTGTAGGGTTGTCCGTCTCTCTGTGTTAGCCCTGAGATCTGCGTGACTGCTGACCTGCCCAGGGTGTATCCCACCTCTCGCCTGAAATTACCTGGGACTGGCTCCAGCTGTTTTCAATGGAAAACACCTAGCAATACCGGTTGTTCACTCTGTTCTTGTATTTTCCCCACATTTTCCAAAAACTTGACTCAGAAGTTAATAAAAGCACACGATAAACACCAAAATCAGGCTGTGACCTTTTTCCACTTTTTACCTCATCACACTGTCACTTCTCACTGACAGAAGAAAGATTAGAGTTGGCTAAAAGTTACTAACTGACCACACGACTTTTAACCCGAAACTCATCATTCCTTCAGAGTAACACCTCTCAACACGTTGGGTCATTTTTCACTTCAGTTTAACGGCTTTCTTCATTACTCACAAAGCCAATCATCTACATGCCGACGGAGGTGCCAGTGGGGTTTACGTTATATCCAACTAGGGGTCACAACTCTTAATTTATGTCCTCCGGCTGGAAAGAAAACAAGCAAAGAAAACGCCTCCTCTCCTCAAGGACTCCTACTCGGGAACTTGGGATGGTCTCTTCAGACTCTGAGTTCAGCAAGTGACGTCGAATCAACATGGCTGCCCAGAGCAAGAACAGTAAACAAAGCAGAACTTTTTCAACTGTAAATGAGTTATGCTGTATACACACAAGTGTTTGCTTTAGATGAATGAAATTAGACATATTCGCTTGTTAAATCTATAAGAATGACTGTACAAATAACTGTTTTGTCGAGGTAAACATGCATCACCCATCATAATTAGATGGCTGGCTTGTGTGGATGAACATTCTAAGAACTGCGTTTTTTCTCACTTTGTAGGTCAAAAAACGAAGCGGTTCTTATCTCAAACTCCTAATGAAAGTCAAACGCAGCATTAGCCTTTGCTTCGTGTTTCACTAAAAAACACAGATGCAGCAGCTCTTTAGTCCTGTAGTCGGGCCATCTCGTCGGTACTCATCTGTCTGAACAGATCGTGTTCCACGGCTTCGACTTTCTCGCGTTGCACTTATTTGATTTCGCGGAACCAGTCGAGACAAATCTCAACACGGCCAACTGCCCATAGATCCGCCCTGCATTCTGGGACTTTGAGTCCAAACATTCGGCCGTCACCACTACTTCTTATTAACCTGGCGCCGAACGTCGCTGGAAAACGATGACTGCACAAAGCCCCGGCCTTTTGGTTTTCAGCAGCCAGAATCACATTTCACAGCAACTAGCGCCAAAGTCGCCCTGTGACGTCAGTGCAGCAGACAACCGCGGGCTCCTCGTCACGATAACGGAAACACAAAACTAACAAACAAATCAGCAAACGCAGTCACTAGGCACGTCGGTTACATTTCTGCGTGAAGATACTTATGGGTGTAGTTTTTCCTTTAAGAGTGCAACAGTACTTTTGTGTAAAACTGCCTGCGATGAACTGAAACATAATATACAGCACTGTCCAAAAGTACTCAGGAACACTATTTATTTATTTATTTTTGCACAAATCTCTTACAGATATTTATTTTGTGGATCCTGCATTATGGAGGGGATTAAAAAAAAACATTTTAGATTTCCAAACATAAATAAATAAATAAACAGATAGATAGATAGATAGATAGATAGATAGATAGATAAATAATAGTTTGCATGTGAAAAATGTTTGTACGTCAGTAAAGATAGAAAGTTATAAGCTACATAAGAAACAACCTTTCAGACAAAAAAAAAAAACACATAATGAAAGATCCTGGATTTAAAAAAAAAAAAAAAAAGCAGATGTGTCAGATTCTCTAAAAACTTTCAGCTCAGTCCCTAGAAAAGAATTCATACACATTTGTACCTGGAACTTTTGTTTAAGGAAAAAAATAAACCATGAAGTGTAATTGAATACTGACTCTTGTTCAATCTATTCCTGTTGTTGTAGTATTTTTCTTTCAAGGGGAAAAGACTTCATATCTCATCATTCTGCATTTTTTTTCTTGTTGTCATGTACTCTACACTCTGATCAATATGAGTCGAGCCTTAATCACGTGACGACGGCGATACCCGCTGGAGAAATCCCGCACAATAACAAACCGCAGGCGGAATCACTTACGCAGTTTCTTCCACATGGCATGATGGCAGGCGATGAATCCTTTCCGTATGGCCGCGCAAACCTCCTCGTCGTCCGTGGACCAGAATCCTCTTTGTTTCTTGATCAGGTCCCAGAGATGAGTCTGTGCGTAGCGCGCCGCGTCCGGGCCGCCGTGTCCGTCAAACACCGCGTAGAAAGCGACAGCGCGGGAGCGGGCACTGCTCCTCACCGCCCCGCACTCAGCCCCGTCGCCCTCCACCACTGCCCGAGCCCCGGCCCTCGGCAGAGATAACCGCGGTCGCTCGGCGCCGGGGCTTCGCGCTCGTTCCGCGGGCGCGTTTTCAAGTTTGCCGTCGCTGGCGTCCTCCACTTCCGTCTCTCCGCGTTCAGCAGCGGCGTTCAGCTCGTCCTCGCTCGGCTCATCATCCTGCTTAATCTGAACAAAATCCTCCATGTACTTCCTGCCTCCTTGATCTAAATAAACACTTGCTCGACACGAAAAGACGTTTTCCATGATTGACGGGACGCTAAACGCAGACTCGAGGGCAATTTTAGACTGGATCAGCGCAAGGCAATTTTCTGGCTCCTTTGTTTATTTTCGACCTTTGTAGGCATGCTCGGAATACGCTGACGTCACAGTCTTTTTTTTTTTATTTAAACCGGAAGTGTTGAATATAAAAGTCCCAAACGCGTATGGCGCAGTTTGTGCGCTAAACAAGTAATGCGGTGTATTATATTTTTACTGAACAAAAATATAAACGCAACACTTTCGGTTTTGCTCCCATTTTGCATGAGATCAACTCAAAGATCTGAAACATTTTCTACATACACAAAAGACCCATTACTCTCAAATATTGTTCACAAATCTGTCTAAA